>CM049850.1:20546800-21139300 GCA_027422415.1 Schizothorax lantsangensis | reverse complement strand
ATATATTTATGTGTCTGTAAGTGTTTGTGTGTATTACCTCAGCTAAAGAGTCCCAGGACTCAGCGGCGTTCTGTTCTGGAGGGATTTTAGGTAGTAAGAGCTGTGTTTGAGTGACAGGGGAACCAGGCAAACCTGTATCACCGTCACCTAACCATCACATGAAAGTGAAAATGCTTGCAAAAAATAATAATAAAAACACATCTTAAATAACTTCATACAACATAGACACACTTAGAAACACATACTGTGCATTGTCTCTGAGGCAGTGCTGATAGTTTCGTGAGTGCTGATAGTTGGAGCATCCGGCCTACTGATTGCATCCGAGTGAATCTGGAGGAACTCCTGAATGGCAGCGGAGGCGCGATCTCTGATTGGCTGAACAAGTTTCTCCAGAGCTTCAGCATCAGCACTGTGGACCCGCCCACACAACTTCTCCATCTCCCGCAGGTTCGATCGCAACTGCTGCAAAGAGGAAAAGTGAAAGTCTGTGATAACAGGATCCATGGTTTCATTCAAAACCTCTATATAATATTTTCCTTCTATATAAATTTGACTTATTCAAATAAAAAAAAGTATAACAAAATGGAATAAATGAGACTGTGAATGATTGTCACATCTTTGACCCTAGGATCCAACCCAGTACTGTAAAATTTTAAAACCTGAAACCCAAAATTGTTCACAATTCTCAGATATCCATATACATATTTCATCCATTGCCAACATCTCATTAAGTTCTCAGTCAAAATTGTGCGTTTGTGCGAGTTTACAGAAAAAGTTTAAAAACCAGTGATTTCTTACTGCTTTTCCATGAACTTTACAGTTTTTCATGATTTTTTTTTTTATCTTTTAAAGTATTATTATTATTACTTAACTCCCACTGTCTATTTTTATGGTCTTCATAATGTTTTACAAATAAAATATTGTTACAGAAAATCTAGGGAAAAAATCATTACAGAAATGCTCATGAACTTTCTCAAGACTTAATTTATTTAAGTCTTAATTTATTTAAAATTGTATTATTTAATTATTTTTTATTAATCAGACCTGGATATCACAATTTTAAAATTCTCTGTTTTTTCTAGGTATTCTATGAGCAGAAGCACTCTGTGATTATTTATTTTCTCATTAATTATGAACCAAATGTTGATGAAAACCTGAAGTTATAAATAAAAAAGAACTGGTGCTTTGACAGAGCCCGTCGATCCCCATCGGCTCACATCCGGAAGCAAACATCTAGCAGGGATTACAGATCAGTTCATATGTATTGAACACAGGGGTCAAAGCTAACAGTTGGCCAATCAAAGCGTTCCACTCAACTGCTCTCAATTCACACTCTGAATAATCATACTAAGGATCATCCCTCCTAACCGATTCACATACACACAGAACACTAAAAACATTACCAACGTATGCAGCTTGCTTTATCATATAGGTTGGGGACACTAAGGATCTAAAAAAGACAGCCAAAATAAATCTTAATCTGGGTCAGTCCAGCCCACCCCAAAGCTCCTTCTATAGGTGTGTGATGAGAGCAATCTTAGGGTTTTTCCTCTCTTGCTCTCTCTCTTTCTGTCCCCGGGGAGCAACTTTAACAATGTCTGTCTTGTTTCCGTCTATTGTCAGTCGTCCACATCTCGCTGACACAGAAACACTTGCAGGCTCTCACACACTCTCTGCGGTGGTGGACACAGGAAAGCTCTCTGGCATCTCTGGGGGGACCAGACCTGGGTGCTAAGGTCACACACACACACACTCAAGGCACATAACACACTCCAAGGACTGCCCCATGAGAGACCCGGACAGACTCTCAGAGACATTAACACACAAGTTACATGCTTGTCTGGCCATTAGGTAGAGAAAAGACATCACACGTACACCATCCCGTACACCAGAGACCCGAGTCAAACATTACTTAATATATAGACACGTCTCACAGCTGTATTAGAACAGGATGAAGGCATCTTTTTATCATGTTCAGAGAAATTTGTGAATGCACAGATTACTTCCTTTTCGATTCTGTTTAACCTGCATTGAATTTGATCAACATGATGACATTTCTGTTTTGCTTAAAGGAACAGTTCACCCAAACACGAAACATTTGATTAAGATGTGCTTACCCTCAGGCCTTGCAAGATGTAGATTAATTTGTTTCTTCATCGGAACAAATTTGGAGAAATTTAGCATTACATCACTTGCTCACCAATGGATCCTCAGCAGTGAATGGGTGCCATCAGACTGAGAGTCCAAATAGCTGATAAATACATCACAGTAATCCACACGACTCCAGTTGATCAATTTATGTCTTTATAGTGAAAACCTGTGTGTTTGTAATAAACAAATTCATCATTAAGATATTTATGGACTGGAGTGCTTTGGATTACTTGTGGACTATTGTGATGTTTTTATTAGCTGTTTGAACTCTCATTCTGATGGCACCCATTCACTGCAGAGGATCCATTGGTGAACAAGTGAAGTAATGCTACATTTCTCCAAATCTGTTCCGATAAGAAACTCATCTACCTCTTAGATGGCCTGAGGGTTAATACATTTTCAGCTAATTTTATTTATAATTAAAAAGCAGAATGTAAAAGCTGCTCTTTATCATACAATGAAAGTGAATAGTGACCACAGCTGTCAAACTAGTTTTTAAGTTAACTATGACTTTCAATTTCAATTTCAAACCACTGTGATTGTATGGAAGGCAGCAGCTCAGACATCCTGCTTGATGTCTCCTTTTGAGTTCCATTGAAAAAACGTCATATAGGGTGAATTAAGGATAACAGAACTTCTAGTTTTGCCTAAATGATCCCTTTTAACTGTGCCCATATGATGTTAAGATTTATTATGCATTTTAACCATGGCAACAGACTGTTACATCACTAAGAATGTTTTGTCTGAGCAACATTCCACAGTGCCTTGTGGCACATGGGAATATTTTCAAACCAGGTCACTACCCTGAGAAAACCAACAAAACCAACAATAAAATGGAGAGATTTTTTTTTTAACTGAAACATCACATAAGAACCCAAATCCCCCTAGTCGTTAATGGTAATTGTCCCACACTTTGCGACAATGATTTTCCAGTCATTTGCATGTGGATAAGGATTTTTACATATTATTTTATGGAAATTGAACTCTCAAGAATAATTTATAGTCAAAAAAATATTTCAGTTGAACATATCATGTTTAAAACAGTTGTGCTTCTTAGTATTTTTATGGAAATCGTGATACATTTCAGGATTCTTTGATTAACAGAAAGTTCAATATAACAGCATTTATTTGAAATAGAAATCTTTTATAACATTATAAATGTCTTTACTGTCACTTTTAAACAATTGAATGCATCCTTGCTAAATAAATGTATCAACATTAGAGAAAAAAAACGGTGCGATAGTTATCATTGTCAATCATCATAATTTCAACTTGCAAACGTAAAAAAAATCGATATATTAAGATTTTGTTGTACCTGGACAGTGCGGCTGGAGTTGATGTGCTCTTGATGCAGTTTGTCCCACTGACCGTTCCTCTGAAACTGCAACAAGGAAGCTTAGTTAATTTCACTGCTTTAACTGTTTATGTACATTTAATAAAATCTCCTCATGATCACAGCCTGGTAATTCACAATCATCTAGGTTTCCATGGCAATGCAAGATCCCTCAAACCCTATTATTCTATTATTTGTTCCTCAAGCAGGCTAACCAGGAGAGATTTCAGATACACCATGAGTTATTCAGCACTCGACTCCCTATGGTGACCACACACACAGACACATGGCTCTCTCTGTTGACCATATGCTGAGTTTTGGGTGTGACGTGCTGGGCTTTGCTGTCACTGTTCATGTGTATGTGTATGTACCTTTTCTATGTTGTGTTGGTGCTGGTGCAGTCTCTCCAGGTCAGTGGGAATGGCCACTTTAATGAATTTTTGAATGGGGGGCTCCAGGCGCCGAAGTGGAAGCTTTCCAGCCTCCTCCGCCATCATGACCGTCTCTTATGACCTCTATTATAAGGTCAGTGGCTTAACAAATCCATACACAGTCTTTTTCTAAAAGACAGTAAGAGACAATATGACAGTTAGGCTAAACCATAGATGAAAAGTAGTGCTGGGCAAAGATTAATTGCAATTAATCGCATCCAAAAAAAAAAAAAAAAATTGTGTACATAATATATGTGTGTGTATTGTGTATATTTATTATGTATACACATACATGCATGTTATATTTAAGAAAAATATGTTATGTTTATTTATTAAATATATTAATATATAATATAAATTATATAAATAAAAACATACACATGTATATACACATTTTCAAAATACATGCTGTATGTGTGTCTTTATATATACATAATATATATACACAGTACACACACATATATTATATAAACAAAAACTTTTATTTTGGATGTGATTAATCGTTGCCCAGCACTAATCAAAATATATAAATATAAAAAATTACATAAGAAATAGTATTAAAGACAAGACAGTATTAAGCTGAGGGGGTGGGTAGAAAAAAGTACTGGTTAGTAGTACAATTGTAACTTATCAATACAATAGTAACAGATGGTAATAATATGGTATTTTTGATATAGGCTGATATAGGTACTGAATGCATAATTTTGTACCATGGTATTTACATTGTACTCTGAGATACTTCAAAGAATATAGTCCAACATCACAGCGTTACTAGTACTATGTTATATGTATAGAAAACAAGGTAACAATAAAATCCCTAGGGCAATCAGATGTGTAGAAGTTCAGCTAGTTGCTACACTCCCTCAACAAAGACTTTATTCAGCTCTGTGATTGTAAACCACATATACTGAAACTGCCTTTTTTCAGTTTCAGTGTTTCCTTACCTGTCGAGAAAACGGTAAACAGCGAAACCCTGCTGTCGGTGATTTTAGTCGCTGTCACTAACTTTGTGTTTGTATACAGTGGTTTCGCTTTGTGCTGTGTGCAACTACAAAATGTGTCCGTCTATGGCTCTGAGCGGAACTAAAACTGATTTAAAAGAGTAACGTGCTGGGCAACTTTATCATCCAGGGGATAAAACACTTTCCAAAAAAAACAATTTTTAGTTACGAAAAATGCTAATTGTTGCATATGAAATAGCGAAGCTAAATACTTGAGTTTTTCTGGGAGAGGTAAACTATATAGGCTAATATTTAATATCCACATTTGGACTTGACATTACAATAGAAATGTTTGTTTTCACAATTTCACTATTTTTAATAAGTGTATAAAGAGAAAGAGAGAGAAACTTGAAAAAACGTGGCATTTCTCTGTTTTCACATTTCATAACAATAGCATTGTATAATGTACAATGCACACATATATTTTAGATCATTAAAATATATAGGCCTAGATATAGACTACTGCTTACCTTGTGTCAGAGATGTGGAGTGTATTTCTGATTCTAAGCTGCACAAAAAAACTTCCTACAAGTCAATATGTTCAATGAGTTGTGTAAAAACGACAGTACATAACTGTTGCCATATCCATAGAAAGTCTAAAACAAATTTGTCCTGAGGTTTGGAGTGGTGAGGTTATCAGAAAGTGATTAGATAATAATTACAGAAGTGCATCACAGACTTTAAAATGTTTTAAGCGTTCTGTGTATATATAAATATATGAGGACTTTGAATGTGTTGGGTATAATTAAGGTTCAGACACATCGCACACACCTGCTCTTCCCTCAGCGCCCCAATAATCAGTGTTTCCGGCTTTAGGGAACACCGACGGATTAACCACATGTGAGCACTGAGATCCAACCAAAGCCCACTGTGTGCTCCCTCTCTCCATCCCTTTCTCTCCCTCCTGTTGTCTCTCTGGGTATCTTTATTTCTGTGTCTCCCAAAGGCTTTTTGTAAAGCTCTGGATCTTTAGGTTTATTTTCCAGCCACACACATACACAAACAGAAAGACATAGAGAGAGATGTAACCACCATTTTAGTTCATAAAGAACCTACAAAGAAATCACCCACACAACCAGCCAACCAGCGTGAAAAGCCACATTGCAGACAAGAAGTGTCATAAGCCTCTTTTACAGGTACAAACCACCATATCTACATGACTGATAATCACTCCTCTGCTCTCCAATTGACTGATTACTATCACAATCAAATAAATAAATTAAATCTACAAAGAAAAAGTATCTTATTTTTGCTATTTTCTTCATGTATTTTGTGTTACCTATATTATTTATGATGAAAAATCAAAAAGAAAATGTACAATCATATTTTTGATATAAATCACACACACACACACACACACACACACACACACACACATATATATATATATATATATATGTATGTATGTATGTATACAGTGGGGAAAAATGATTTGATCCTCTGCTGATTTTGTATGTTTGCCCACTGACAAAGAAATGATCAGTCTATAATTTTAATGGTAGGTTTATTTGAACAGTGTGAGACAGAATAACAACAACAACAAAAAATCCTGAAAAACGCATTTCAAAAAAGTTATAAATTGATTTGCATTTTAATGAGTGAAATAAGTATTTGACCCCTTCACAAAACATGACTTAGTACTTGGTGGCAAAACCCTTGTTGGAAATCACAGAGGTCAGACGTTTCTTGTAGTTGGCAACCAGGTTTGCACACATCTCAGGAGGGATTTTGTCCCACTCCTCTTTGCAGATCCTCTCCGAGTCATTAAGATTTCGAGGCTGACGTTTGGCAACTCGAACCTTCAGATCCCTCCACAGATTTTCTATGGGATTAAGGTCTGGAGATTGGCTAGGCCACTCCAGGACATTAATGTGCTTCTTCTTGAGCCACTCCTTTGTTGCCTTGGCCGTGTGTTTTGGGTCATTGTCATGCTGGAATACCCATCCACGACCCATTTTCAATGCCCTTGCTGGCTTCAATGCCCTGGCCCTGACGGTACATGGCCCCGTTCATCGTCCCTTTGATGCAGTGCAGTTGTCCTGTCCCCTAAGCAGAAAAACACCCCCAAAGCATAATGTTTCCACCTCCATGTTTGACGGTGGGGATGGTGTTCTCGGGGTCATAGGCAGCATTCCTCCTCCTCCAAACACAGCGAGTTGATGCCAAAGAGCAAAATTCTTATGAAAGAATTATGAAAAAAGTATCACTTTTTCACAAAATTATTAAGCAGCACAACGGTTTTCAACATTGAAATGTCTCTTAAGCACCAAGTCGGAATGATTTCTAAAGGATCATATAGTATATGACACTAAGCACGCTACTGTAAGCATTCAGTGTTTCAAGCACAGGAATAAATGATTTAAAATATATTAAAATAGAAAACAGTTATTTTTTATTGTAATCATAATTCACAATATTATCAGTTTTACTGTATGAGAGAATGAGAGATTTTTTTTCAATGACATGCCACCAAAAAATCTTACCGACACAAATTTATGATCTTAAAAATCAACAAGACACCGATTGAGCAAGAGACATAAAAAAAGAGAGCGTGAGATACATAAAGACAGAAAGAAAGGGTGGGAGGATGGAAAAACTGAAAGTGTTTGTGGTAGAATCTAAAAGGGTTTTCGAGGGGAGAATTTGAACCCAACAACCTTGCAGACTGCAGTACGTTCATCCAATCAGTCTCAACTTCCGACATGAAGCAGAGCTCTCCATCTCTCCAGACTGTCCCTCCCCTACCGCCCTCATCCATCCTGACCGAGGGGGAGTCCCACTGTAGTGGGGTAATACCACATGTCTGTGAAGGGACCAGTCTTCATCATATCACCATCATCTTCACTTCAACCCCATCACCCAAAAGGCCAGACCACATTATTCAATGAGATTATAATCTGGAATACCCCCTTCATAGATCAAACAGGCCAGTGCAGCCTACACAAGTGCTTCATACCAAAACAATATGAGACTAAAACTAAACTAAGACAGAGATCCTGTTAAAAAATATTCGAAATTCTTACCTTTTCTGAAGAAAATGCGATTGGTGTTTGCCTGTGACAAAAAGTGCTAAGGTGTTTGCTAAGTGTTGTGCATCTGAGTGTTTTTAGCATGTTGCTATATGATTGTTTTGGTGTTTTGGGTGGTTGCTAACTCGTAGCCAAAAAGGTTCATTCCAAAGTTTCAGTGATGTTCTGCAACTTAGATATGGCTCAGGTTGTTCTTTCATCATAAGTCTTTTTGATCTTTCACCCACTTTACTAGGTTAATAGTACACATCTTTTCAACAAGCCGTGCAAACTGAGGTAAAATTCAAGTTTCAGCTCAAACAGTGCAGGATGAGTTATACGTATACATGTGATTAGGGTTTTGCTTTCTTTAGAAACCAACACTAAATAATTAATTAGGGGGACATATTATAATTAATGAGGGATAGTGATATTGTATTAAAATTGTGTATTGCCTTTGGATTTTAAATGAAATGTGAGTTGTCTTTATATTTGAATGAGTTGGAACTTCTTTATATAGTATTTAAAGATGTTTAAGCAACCAAATATTAACTATTTTTATCTCAGGAACTCTTTCACGTTGACCAGCAATCAATTTAAGGCAAACTCATTCCTGGTTTTAGGGGGTGAAAGTTTAAACTGCATTACAGATCAATATTAAGATTAGATTTAGGGCTCATGTTAGAGTTTTGTCAAGTGTTTGATTATGTTTATTATCTTGTTCTAATTGTAATTGTGTAAATATATAAAATAAAAGTTTATTAAATACAAGATTTGTCAGGTAATCTTGTATTTAATAAATTTTATATATATATATTTTGGAATAGTTCTAGATCATAGCTAATGCAAAGGTGCACTTTGGCATTAGACATGATTTGCATGTGTGTGTGAGCACCAGTCTCACTCTTCCGCTAAAGCTTTGTTTCCAGTCCACACAGTGTGAGTCCAGCCCTGCTGATCCCCTCAACACACTCGCTAACAGCCAATCAATATATCATGAGCCACACAAACACACCACACCATACTTACAGGGAAATGAAGGTGTGTGTGTGTGTGTGTGCCCCTCCCCTGCAGCTCTAATACAGGGTTTTAATGAAGACTCCAGGGGGGTTGGCTACCTGTCACTCTGAATCGATCTGCCCTCCCCCAGACTGACAGCTTCACCAACCTACCATCCACCTGTCTAAGTGTGTGTGCCACCGTGTGAGAGTGTTTATAACATCCTCTGAAAGCTTAATATAAGAAAAAGACACATAAAAGTCTATAAAGTAAATGAAACTGAATATATATATATACAGTATATATATAATATATATATATATATATATATATATATATACATATATAGCTGTGTTATTTTAGAATCATTGAGAAACTATCATAGTTTTTTTTTTATCTGTTTTTTTATTATTGTAAAGTTTTAATACTTTTGCTGTGTTTTTGTCATTTTTAGTAGTTTTTTTGTCTATATATTCTTATTTCAGTTTTAGTTTCAGTTATTTTAGTATATAAAGTTAAATGAAATTAAAATGAGAAATGTTGCCTTGGCAAATAGCTAAAATAAAAAGTTTTTGTATATTTTATTTTATTTCAGTTAATGTTTATTTATTTATTTCAAGTAATGAAATTGTTTTTAAATGGTTTCAGTTTTAGTTTCAGTTTTAGTTAACTCAAATAACCCTGATACACACACACACACCACACAAAAAATACCAAACACTAAAAAATGCCAGTAGTTGTCTGTGAGGCATAGTATTAGGGTATAGAAAATATAGTTTATCATTATGCCTATGGAGAGCCCCCGTAAACCACATATACAATGTGTGTGTAGGTACGTTCATGTATGCCCATGCATGGTGAGCTTTGCTCTCGACAATCCCAGACAAATTAGAAGAGTGATGGAGGAAGACAGAGAAAGAGCAGCCGTGTCAGTGTGCATGTGTGCGAGTGTGCGTCTGCACTGAAATGTCACCGCGCGGATCGATGGGGCTTAACGAGGACCGCAGGCCTGATGTGGTCAGAATCCCCTAAAATGATCTGAATCTGTCCCCCAGCTCAATCCCATACCTGAAGCTCAGTGCAGTGGGGACCCTGACCAGAATCCCCCATACACACACACACACACACATATTAGGGTACTTGATAGTATTAGGCTGTAAAGACACCTGGCATGTTGACGCTTTTTGAACTTCACAAAGGGGGAGTCCCTCGGCCTCATCCTGAGTCGTGACAACAAACACA
Source organism: Schizothorax lantsangensis (assembly GCA_027422415.1). Lineage (NCBI taxonomy): Eukaryota > Metazoa > Chordata > Actinopteri > Cypriniformes > Cyprinidae > Schizothorax > Schizothorax lantsangensis. The sequence goes on along the minus strand of CM049850.1, from coordinate 21,129,135 downwards.
AGCTTCAAGAGAAAAACACTTCTGATGCTTTTACACTGAGGTGAACAGAAAAACGACACTTCCACTCAAATAATCAGAAGGGTTTTTTTATGATTTCAAAGTGCTGAACAGAGCCTCCAGTGAACCAAAGAGAGAAAAAAAACTAAACAAACCAAAAGAGACATTGAAAAACAAGTTTTTTTTCTTTTTTCATGTTTCTTCTCCAAAAAACAATGCACAACGTGTACCACAAGATTTGAAAAAGCTATCAGATAAAAACACTTCAAAATATTAGTTTTGTATTGTGTATATATATATATATATATATTTATATAATTTGTACTTTCTCATCTGTTCAAACTGCTGCCGTATGATAAAGTAAGCGAGAACGCCCAGTCAGTAAGTGTGTTCAAGCCCTTGTGGAGCCGGCAGTCTTTGCAAAATAAATACAAGCAGAGGCGAGAAGGAGAAAACCATGCATATAATCCGTTTTTACTTTTTTGTACATATAAAAGACATTTTTGAAACAATGTCCTCCATATTAATAAATGGCGTAGACAGTATAAAGATACAAAAATGAGCATGAACGCGGAATGTTTCATTCCTTCCATCCTCTCTCTGCACCTGCGTCTCACCTGCCTTCTCTTAACCTCCTGTTTTTTAAGTGCTCAAAGCCCAATTCTACTCTTTTTAGTCTGTTACCCTACCGCTAAAATCCATTGGTTTGTATTCATAATAATAATAATAATAATAATAAAAACTACAGTAATTTCAAGTCTGTGAAACTTCGTCGTTAAAAGTTAGTGCGCAGACTGGGCTAAATCATCTCAATTGAAACCGTTACCTTACAAGGCGAGTCTTAGTATTAAAATAATTTAGAGTTTGAAATAGGACTGGAACAAACACACACACTCTCGTTCTCTCCTCTCTCTCTCTTCATTTACAATAGCACTTAGTAAATTGCACTTGTTTGCAGGTTTCTGGGGTGTGATAAACTGTGATTCTGGACATTAATGCACTCTGTCGTTCTGTCTGTGTGGCGAAAGCCTCCCTCAGAGACACTCCTACATGTTTTCACACACACATCCACTTTGTTTCTGCCAACGACAGTTGATATGTCATAATCTGGCATCTGAAGCTGGCGTTTTGGATCCGTGCGTATGTGTGAAAGGACAGTTTGCGTGAACTTGTGTGTTTGTGAGTGTATGTTTGTGATGAACACAACTGCTGTCATTGAGGTGGATTGTGGTGGAACTATTGGACCGCCTGCAAAGGAGCCGTTAAGTGTGCGTACTCACACACACGCACACACATACACACATTCTCGCATGGTAATACTTCTCCTGACGTGGCACGCTGAGCTATAGGCATGGTGCTCATTCCCAGGGTGCAGTACGTCAGATACGCTCAAACCCCGCCTCGTATCTACACTATCAGGCGCAGAGCAGAGATTAAAAGCGCTTATATGATTGGTTTCTCCTCAGACACGTTTGTTTCCTGTGAGGATTTGGGGACTCATGGGAAATCGAGTTCAGTGTCACTGTTAGCTACTGGCTCTGTCCCTCCCAGGGTGAGTTTATAGCCGCTGTGGGCATGTCTGAGTGAGCTTGTGGGCGTGTCAGTGGTGTGCAAAAAGGGGCGTGGTCATCAATAGGGCAAGGTGTCCAGAAACCTATCGATGAGCGGTGGGGGCGGGACCAGGTCCTCAAGCTTCAGGTAGAAGATCCTCTGTAAGCCTTGCGTACGCTGAGTTCGAAGCTCCACCCTCAAGCTCAGCACAGCTCCCACTGGGGGTGGGGCCTTGCCGGTTGAAGCCACGCCTCCTGCGCTGACCGAGCTCAGGTGATCTCGCAGGCAGCAGATTAGTTTGGATTGTAGTTCCTCCACTTTTTTAGGCTCCTTCAGACCGGGACATTGTTCTGAAACAAGAAGAAAGAGTCTGAGTGCTTTTGGTTAAGCTAAATATTGGTTAAAATGTCACTACAACTGTACAACTCGCATCACTGAAACACCCCATACACACATCACTTTAACAGTAACAATATCTGCAGTTGGTTTGGGAATCAAGAATCACTTTTTATTCACAACCGGTTCCATTTTTGAAAAAGTAATGAAACCAAATAATTTTTGTGACATTTGAATGCTGATGGATCACTTAACATATAGGGCCAGATTTACTAAACAGGGCAAATTACCGTTAAAGTGCAATTCCATAAAAGCGCAGATGGGAGTGGAAAATTCTGTGGGTGATTTACAGACAAGGTGCACATTAAAGAACACAGATGCAACATCTCATTTCCATAATGACCAACGCAATCTACCAAGAGCAGCGCAAATTACCGCCTGCTTTAAGACGTGCTTTTTGGGGCATTAAATAATGCCGCAAATACCAGTGAATTGATAAGCGCAATTTTATGTGAATCACATTGCGTGATTCATTTAAATACTCTCCTTAAATACACACACACACACATATATATATATATATATATATATGATATTAAATAAATATTAATATAATATATGATACATTACATAATTATATTAAGTTAATAATAATAATAATAATAATATTACATATTATTGAACACTATTTTCAATCAGCAGTCAAGTGCCTTTGTATTACACTTCAAACAACTATATGAGTGTGTAAATGCCCACAATATGGTAGAACAGCCATGGATGCGGAAGTGCAAAAGGGATGCTGGCTTACTTTGGATATATATCTGTGTGTGTGTGTGTGCGTGTTCCAAATCTAAGTGTCTAGAGCAGCTCCATTGTCACTGCATTCAGCCTACGTCCTCTCTCACTCTCATGGTTTTTTTTCCCCCTTGCTCTCTCTGTGTCTCTCCCTCTCTCCTGGGGGATGATCGATGGCGCTCTTTCACCACAGACACTTTCAGAGGGTCGATAGACTGAGTGGAGGAGTGGAGAGAGGGAGAGAGAGAGCTAGAGAGAGAAGAGAGGTAGGGACCCGAGCTCTGCTGAGTAGCGCTCAATTCCTCTACAGAGTTAAGTGCTGCTCCATGGGGCTACCAAACACACACACACGTATGCGCACACACACACACACACACACACACACACATCTACACACAACACTGTAGATTGTGGCTGAAAAAAGAGAGGTAAAGATTGGGCTGAATGGGCGACTGAGTAAATTGATTGACAGCTATATCTCTCTCTGTTTTTATTCACACTTGCCGTCTTTAAAGTTAGCATAAGATAAAAAAAAATCCTATCTTGATCTTTTTAAAATGTTTTTTTTCAATGTTTCTATTTAAAATTTTAAAATGTGGATATCACATATAAAAAAATTTTTTTAGCAAATAAATCAACATAAAAACAGCAGCATGTGGTTTTTCTTTGAGCAAATTACTCACATGGCTTGTTGAATTTAATTTATGCAAAAATCTGAATATTGCAATATTTTTGTGAATAAAGCAGTGTTTTTATCCAATCTGATATTTTTCTGTAAATCTAAGTCACATGACTTATTGAATTTAATTTACGCAAAAAATCTGAATATGGTCTGTGCTGATTGCTGAAATCTCACACTCATCCAGGCCATCCCATACACCCACAACATATTCTGAAACATGGACAACCCTATTAGCCTATTTGTATGACCATCATCACATAAAAAGGTCAAAGTCTTTAGTCGGGCCGTGGATTAAAATAATTAAAGGTTCTCTTTTGAACTGCACCTTCACTTCCCTTTTCCTTTTCTTCATTTTCTCCAATATCTCTGTCACTCCCTTTTTTCTTGTATCTGTCTTCTTTACCAGCAGGTCTACTGTTATTAACAGAACTGTGTTCACCTTGTTGCAAAACAACCACCTCATTGCAATTTGTGCACATAATGTTGTTATTTCTCTTAAAATGACTTAAATACCCAAGATTTAACAAACCTATAATTCATACAAATATATTAAAACAAATTTTCTAAAGTGCCTAAATGCCAAACTTAGTACATTGAAAATCCTAATACTGAACACACTATTGTATTTTTGGGCTGTCTGATATTTTTGTGTTGCTGTTTGCTCTAGCTCCCTCCCTTTCTATACAAGAAATCCATGTGAATATCTGCCTGCTAAATTTATTAATGTAACTTCCCAATCGATAATAATGTCCTTTAGCACAGTATTCTGACTGATGATAATGGGGTGCTACTGACAGCCTAACAGGTGCTAGCAGTTTAATACTCAACTAGGTTAATAAAGACAAAACTACAGTAGCGTATTACAGATGAAACTGACCTGCACTTGAAGCCCTGAACAGGTTAGTAATTTCGCTAGATTTAACTGTTTCTTCTGGTCGTTTCGTCTCCTTCCTCGAGTCCCGCACATCGACTCTGTTCAAAACCGTTTGAGGAGGCAAGGAACAGACGTGAAGCTTGGCGCTGCCAGTCAAGACTAACCGATTTATGATTTATTATCGATTTATTAGGGAATGCCACAATCTGAAATGATCACTTTGGCACATTGGGAAGACAAAAAAAATAAAATAATAATAATAATAATAAAAAAAAAAACACAGGGCAGCGGGCCAAATCAGCCGCCAGGCCACCGGGAAACGTCCCAGTGCTCCCAATGGCCAGTCCGCGCCTGGTTGCAGTTGCACTACGGGCGTCCCGAGTTCGAATCCCAACTCGAGGACCTTTCCCGATCCCAATCCCGCCCCCCCTCTCTCTTCCACTTTACTTTCTGTCAGCTCTGATCTGTCCTATCATAATAAAGGCCAAAATGCAAAAAAAAATCTTTAAAAAAAAAAATCTTAATTTTTGCAAATAAAGCAGTGTTTCCATCCATGTGATATTTACTTCTACATGTGAATTATTCAGTCACATGACATTTGAGGACTTTTTTGAAATTCATCTATAAACTTATTCAATAATCTAGTTTCCATCATAATTTATGTGCATCCACCTCAAGTTAGAGTAAAAGTTTTTTTATGCGCATTTTAGAAATTTGATACGCAGCTCCATGTTTCCATCCAGCATTATTTTAGGCAATATTCCAAAATACTTTGATAGAAACCCAGCTGTCTTTATTCTTCTAATGCTTGCCAGAATGTGCCCGTGTTTCTGTGTGTGTGGCGCAAAGTGTGTTTGTCTGTATATAGGTCGACCTGCTGTTTAGCCTCTGTGTTAATAATGCATGGTAAGACTCGAGCACCTGCTGACCCAAACACACACACACACACACACACACACACACACACACACACACACACGCACACACACGCATACACACAGTCCTACTCTGAGAAACCAATAATCAACTATCTTCCACCTGCACTCAAAGGGGAGATGCACACAAACCTCACGCCATCTCTGTGTCTGTGTGTGTGATTAATGGGGATTATTTCTGCTGTCCAGGTAAACCTAATCTCTGTCAGCACCTGCCCCACACCTGTGATCGCTGTGACGACCGCTAGCAGCGGGACAAAAGCGGTGTAAATACACAAATACAAGAACGACAACAAGAAGTGACAAGTGTGTGAAATGCATAGAAAGAGTGTTTTTCAGAGGTTGCGTCTTACCTGTGAGCAGCACTAGGGCGCACAAGCAGGAGAATGCAGGCATGTCAAGGTTGAGACTCTGCAGGTGAGTGCTAAAGTCTCGGATGGAGTCCAGCCACTCGCCGAAGCCGCGCAGGCACTGCTGCCGATGAAGGACCAGGCCTGTGCAAAACACGAACTTCTCGTCCACCAGCAAAGACCTGAGCAAAAGAGAGGGAGAAGAGGTTTAGATGAAGAACTGTTGTTATTTATACTGCTTTAAGGTGCCGTTTGAAGCCACAAGTTCAGTCACAGCCTTTCATCTTTTAATTAATCACCGTTCTTCTCGTTCCCTTCAGAACAGGTACCTGTTTTAATTTAGCAAGCCTCTAATTCTGTACGTAGCCACACATGCTATCAGAAAGCACACACAGTCACTGCTGTGACAAACACACACACACACACACGCTGATTATCACCTCTCTCTGATTCATGTGATGACGATCTGCCCTTGGATTGGCTGCTGAATCTGTGTTTAAGGCATACTGCACGGAAACAATTACCATAGCGACAAATGAAAGCCAGTACAGGGAAGAGCACATCAAAGATAGGAATGGACCTAATTACGCCAAGCTTTCCCAATTAAAGCTTTTAAAACATTCCTGAGATTATACTCTTTCTCTCTCTCTTTCTCAGCTCTGTCCTTTCAGGGTTGGAGGGTTCTGGGTCAAAGCAGTAAAGTTGTATCTTCACGTATTCTCACGAAAATCGTTTGTGTGTGATTGCAGCGAAACACCCAAACACTCACTCTCCACTCGTCCATCTTCTCAATCCACTCATCCTCTCTCTCTTTTGGTCTGTCTTTAGCCCTTCACTCTCAACCCTGCAATTTAGGAAGAAAAACTTCCTCTCGTTTTTCCCGTAGAGTGCTGGCTTCTGCTGCGTGAACTGTTCTTCATTAGTCTGCACGAAAACACACACTCGTATAGACGAGGAGTAATGGAAAGGGGATGAAGGGAAAACGGCGAGGAGGGATATTCGAGAGTCATCTTCTGAGCTGTTTTTGAAGCCCAGAGGGGTAAATAATCAAAGTGTGTGCTTCATTAATGCAAGTTAATGGTTTTACGCCACTACATATGAATGCATATATACAGAATCCACAGACACGGTACTGGTGATGTTATATTGGAAAGTGAGCATCATTTTGCCCTATTCACTCCAGGAGAGCACTTGAAGTGAGTACTATGAAGGGCGCAGGGCTCTTGTATGTGGGCGTCTGGAACACCCTACATGAAGACGTACATGAGTGTTATATTATGCTAACATCATGTTTATGCTAACAACTAATAAAGGAAGAGTTCATGCTAAATGTATTTTTAATTCATTTATTCATTGTTTGTTTATTATTGATAGGAATATTAGTTTTTGACAATTTGAGGGTGAGTAAATGACAGAATTTTATTTTTGGATGGACTATCCCTTTACGATTGTTGTAGCAAATACAATATATGAATAAAATATAACTGTTTTCAACATTAATGAAGATTTCTGAAGGATCATGTGACACTGAAGACTGGAGTAATGGCTGCTGAAAATTCAGCTTTGCCATCACAGAAAAAAATTACATTTTTAAATATATTAAAATGGAAAACAGTTATTTTATATTGTAATAATATTTCACAATATTCTACTGTATTTTTGAACAAATAAATGCAGCCTTGGTAAGCATAAGACTGAAATTTTGAACTAATGTAGCTCTAGGGAATATGAGAGAAGTGAGGGTTTCATTTCATGTATTAAAATGAATCATGAGGATGCACCACCCAGCATCACATGATCATAAACGGTGAAATTACTTCTTTACATATATCCTTCACTAACAGCCATGTGGAAGGGCCCTTCGTGAAGGATTCAAAAATGGCTTTTGCAATCAGTCCATTATCTACTGCTGCCATAGAGAAGGAGGGAAAACAGGAAAAGAGTGTACACAGAACGAGTGAAAGCTCCTCATTATTACAGAACAAAATTAACAACAGCACCCTTGAGGAGGGAAACGCACACATTCCTTTTAAATTTGAATCAGAGTGAGTCGGTTTCTTTGCGTCCATTCATTCATTAACCTCAGTGTGGCCGCATGGGGTAAGAATATGTGCATGTGTGAGCCACATCAGATACCATTCTCTGGTGTGTTTTGGTGGTGTAGAGTCTATTTTCAAAACATGTGAGAACTGTGAATGTTTGTGAGTGGAAAATGTGCAAGTTTTCCCATATTGTGAAATCTCCACACATTCTGAACGCGTATCTTGTGAGTTTTCGAGTGTCCGTGACGTAAGCCCGGATGAATCCCCCCACTTAAATGAGTCAGAACCCAAGTCTGCAGCTCCCTACTGAGGCTGTGACGCCACCACCCACTGCCCTCCCTCCCCGCACCTGCTCCTACACCATCAGAGAGGGAGAGAGAAACAGAAAGAGCACCAGAGCTAGTTAAACAGGGAGCAGCTGAGCTGAGACAAAAATCCACTTCCTGTTAAAGCAACATCAGAATGTCACTGAGTCACTGAGACACATCCACACACGCACGCTTCTACTTAAAGTCAAGAAACAACAGGTTACTTCTAGTCTGGATGCAAACTGTTCCGGCCTTCACGAGTACAACAGAAATGAAACATAATATGGTGAATGTAATATATAAGTGATCATCAAAACAGAGCTGTTTCTGCCACACATAATGTCTTGGGAGGGGGAGGTGGTTAGGCCGGGCTGTTAACCAATAAACTTAAATAAGTGAATTCCACAGAATCTTCCACACAGTGTCCATAGTAACCTTACAGTGCTGAATAGAGAGCGAGAGCACACACACTCGTGCTCACACACACACACTCGTTGTTGTATAGGAAGTCACAATGTAACTAGCAGCGACTTCAGCATATTACACAATATAAATCATGACTCTGCCTGTGAATGACTTCTTTCACAGTCATAATGATACTTTACACCTCATGCTAATTTTTAAACCAGAAAGAAAATCCTAAGAGACACATGAGACATCACTAATAGCAAGTCATAGAAAAATCTGACAGTTGCTATGAGATATTATAAGTGTAATGTCAGAGTGTAATTGCTATAACTACCGTTTCCTCCCACAGCTGTAGCCATTGAGATGAGAGCTGAAAATGTCTAATTAGGATATTATTACAGGCTCTATTCTCTGTATTGTATTTCAGATTGAGTAATAGAGTATTTGATTGGGGGGCAAATATTAATGATGTATTACTGGAAATATTTTATTAAGCAACATTGTGAATACTGTGAAGATTTTGATGCACTGTTTGGTGTCTCTGATTAAACTTTGGTAGCAAAAAAGGGATTAGAGTCGAGTTTGATTCATTCCTGTGAATCACTTCAAACTGTTCGTTTCAACAAATTGATTCATAACCCTGATTCAGTGATTCACTTGTATCATCAGAAATGTTCAATGAAGTCTCCATGTGTCAGTTTTATATATTAAAATGTTTAAATATTAAATGTCTAATAAAATTAGAATGACATTGAATATCATTCTTTCTTGTGTTCATTTAGCAAAAAACAGTGAAGACATTTTTGACTAGATTTCTGTTGCATTTTACATCTTACATTAAACATTTTTTAAATCTTGGCTCTTGGCTACAGTGATTGTTCTTCTGATTAAAAATATATATATTTTGGGAAAATAAATTTAATAATAAATCAAATAAATATTGGGAACAATTATATTGCTGTTCTACATATTATATTATACATTGTGAATCTACTTGGCTAAAGTGACTGGCTGAAAAAATAGTCTTTTAAGCAATATTAGGTAAATGCATAAATATTGAGATTAATTAAAAACTTATGAAAATAAGATTTTTATTTCTTTATTTATTTTTTGCTATAATGCCCAGCTCTATTATTGTGGATGTTTTAGTGTATGCTGAAGATGGTGTATTTTTCAATGTTTTCAGTGCCCTAAAGTCTGCAATGTGAGATCTGTGTGTGCCTGCGTGTACCTGTTGGCGAGGCGAAGCACGAAAAGCTCAAGGAAGGCAGAGTCAATGAGCAGGTTCTGGTCATCAGGGTGAAGCTCAGAGAATCCAGGCAGCCGTTCCGCCCAGCAGCGTGTCACCTCCATGGAGCCGGTTAGCACTCTGTAGAACATCTGGATCTGCTGAGAATCAGATAGACCCACTGGCTCCACTGCACTGAACTACAGGAAGAGAGAGAGATGAGTATGCCACACAAATCAATAAAATAAAATAAATATGAATGGTTATATTGTTATTTTGAAGTTAAACTATGTTTTTGTTTTGTAATTTAATCATTTTTGTATCAAATGGTACCAATAAGACAAGATTCATACAGGATCTCTCCACTTAGATACCTGACTGTAGTCTAGTTCTCGTGGTGTAGACTGGGAATAGGCCCGTACTACTGCATTCAGCAGGCTGAGGGGAGGTGATGGGGGTGAGGGTTCTGGCTGCAGGGGACTCTTTGGTTTAGACGGCAAGCGACCTCTCCTCCCCTTCAGGTTGTCTGTGCGCACCACTGTGTCAAACACACAAACATATTTTAGACAATGCATGAGTCCTCCACAAGCAGTAATATTATTATAGATTAATATTATTCGAACCATATTATGCAATTCCACACATACAAAACAATGGCAGTGTATTTGAACACCTGTGAGCAATGATGTGTTGATAAATTATACTTCATATTCATTATACCAATCCCTGGGAAGTCAAAAGCATTTTGCATGTTTGTTTAGTAGTTTTAAATAAAAGTTTCAGAAGTTTCTGTCCATCTATGCCACGCATCAATGCTAGACTGGCCAGTAGGGGGCAGCTGAAATCTGCATGATTGCAGGTCTCGGAAGGAACGGGTGAGTGAAGGTGAGATATAATAAGAACAATGTATGTCTGTCCCAATCTCCGGCCGAGATGGATAAGATGATCAGAGGTGTGATCTTTTTAAATCACATGGTATTCATGCATAAATTCTACAAGAATTAAATGTCCCCATGAACACATCTGTGCCTGTGACTGTTCTGTGTGTTGTGTTATTACCGGTTCTAAAGCTGCTGATAGGCTGTGATTACAGAGGCGAAGTACTGCCGGTAAACACCTCCATTATAGTTTAATTCATGCATTCATACTAACCAACCAAACCAGCTACGCGCCAAATCTGAATTAATCCACTGCGCTTCTTGAGCGTAGTTTGTGCATCTGCGGGTTTTAAGTCATTATGTTTAAGAGTGTCTATCTCCTTTGCATCAGTCTCTAACCAGAGGTCCAGCCGAGGTCATATGCACCAGGGCCTATTGTCTGATAATTGGTTTGAGTGGCTTGGCCAGACATATTATAGGTGTGTGTGTGTGTGTGTGTGTTTCATACCTTCTTTCACCATGCCTACACTGAGACACTTCTGGAAGCGGCAGTACTGGCAGCGATTTCTTCTTCTTTTGTCCACAGGGCAGTTTTTACTGGCCAAACACACGTACTTCGCATTCTTCTGCACCGTCCTCTGCAGCCACCGACAATAAATAGAGAAAAGGGAGAGAGAAGAAAAACAATAAGCTAACAGGTCTAAACATATTATTTATTTAATTTGATCCCGTTTTGGGCTAAGAATTAAAAAGGAAGCTTGCAGGTCAGATTTTAATTACAATGTGAAAAAGCTCCGGCTCCATCAGGATAATTAGATAAAATTAATTTCCCAACATGCCTTGCCTGCAGGAGGGACAATTTTATTAGCGCAAGCTACTGACAATGAAGATCAGTGCAAAGCGTGCTGAGGCCGCTCCCGCGAGACATCCCGCACCGCGTGATAAAATTGTTTGTGAAACTCGCGGGTCAGCTCACGGCACCTCGGGGTTTTGGCGGATCGTGCCTCTGCAATAACCCCCCCTGGAGTTGTTTTCTCCTCTGCTGGATATGCGCGATTATTGCTGACCTTATTAAAATGAAATAAATACGATCTGCGAGTACTCGCGCTGTTAAAAACCGTAGAAAAGAGGGAAAAGACTTGACAACGCTAAGGTTCAGGCATCAAGGCACGTGCTAACGGTAAGTCAAAAGATTAAGCACTTGCGTGAGACTGGTAAGTTCTGTGATTGAGGTAATATCCAAAACAAACAAAAACAATGCTTTAACAAGCTACAACTGCGGTCAATTTAATAGCAACTAAAACGTACATCAACAATGTTGGTTTCACTGTGCAGTTTTTAAAATGAAAAAAAAAAAAACAGAAGCGGGAAGCATGATAGTTACTAGGTATGACTTTATCATTATCTTTCATATTTTTAAAGTTTAATGCTACCTTTGTTTGTCAAGTGGCTAGCAGCTAATGGCTAATGGTTTATCCTGATTCTGATGACCCTTTTTTGTATTTTATTTTTTTTGTTTATCTAACTTTAATTTTTGGTTTGTATTAAAACACTAAGTAACACCTTAAAGAAAAATCATAATACACACACCGCTGTTTCCAACAAGTGTAAATTAAATCAATCAAACCACCTGCGTTTCCCAGGAAGCTGGAATTTTACCATCAGGTGAAGTTAAAACACCCACCCACACACACTTTATCCATGTGATTTGCACGGTTTCTCATATTTCACTTAAATTGAACATAAAACTACCACAGCGGCCGCAGTAGAGTGGACTAATCTCCCAGTGGGCACACAAATGCACTTGTTAGCTAGGGGAGTCTACTCACTTACAGCTACATTCACACTGATTCAGTATGACTTGATTAAAATACAACCTGTGGAGCACATCTCGAAAACACCCTGGGCTTAGTCTGAAAAAACGCACCCACCTCGCCGTTTCCCCCTGCACCACATGCACAAGTTATCTGAGAGCAACTCTGTTCTATAGGCTACTTTATAGCCTGTTCAGACTGTGACAGATTCAGTCTGTTGGCCACAGTCATTGTACAGGCCACAAAACAGAGGTTTTATTGCTGTAGAAGCTCGCTAGATGAATAGACATCTCGTGATGTTCATAAAATAAGATAAACAGCTGTACATATGACGGCCATTAAGTAACTGAAACAGTTTCTGTATGTGCATGTGTATTTGTTTATTTATGCTCTAAACGATGTCACAGTACAAAACTGTCACGGTTACAACAGTTTCCTGACTTTTCTCAAAACTAAAAAGGACATCTTTGGTTATATTGTAACTTTTATGAATATGTCTATCAATTTCTGCCCACAAACAAATGGCAAAAAGCCTGAAAATCAAACACTACACTCTTAAAAATAACGTCTCTGAATGGATTTTTACAGCAATGCCATAGAAGAACCATTTAATGTAAAGAACATTTTAATAATCAAAAGAACCCTTTTTCACTATAAATAACCTTTTGTGCTTTTAAAATGTTCCATGGATGTTAAAGGTTCTTCATTGAACTATTGATGCCAATGAAGAACCTTTATTTTTAAGAGTGTATGACAAAAACTAAAAACCTACTATTATTGTCTAACTACCATAATTCTCTCATGCAAGCACACAAATATACAAACACACACACAGAGTTGCGGTCCAGTGCACAGCAGGGTCCGTAGGGTCGGTAAAGACAAGCAGTTGTGGATTCATGACATGTAACATGTGCTAATGGCCCTGTCTCACATTAAAACCCCTTAGGGAACCTATATCCCCCTCTCCTCATCCTCTCCTCCCCTAATCAGAGATGATCAGATCTTCTCTCGCCCTCTCCTCTGGGTGTGTAATTAGACGTGTGTGTATGGCTGTTCAATAGGAGAGGTGGAACTGGGTCACCATTAATTGGTTAAGTGTGTGTGTCTGCGTGTATTGCGCACTTAGACTGTATTATAAGACGACTATGTCTGTGAATGAAGCACATTTTAGTGTTTATTATTCAACACTCTGTAGATGCCATAATGCTGGCACAAAAGCACATTTATCTTTGTTGCAACTGATTTAATCAACGTAAGCTAAAGGAAAGTGCTGGAGATGAGTTTGAATTCAGTTAAGAGCTGTTAAACTTTTATTCCAGTGGAGTGGGTTGAATGTGGAGGTTTTGTGAATGAGCGAGACTGTCTTGACCCTCCATTAGGTAAATATTCAGAATAAATATTCTCACTCGGAGCATGTTATGAGTCACAGAGCAAATTACAAACCAAATAAATGGTGTGAAAATAAGCGGTGTGAGCGAATGAGCAAGACAGAGAGAATAGATTTTGTGTGCTGAAATTGGCCAGTTATTTACTATTTTTCATTGTGAAACTGCACAACGGTTTGTATTCAGATGTAAAACAGAACCATAAGTGAAATGATTTAGTGCCTGTTAATGAACATCGAACTAAAGCCGGAGGGAAAATCTGAATAATTTTGGTGGATAAATGCATGCACACTCCATTAAAAAGTTATTTTAAAAACTAATGTACTAAGAATCATTGTGCATAAATATCACAATAAACCCTATTGTATAAAAACATTTATTAGAAATTTTAAAAAGAGCGTTAGCGGTCTGACAAAGGATATACACTGCCACCCAATACACTGTCTTGCATTAAAATTCACCTGCTAATATTTATATTGTGAGTTAATGAGTTGCCTGAGATAATTAAATGGTGAGTGTGTTTTGTGAGTTGGGGTGAGTACGAGTGTGTGTATGCATAAAAATAAGTATGCTGATCATATAAGACTTGCCAGTGTGCATATGTCATTGTTTGTGGATGTCATTTGTGTGTGCATGTGTGCCAGCGTTGCAGTAATGGCTACAAAGCCTCAGGCTTACCAACCCCTGCTTTTATTAATTACTAAATAAAAACTAATTGTGAAACTAATTGAAAAGAGGCATAATTTATTTCTGCACCAGACCACAGGCCATTTCCAATTATTTCAGCTCTGCCACTCTCGCTCCTTCACTTTCATTGTCAGTCTTTCAGCACAGCGTCTGTATATTTTAAGTCTTCTCGCTGTTTCTGTAATATTAACCTGAGCAAATTCAAATGTGCATTTATTCCAAAATGTAAAATAAATGCCATATATATGTTAAATTCATTGTAAGTGTTAAATTAAATCCTTATACACTACAGACTCTCCTCAGTCTGCGTTTGTGTGTGTGTGTGTGTGTTTCTGGCTACAGCTCCAAGCTGCTGTATTTTAAGTGCGCGCCGCTGTCACACCTCTCACTGGTCACCGAGGGAAACGACCCTCACAGACGCCGTGGCAACCGCCGCTCAGACGATTTGTGAGAGCACTCAAAGTTGCGCACACACACACACATTCACACTCAGTACACGCAAGCCAATACTTTCATGAAAAGGCTGAGCAAACCTGTCACAGTTGCACATCTGAAACTGAAACCAAACATTCTTTCAGTTTTTGTGCACAAATTATTTTCTGTACAGCCTCAAATGGTCATATAGACTGCATCCCAACCCCCTCTTCACAAAACAAAACACACAGCTCACTGAAGAATTGCTATTCACACGGTGGGCTTTAACCTTGGTTTAAACGCCCTCGGAGTGCGTTACAATGGTTGGTTAACCCTGAGCTTCACACTCAGAGAATGAGGTGCGATCGGTGTAGAGCAGCGTGAGGCTCTTCAGCCAAGAGCTCCTTTCAAACCAAGAACAAAACTAATGACCACTAATGAATACACAATTAACAAACACTACCCAGGCCACACTGCTACATAAGAGACAAAAAAAAAAAACACTGACCGACACACTGTACAATAAAGCGCAAATACAATCCTCTTACACTCCATTTAATGACAGACACACTCAGATACACAATGAGACATGCTATTCAAATTAAGCACACACTGAAAACTGAAAACTCCCACGTCAGCTTCTACAATACTACAATCATTTGCAGTAGTATGAATAAATGTAAAGCATTAAGGGAAATCCAAATGAGAGACTACCTCCAGCAAGCACTTCCAGTCAGATTTAGTTAACCTCAGCTTTAGTTCTTTCAATAGTTCAGTTTATTGTGCTTTGTTTTAAAGAGATAGTTCAACCAAAGAAGATATTGTGAAACTCTTTTTATTCATACAGTGAAAGTCAATGTGGTCTAAAACAGTGGTTCTTAACTAGGGACAGAGGCCGCCTGGGGACTTCAATAAACTTCCAAAGTGGTTGCAGGATGACTTAAAAGTATTTAAATCAATACATTATTATTTATATATTAAAATAATCAAAGTCTAATTAAAATCAGATGAAATATGGATGTAAACCGAACACTCAATTTTAAAAAGAATCTTGGTTAAAGTAATTTATCAATACTTTCAATTGCTGTTAATAAAACAAGATTAAAAACAAGCAGCTTTGTCATAATTACAGCAGAAATATAGAAAATATCTTAGAACCACTGGTCTAAAACAACATCGGACCCCACTAAATGTTATTGTATGGACAAAAAAACAAAACATTTTTCAAAATATCTTCTTTTGTGTTCCACAGTAGGAAGTCATACAGGTTTGTGACAACATGAAGGTGAGAAAATGAGAATATAATTTTTTTTGTTGGTGAACTACCTCTTTAAAGGCCCAAGTACACGTGCGTCAGTTAGTGTGCAGTGGAATCTTATAGTTTAAGATATTAAGTAAAAGCTCCTTGCGTATGATCCTCCTATTTACATTAAACAGAACTTCTTGTACGATTCTTTCAGTGAAAGTGTGTGTCAATAAGGATTATGCATTTGCAATGGTACACTCGTGTAAATAGCAGTGACAGTGATGGAACTCGGGTGCGTCTGTATTCGATCTGATCAAGAGTTATTATAAGAAAGAGAAAGTGCTGCTGGGATGCTGAATTCTTACCTTAAAGAAGCCCTTGCAGCCCTCACAGGTGCGCACACCGTAGTGCTGACAGGCCGCATTGTCTCCACACACAGCACAGGCACCCTCTCCGGAGCTGATGCGACTGGGCGGCGATGGCAAACCCTCTCCCAGAAGCTGCGGGCATGGGCCCATGCCCAGAGAGCGGAACGCCAGGCCTCCCGGCTTACCCATGTTCAAGGGGTACATGTGTGAGTGCGTATGGGAGTGCACATGTGAGTGTGTGTGTGTGTCCAGGCTGGGTGGCACATGTGAAGATGAAGAGGATGAGGAAGGAGAGCGTTCAGGGCGCAGCGGAAGGCCGATGGCTGTGTCGTAGCCGCTGGTGGAGGGTGGGGCCGTCTGCTCGTAGTAATGAGGGAAGCGAGGGCTCTTCAATGGGCCTTCAATCAGGCAGGGCTGGGGCACAGGGGGAAGACTGTGTTCATCCCACAAGAAAGAGCTGCTGGGTGGGCCGGAGTGAAGCGGCGTGGGGGGCGTCGAAGGGGGCGACTGCTTAAAGTACATGGAGCTCCCAGCTATTGCTTCATCGGATGGTGCCATGGGTGGGTAAGACTCCTCCTCCTTCTTTATGATAGGGCGTTGATGAGGGAGTTGATACAGACAGGAGGGTTTCGGCTCAAAGCCGCCCTCCACGAACACATTAAAACTGGGTAGGGAAGTGGTGGCAGCCGCCTCTGAGATCTCCCCCCCACCAAGCTCACACTTTGAGTAGTCTGTCGCCATGAGGTCAGCACTGTAGTCACCATGGTAACCAAAGGACTGGGCGGAGTAGCTGGACCCATGAGGTGCAGGGCCGTACTGGGCCTGAACGCAGGGCATGTCTATAGAGACGGGGAGAGAGGGAGAGGAAAACGAGAGAGACTTATCATATTGCCTTTTGGCAAAATTTTGACTTCAGGTGTACAGAGGATGTGATGTCAACCATGGCATTTCAGTACTGTTTCATTAGTACCAAGTTAGTAGATAAACCATTCACCTGGAAACATGGGTTAGGCCGTGAGCTGGTGGGCACACATGCAAAAATTAATTAAATAAATAAAAAATGCACGCCTCATTCCTGGCTTGGATTCTCACATTTGAATTAAAGCAAATTCTGTCATCATTTAGGCCTACTCAAAGTTATTTTAGTGCATCATTTTTTTTTAACATACAATGAAAGTGAGTGAGGCTGACCTCTCCACTGAAGAAAGAAATTCCTATGAAAGTGAGTAAATGATGACAGAATGCTCATTTCTGGATCTAAGTGATTAAACAGTTTTAGTTTTCTTTCTGGATTTGAATTCCATGCCACTCTTGTGAGCAAACACCATCCAACCAATCTAGCACACCTACGCTTGACTTACAAATCATTCTTTGATTATCCATCATCAATTATTATATTTCATAATTATAAATATGCATAGATGTAAACATGCACGAAGAAAGATGAGTTTAGTCGCTTATATTCAAAACATAACGCCTAAAAGTTATAACCAAAACGCTTTTACATATATATTCATGATGGTTTTAACTCTATTAATTTAATGTGCACCATGCACCTGTTGAAATAAAATGATCGTATTAAAAGCCACGAGGAACTCCCTTGTTATTCGTAGTAGTCTGTATCTTGAGCCAGCTCTGCGCTCCAGGAAAACCATATTGCCAGCGCGCACTCCCAGAGTTATATAACCTACAACTGTGCGTCTTCTTGACACAGCTGTTTAAGTGCATCTGTGCAGAGCTACCTGAGGAGATGTGTGTGCGTGTCCTTTGTTTGCTTATTTTCCCTAGGTGGGGAAGTGTACACAGACCCGACGTCGGATTGACGCTGTCGTGTAGTGACTTCGTAATCCTTGTGCCTCCAACACGTCATGTATGTTTAGTAAAATCAAGAGGCTTATCGATTATGAACGCCTCTTTACCTGTGATGACTCGGACCGGTGCGCGCGCGTTCTGTTTCCTACGCACATCGCTGGCTATGCATACAAACGCATATTGTGGCATACAGCATCATGGATAACAGTGAGTTTAATGTCAGTAAACATTTCTATCACAACAGTGGATTCATAGGATAATGCAGATGGGGGCTTACCTTAAGTAAACCTTTTTTTTTCCAATTCAACTTTCCTTTCAGAATTGATTGAAGTTTTGGTTACTTTTATTTAAAACAACTTTAAACTTCCTTGTTGTCCAGCTTACTTTATTAACTCTATTAATAAAAGTTCATGTTGCTATATTTTCTCCATGCAGCCTAATTTTACATTTGTATGAACCTGTAAACCAAACTGGGCGTCAAGAGAAAGTAGGATAATCTTTTACAGTAGTTAAAGAAAGAAAAAGAAAAAAAAAAGAGTTATATATTGTACATATCACAGTGTACTAATTTTAAACGACTTTGAGGGGTGTAAAAGTAAAATGAATTTCTGTCACATTTCAGCTGGGCTGTTCTCGCGCGACCCAATTAGTGTTTCAGCGCCCCTAGCGCATATAGCTAGCCATCAACTAGCCTATATTAAAGACGTTTTAAAACGAGAATGATTTTTATGACATATTTTAAATGTGTAACTCTCTATAAATCTAAAATAAACCTGATAAATATTTCCAGTGGTTAGCCTACTTATGTTATGTCCATGTAACGTTACCGTTCGCTACAGAGGTAATCTAGCAGCTGTTGCTATGGTTACCTCCTCACGCACAAGTGTATACACTCGGTGCACTCTGATTAACTTGTAATCTAATAATCTAACTTGTAGATACTGGTTGAAAGCCTATTTGCTGAAGCCTATATAACAAGTAACAACCTTCTATAAAAAGAAAACAACCTTTAGGCTAGTTCTAACGTTAACTTTTTACTTGGGAGGTAACTTTATTTTGGATAATGAATAGGCCTAATATTCCTATAATTCGCACCTTGACGGAGGAGAGTTTTACGTCAAAGTGAGGGGGTGGGTGGGATAAGGTGCGACCCCTTCATCGTCATGGATTCTGACGAAGGAATGAATGGTTTGAGGTCAATCTGTCCCGTGCTGGATGGAGCAAAAGTGAGTCGAGTTTTTTTTATACCACTGACATCTTACACCACTGTCACCACACAAACACATATCTCCCTAACGTGCACTTGAGATATACACTTTTTTTTCTTTTTTGGCTTTTTTTTTTTTGGTTCATTAACTAGGCTATGTCATTCTAATTTTAAACTTGCAATATTTTTAAACGATTTTTAAACTTTTTTTTTTTTTTTTTACTAAAAACCACTTAGTAAAAATCTGTCAGCCAGCGATAAAGGCACAGATATGTTGATAAACTTGCTTTTGTGTAGTTTTGGAATTTGAAGACAGCACAAAATATGGGATTTATCCAATCAAAGTTTTGGTGTCTTTTTGACACTTAAGGCCAGCTCAAATTATGTAAGACCAGACAAATCCTTATAGAAAAAAGCAGGACTTGACTTTCTGTCTGACTCTGTATCTCTCGTGTGCATCCGTTTATGGTTTGTTTGTGCACGTGCAAACCCTCAGCTCCACATTTCACCATGACACGGATAATAAAAATGAAAACGCAGCCAACCTAACGTAAAAAAGTCGAATTATTAAAAAGGTCTAGACCACATAAAGTCATACTGAAACGATGCTTTACAGTGTGTGTGTGTGTGTATGTGTGTGTGTGCGTGCACCAGACAGAGAGAGCCTCACACAAATACACACTCAGGCTTATAGAAAGCGCTTTAGAGGGATGAAACAGTTGCTAACCTCGAGGTGTGCATTTTAGATGGACAAAATGCAGCTGTTCCAATAACTGTGATCGCTTGTTCATTGTCAGAGTGCCATAGATCTAACAACAACAAAAAAAAAAAAAATCAACGACATAAAAAAAAAAATAGATGCACATGACACGCTAACCAGTATGAATTTGCTCTTGAAACTAACAAGCATCAGTGGAACACAGGCGGCACAAATACATTTGCGCGAACTTTCACTTTCCAAACACTAATAAGACAACAAAGACAATGTATTCTAACAGCAGCACACGAGGTTGCTCTGACCATGAAGAAGAAAGTATGTTATGATACTATTGGTAGGATGCAAATATAAAATGAATGAGCTATAATATAGATTGCGCTCGTTCCAACTGGAACACAAATGCATGCTTTTTCTGCCATATAAATGTCAAACCACCATCTGCGAGACTCATGTTTTAAACAGAATTAAATGCAATTTGCTGAGGAGTGTTGTAGAAGAGAAACGACAATGCCTGTAAAAATCAGTTATTATTCCGGTCATTTGCATTTATTTCCGGGACAATTACAAACACAAACAAAACTCTCAGGGAAAAAAAAGAAATATTTTAGTTTAAACTACATCTATCAAAATTTTCTAGCCTTATGAGTAAATAGTTGCTTTAATTATACAAACCAAAAACTGTGTTTTATTATCATTTTAACAGGTACAAAATTTACAACATGTCAATGAGATTTCCTGAAATTTCCAAGTATCCAAAGTTAGACAAACCAAAATGATATAACAGCAAAAGTTCACCGACATAAGGTAATCAAAAAATCAACAAATATGTATTATCTTATTACCAGTCGGTTTGCGTTTAGTAAATGAGGTATTCTTGAAACTACAAAAATTATTATAGCTTAATATAAAAGGTTTAAATATGCAATCATACTCATAAAGTACGTGTCTAAAAGCTCTTCAGAGTCGAGAGAGATTTTTACAGAGACTTGTGGTACCTGATTGGCCTCTTGCTCGCTGAATCGTGGTCGGTTTCTCGGGTGGAGGCTGCACGCGTCTGGGGTTCGGGGCTGCTACAGCACACGCGGCGGGTGAGGTATCCGGTAGCCGGGACTCAGACCTGGGCTGCAGGCGCTCTTCCGAACCGGTGTCTGGAATCGGGAGCACAGAATGATTTAGTTCACAACGACATAAAGTCACACACACAAACAGGGAACTGGCAAAATAATAGAGACATACAAAGGCTTTTCTGGTAGTGTAAATTATAGGTTAAACATATTTTTAATTATTTGTAGGCTACTATACAAGTGTGCAAACTAATAAACAAGGGTTAAAGGTTACAAGAGGATTCAGGCTCTACTAAATAAGCAACTAAGATTACTAAAATAACTAAGATTTATATATATATATAATCTAACCCTTTAAACATTTGCATGCATAATGTCTTACAAATTCGTTCACTGGTATTTTGTATTTCTTAAGTCAAAAAATCACACTAAATATAAGGAAATGTTTAGAGTAGCCTATATTAGGCTACTTGTTAAATAGCCTACTATTCACAAATATTGAAATATTACTTGGACAAAAAAGTTGTGGATTTTTTTTTTTACAGAAATAATAAAAATAAGACTTTGACAACGATACAATTTGCAGCCTTTGGAAACAAACCAACATTAATCAAAAAAGGAAACCTCAAGCAGAAACAGCATAACATTTGACAAGATTGTCTAGTATCACACTCGATGGAAAAGCAAATAACAAGTCAAAAAGTGCATTAAAGTCAATAGGTAATATGCATTCTTTAGGCACAAAAAATAACTCCGAATCTCACACGTCTACAAATACAATGTATAACGGAATAATTAATTTTTCCTTCTGTTCCTGTATTCGAGCATGGTGTTAGAACAGTTCTGGGCGTCTAATAAAAGATATCGCCTTGTAGTTTTTTTGTTCCATGAGCTCATAATAATGACAATCTCAGTGACGGTCGGACAATATTCATCTGGGCACTCACCGAAGTCCAACTATCCCTGTCTTCGGTCAAATAAACCCAAGTGCGCCACCGAGGAGTTTTTAAAAGCGACTAGCGCCCCCTCCCTGACAGAGGCGCGCTCACACAAAGCCAACCCTCGACACTAGGTATTGAGCACTGTCTTTCTCGACCCTCAAACTAACAAATCACAGAACCTTCATGGCCTGGATATATATAGACTACATGCACTCATTTTTGATGTAATTGACAGCTGTACAACGGAACACAGGCCAGCAAAAAGAGAACTGTGAGTGGCCTCATAATTACTTTTTTTCTTTTTTGCTTCACACACATGCAGCAACGTTCTATAGACTTTATTATGTTTATTTTTGAGTTCAGCCGTTTGTCTTTCTGAGGTTATGTGTGATTTTGACAGAGCGTGTTTCAGTGTGTACGCATGGAGCCGCCGGTCCGCTTGTGCCCCGGTAACCTAGAGAACCGCGAGAGAGCACTGAAGCACGCGCTTTGTAGAGGCGCTCCGTTCTGCGTTCAATAAGCGCGCGAGATAGAGGCTTTCCAGCAAACACACAAAGAAAGGGAGAGAGTGGAGATAAAGGGATGGAAAAATACAAGTACAGTAAATTAGCTTGGAGAACGGGATTTGACACCCGACGGGGACAGAGACCTGCGGGAAAGAGACAGGCTCTGTACTCACTGACCCGATCTCGCGTGCACTGCAATAAAACTTTAGTATAACAACTCACTTGGACGGTTGCCCTGATCAATATACTGTCGTATACACCTATTAAAGGTGGTTCTGTCACTATTGACACGGCTACTTCCAATGAAATACCTAAATAGGCTGCTATAGCTAGGCTATTACAAATCTTTACTTTGTCATTGATGCTCATAAAGGTGTGCAGGTCAATAATTATCATGTGCTTTGATTCTTGCTGACCTCAAATTCACACCAATCCATAGCCTAGTGAAAGCAAATACTTTTTAAGGTAGCCTATAACAGTAGCACGTTGCTTATAAGTGTATTACTTCATTATCAAGAATGTAAACACCATACAGTTACTCCAGTATAGGCTACACAATCACATTGTATGAACTCAGTATTGCTGTTTGTTCAGAAATTAAAGTCTTCTGAAAGCAGGGAAACACTTGCTACATCACTACAAGTAATGATATCTAGCTCCTCATAAGAACACTTGCTAGAACAAGTGTGAGAAAATGGTAAATATGAAAATAAAATGTAATTAGTTAGTTAATTGTGACGACATTATGACAGTTTGTGTACATTTATATTTGATTACTGTGCAAATGTGTATTTAAAAGTGTGTTCGCCTGCGGTCCTTCCGTGGCTTTAAGACAGAATGAATGAAGCTCGTGTTGTCACCTAACTGAAACGTGGTAAAAGCAATATTGATGTAATTATAGACGAAATAACTGAAAGTGTTCTTAACGCAGATACTGCTACAAACGAATAAACAAACATTCGCACAATTTTAAGTCGAGCTTTTGAGAAACGCGGAGCGCGCGACACTCACTCCGTCTACAAGGCGCATCTCACGAGACTCTCTACCGGCCCCGCGCGAGCTTACAGCGGATTCACCGGGGTGAGGAAGAGGCATCCCATTTCCATGACAACCTGAGAGAATATTATACGTTTCGCAAATTAAATTAGGATTCAGTCCGTCCATCTACAAAGACGTCGCACACAACACAGCTCGTTTGTCTTTACGCGGTGGGGAACGAGCATTCAACAGGTCCGGACCAGAAGTTCTTTATAACGTAATGCCATGCAGAAATATATGAATGGAGAACGAAGAAAAATGACACAAATGAGAAAAAGCATGTTTTTACATTTCAATACGGACACTGTGAGCTGTTTCTATAAAGCGTATTAAATTAAAATTTCCACTTACTTGATTTCTGTTGAGGTTCCGTCTTTACATATGTTTGTAAAGCCTTAATAATTCCTTGTGCATATCCAACAGAAATTTGTAAAAACTGAAAAAAGTGGTTGAATGGAAGTTGGTTTCAAAGTCGCAAAAGTTGATGGTTTTTCATTAAAAAAATATTATTTGACTTATTTTCCTCTTAGCTAAGAAAGAAAAAGTACTCCGTGGTTCTGTCAGCTCCACTATAAGAGTGTCGGCGTTAGTAACGGAGAGGATGCGCTGAGCGTAAGTTGCAATGTGCCTTTGTTTATGTGGCGCGCTGAGCGAGAGAAAGTCTAATAGCACATTTATCTGCCCCTGCTTTCTACATAGCAAGCCTGGAATGCGTGACGTCAATGTGACGCCATGGGAGAGGTGACGTCGAGCACTGTAGCTCCCCGGCCTCGCTGGTACAGTATACACACATAAGCCGTACAGTCCATGCCAGGAGAGAGAGAGGAGGGTTGATCTTCTGATTCTTTGCCTGGAGTTGTCTGAAATCGCGCGGTAGGCCAAGTGTTATGTCGTCGACTACTTGCTGGAGGAAAATTTGGCATTCGTGTTAGAGCTAATGAAACTATTTTAAATGTTTTTTTTATTAGCAGGTGCCAAATTATAAAACAACATAAACAATATAACTGATCAGTGCATAATACACACGAGCGTGGTCTCCTTAGTTTTTTTCACTATATGAAATACTCACTGTAAACATATTTAGTGGTTATAAACGTTTATTAAAATGTGCAAGGTTACTACACGCGTTATGGATGAGTGTGTGCACTTGTGAATTTTTACCTAAAATAAAGACTGCTATGCAAGCTTATACTAAACAGAAGAAAAAACATTTTGTTATTGTCCAAATGACAGTGCTTCAAAGCAAACAAAATATCATAAAATGATCAAAGGAAACTTATAAGGCTGCGGAGTTGGTGGATTTAAATCGTCAATGTGCTTCCGCCGTGCACACTAAACAAATTATTAAATGTAGCTCGCGTACCCCATAGTACAAAAAAAATATCAACAATAGCCAATCACAAGACGCGTAAATTCTTGGCCACGTTCTAATTCTGGCCAATGATCAGCTCCCGAAGGCGGGGTGAGGGCTTGACGCACTGAGGCGCGTGATTGACGCAAGCATGTTACTAAATTTAGCAGCGGGCGGCCAGGCGGTGTGAGATAGCAGATCCTTCATTCATTGCGCCGGGGCGGGTCCGTTTATTTTAGACATTTGATTGTGTTCCAGCCAATCCAAATATAGTCGTAGACAGGTATTTTTAGCGGAAGCGTGTCCCCGTTACCTCTTACCAGGGAACAACCTTATGATATCCCCATACTGTAATGGGAGAAAGTAGAGAACCGGTAGCCTCTGGTAATTTCGCCCGTTGGCTCAGAATGAAGCTTTTTTCGCAGGTTTCTCCATTTTAACCGTGTTGTTAAACTCGCTTGGCTCTCTGGAAAAGCAGGATAGTATTGAGTGCGGACGTCCCGAGGACACTAAACAGGTCTCGGTTGTTGCGCTAAATGTTGTTGTAGAGCGAGTGTGGTTTAAAAGCAACCGTTTGAAAGAGTAAGTTACCTAGCCGACAACATATCGCTAAGAATCTCGATACAACAAGTAACTTAACGTTAGCAATAACAGACGGTAGTTACAGGCAATTATTTATTCCACAGCACATGAAAAGCTGTTGCAAAGAAATTGTAACGTTAAATAATTCTGAACTTGCGCAGCACATGCATCAGGGTCCATATCTGAAAGGAAAGCATATAAATGCCTCGATAAATATTCTTTCATTTTGGAACGAGCATGTGAGATTGCTTGTGTATACAAACGTACGTTTATATTTTGTTCATTTCTCAACTTCAAGAAGTCCAGCGGTACATCAGGTGGTCTGTAGTTGTGGGGAACATGTTCTGCGGCGCGAGACCTGGGGGCTAGGCATGGAAACGGTGCACGCGCGGAGGGAAACTCGCTTTTAGCGCTGCTGCTTTGCCGTCACGGGGAATCCCCTCTCCTTGACCTTCCCCCTCCTCTTTAGACGCTTAAGGAGGGAGAGGGTAAACCAGGTCAAGTGATATTAGCCTCGTTTGTGACTAGACAGGTTCAGCTTGGAGTGGTTAGAGACAACTGTTAAATATCACTTGACACTTTTTAAAAGAACCAAAACCCGGCTCATTATGGGTCTAAAATATACAGGAAAGTTAAAATTGAGTGAAAGAGACATAGGAAGAAAACAAAACAAGCCCATGTTAGTGTCATAAAAGTGTAGGATATGGGAAAAGACCTTTTTAAAATCTCCTGATATTTCCAAATTTTATAATTTAAGTTTCCAGACCCAGAAAAAGTAATGGAAATTTATATATATATAAAAAAATACAATACAATACAAAAAAAATCCTATCCTTTAACTATGACTGACTGGAAAGGTCATGGAAATGTCATGAACATTTAAAGGGGTGGGGATGTTCTGTCTTGAGAAGGCACACTTCTCAGACATTTACTTTTTTCCTTCCACATTGGTCATAATGGCTCCCCGCAGAAACTAGGCACATCATGATAACATGGTGACTTTATCCTTTTTTTTTTTTTTTTTTTTTTTTTTGGAGACCCTTACACTAACCACAACATAATGTTTATCACGACAGAGAAATTCATGTTTTTATCATTCTGAAATCAAAGTGATCACACCTTCTCATGTCGCTCCTATCCATCTGCTAAAGGATGGCAATTTTATTTATAAGAGTTACATAATCACTCAATACGGTTGGAATAGTGGCCTGAAAAAAACAACAGGAAATGTTTAAAATTAGAAGTACTATTTATAAATAATATCTTTATTATTTCTCAAAAATGGATATATATATATATATATTTATGAAGGTCTTGAACTTTGCTCTTTACATTGGAAAGGCAGTGAATTTCTACTTAAACTCACATTTTCCGGCAGTGACTGTATAATGGATACGTCTATGAGTGACAGATATCCAAATGGCTTTTACAGCACTGACTCATCAAAAGAGACGAGAAAACTCTCCCTAGGCCGAGGTGAATGCAGTAATAGTCACATGATAACTACAATCATTTAAGATAATCTTATATTAGCACAGTCCAGTAGTGATGGCTCAATTATGTCTTACCTTAAACCACACATTACAAAAAATTAGCAAGAATGTAATTTATATTCACATATTCATACTCTTAAACTGCAGAGTGACTGTTATTTTATTAGTGTTAAACCAAGCGTTTCACAGGTTGACAAGCTGAAAGGTCATGTGTGGTAAAAACTATTTGTTAGTTTTTCTTGTGTTTGTGAGTGGGTGTTTGTACTTATGTATGTTGACTACACTCAAGCGATGACCTGGATGTGAGAAATTGTCAAAGACAGTTTTGCACGTTTATCTCTCTCTCTCTTTTCTTTTTGGGAAATGTGAGTCATTTTTCAAAATCAACTAAACTCTAGTAGCAGAAAAGGGCAGTTTCAAGGAATGGATATAAATGTCATTTTTCTTCTATGAACCCATGTGCATTCATGTGTTGGTAGAAGAAAAAATATAGGGGAAGAAAAATTCAGTGGGAAAAAAGTAAGAACAAATGCATTTACAGATTCTTTTCAAATTTGTTAGATGATACTCGTGTGAATAAGTAGGGAGGAAAGAAGGCCCACTTTCAAACCTGTTTAATGCACTTGATTTTAAGACTGTATTAATTGCTATATCGATGTACATATGTGACCCTGGACCACAAAACCAGTCTTAAGCAGCACAGGTATATTTGTAGCAATAGCCAAAAATACATTGTATGGGTCAAAATTATTAGGATATTAAGTAAAGATCATGTTCCATGAAGATATTTTGTAAATTTATTAGTGTAAATATATCAAAACTTCATTTTTGATTGGTAATATGCATAGCTTAGAACTTCATTTGGACAACTTTAAAGGCGATTTTCTCAATATTTTGATTTTTTTTGCACCCTCAGATTCCAGATTTTCAAATAGTTGTATCTCGGACAAATATTGTCCTATCCTAACAAACCATACATCAATAGAAAGCTTATTTATTTATTATTTATGTAAAAAATGGACACTTAAGACTGGTTTTGTGGTCCAGGGTCACATGTAGAGATTACAGCATTTTAATCCTTGTTGCTTAGAATGATTGTTTTTTACACATAGCTTACAGTAGTTTTACGTTTTTCTTTAGACTTCTTGAAATGGTGCGCACATGTGCTTTTACTGAACATGCCGGCGGGAAATGTTGCTTTCAATCAAGCACCTCAACGTATCATGAATGCTCATCAGAAGAGCAGTGGCCGAGGTGAAGATTTTTTATAAATACTACAATACATTTCACTTTGTTTCTCGGCATATTTGAATATTTAGGCCAAGTCGCATGATATTATTTTGTGACAGTTTTGCATCCTTTTTTAAATCTATAAGGTGGTCACCATTCCCTGCCAATATATGGACAAGCGCGAGCATCACAGTGAGTAGACAGTAAATAAATTATACTTTTTTTTGTTCAGCTAAACCCTTTAATGGTGTAATTTAGAATGCTTTAAACGCTATTTTGCTCAATTATTAAAGGATGTGGTATTTTTGGTATTTTATGACAGTGCGGTTGTATGTGCAAAAGCCAAGCATGATATTTGGAACATGCTGAATTACGCTTTTTTTTGGTAGGACTGGTTTGGTATTGGGTTACAGACTAAAATGTAAGTCTGAGGTGTTTCAACTGAAAGAAACTTGTACTGACTGGTCTTAAAAAAATGCCAGTGCCTTTGTTTTGTCTCAAGATGCACACCAGTAATGTTTTCTCTAAGGCACGTTTATAAAAATTACTTAAATGTCCTAATTGAACTATGGCCTATTCCTGGTTTAGTCTACACTGCAAAAAATGCTTTTCTTACTTAGATTTTTTGTCTTGTTTCCAGCCAAAATATCTAAAACTTCAAAGTAAAAATAATGGTCTTGTTTTCAGAAACAAATAGTCAAAATTAAGTGAGTTTTTGCTTGAAACAAGCAAAATAATCTGCCAATGGGGTAAGAAAAATAATCTTATGGCAAACAGAAAACAAGATTATTTTTCTTACCCAATTATTTTTATTTGTCTAGAAATTTCTTCTTGATTTAAGAAGTTTTAGATATTTTGGCTGGAAACAAGACAAAAAAATCTAAGTAAGAAAAGCATTTTTAGCAGTGTAAATCCCACCTGTGAAACCAGGACTAAATGCTGGGTTGTTTCAACCCAACTTTGGGTCAGATATAGACTAACCCAACTTTTGGGTTGAAAAATTAATGTAAAAATTTAACCCAACAGCTGGGTTAGTCCATATTTGACCCAAAGTTGGGTTGAAACAAAAGTAACAACTGTTTGCATCAATCTTTCTGAGTTATGACAACTTCTAATGAATTGTGTCCAACCAAAAAAGTTAGAGCCACCTAATTTATAGCATAAAGCCAAATTTTTAAGTCAATTGTTTAATAAATAAATGAATAAATAAAGGTGTTGTTGCCCTGGAACCCATTAATCTGACCTTTTTCAGTTAAAATCAACAGCTAGCATAGCACATACTAAATGTAACTTATTTAGCTAAGAAGTAAGATATTACTTGTCACTGGCATTAGCGCAGCCATAGAGTCGATGTATGTCACCAGGTCTCATCAAAATAATGTTTGCTACTTAAAAGGTTTACTCTAATCAATAAAGTAATTACAACCATGCTTTATTAAAGTTGTCAGGTCCCTGAATACGTTTTTAGACTGACGGGTATGAACTGCAAAATATAAAGGTAACAAAAAGCTATCTTGTACTGTCATCGTATTTGTTTTGTTTGCAGTGAATATCTAGCAACCACACCTGTCAGTTTTTAACCATAAACTGAAGGATTTTCACAGTGCATGAAGCTTGTGGGTGTATGCGTGCATCTCTTCCTCTTACCACTCCTCAATATTTGAGTCGACCCACTGTGTGGGGTGTCAGAACAATTGGACAGGAATTCAGACTGAGAGTTTAGCAGGTGTTCAGAGGTGAAGTATGCAGACTGCTTTTGTTTTGAGCATGCCATTGTGACAGTGAGATAAATAAACGGAGAACTGAAACTCCTGATCAGTACTGATCAGATGTATTTAGTACAGTGTTACTGTGTTGAGATTCATAAGTCGGAAATATTTGATAGAAAGCAAACATGATTTTCTAACTGCACAGACATATTCAAATATTATTGAATATTATAAAAATTTGTCCTGTCATAGTTTTTAAAATAGATATATTTTATTTTTGTTATAATTAGAGTGCTCCAAAAAACAATAAACAAATGCACTGTTTGACATACTAAACTTATGAATGAGGCTTTCCCAGTGAGTAAGCAATGAAGAGTTGATTTGGTATTTTAAAGTCTTTGCAGCATTTTGTACTTTGCATGTGAGCATATTAAGGGATACCCATGTGTAAACCTCTTGAAATGCGTGCATTGTAGTTTTTTGTGTGCGTGGTTGTGTTGAACTTTTCAGAGGACTAGACCATGACTTGTATCTGTTGGTCAGGTAAATTCCTGAGTTCCTGAAAGACAGGCAGGCGAGAGAGAGAGTTTTCTCTTAAGATAATAACTCTTTGCAGAATGTTATCATCACCTTGTAGGGGAACTCACACAGAGAAACCGATTACTTCTTGATGCATGTTGCAAGGTTTAGTTTTAAATGTCAGTGCGTTGGTGTTCTTCACCTTTATTAATGGGGTCTGACTTTCATTTAAACACTATGATTAATCACATGACATCTACTGTAGTTGATCAATTGTGGATGGAGAAAATATTTCCTTGTTCTTACAGCTCAAAAGTTAAAATCAATTGTTAACTTTTTTGTAATTGATCTTTTCCCAAATATTTTCTTTTTTAACAACAATTTCTTATTATAATGATTTGGACATGTTTAACTTTTTTTGTTGATTTTAGAGCAACATTTCTTCAAAACATGATCATTTGACTTGTTACTTTAAACCTTTTTGATAAGACTGTGGGATTTTTTTATTTTTTATTTGCGGTAATTCTTTTATCTTCAATATTTTCAAATGATCCAGTAACTGAATGATCTTTGTGTGTGATTTTGTATAATGAAGTGAGACAGAAAATGTTATAATTATAAATGTTTTCAAATAAAAATACACCAGTATACCTGCCATACATTTTGTTCAAAAAAATTATCTTGGTTTGCTTGGCGTTGAAAGAGATTTATAAAATTAATAATTCTTACTCTAAATTCTGATTGCAAAAGTTGTAACTATAAATTAAACTTTTTTTTTTTTTTTTCAGTAATAATGTGCCAAGTTGTTACAAAGGGTGGTTGCCATTGTTTTTTAAGCTCTGCGTCAGTCTATGGCAAAGGACACCCCCTTCTCATGGTAGAATCACATTGACATTTGACCTTTTGTGGCTTTCGTGACTTAATCTGAATTATTTTAGGCCCTGAGAGTTTTTCGTGTAGCTTGCACTCCTCTTCTGAAGATGCAATCCATTTCTGTAATCAGGGATGCAAAATTGAAGCGATAATGTCAATGTTTGGAGTAGCATACTTTCCTACACCCACATTTTCACCATTCTGAATGTAAGGACACACAAGGTACTTGAGATCCATGAAATCGAGTGGAAAAGTTGTCTCATGTCTGCTGACCTTCCGTCATAGTCATGAATCAGCATAGCGGCATCTTGACCTTTTAAATCTGGGTTCACTCTCAATGATACATTTACACTTACGAAGGGCATATTACTCACTGTTTTGGTATATTCATCGAGAAAGTTGTGAGAAGAGTTTTGATGATGATAAAATACATTCTCACACATTCATACATTGTGTGGGTTTTGAAGATCTACCTGTCATTGGCATTGTGAATTTCCCGGCAACAGGTGTAGGAAAACTGCCCCCTGCATTTTTCCAATTCAAATTACCCAATAGGGTCCGGCAGTGTTCGTCATATTCCGGAATCACACTTTCTTGTTGAGTTTCATGCTAAATCTGTGCCACACCCTCTTTCTGACACACCACGATGCTAAGCAATGTGTATGTGTGGGACATTGTCATTAAGGCATTGCTTGCATAACAGTTGCCTCTTTTATGCAACTTCATTCAAAGGATTTCTGATGGGGTTGAACAATTATGAAATTACCTGCATCTGTTGTTCCAGACACCTACATTCTGAACAAATGTCTGTGCTTGCCTGAAGGCTTAGAAACTGTAGAAGATGTAATTTAGATACCGTGTCTGACACACACACACACACACATTTTCATTCTGTTAAACCACACACAAACTTACAGAGGTTGTGATATACTAGTGCTTGAGTAAACAGCAAATACTTTCCTCCTTTTAGTTTATCAAATGACTCAGAGGGTCAATCTCATGTTCAGACAGGGATTCCCCAAACCCTTTAACACAGCCTCACTGAACATCATTGGATAATGATGCATAAGATGTAATCTTATGATAACATCATTGCATAAGATGTAATTCTAAAAACATTTTTCATGTAAAATGATGTACATAAAGCAGTCTATAATAAACTAGATCAGGGCTGACATAAATAGGCTTACAGTATGATTTCTTAGCCAGGTCATAAAATAAATTCAATGTAAATAAATTTGGAGGTGAAATTCAGCTGAATTAAAACTAGTTTTTTGTTCTTTTGTTTAATTATTGAATGCATATTCCATTGTTTGCTCTTTCGGGTGTGCTCCATTTTCCAGGATTTTGAATTTAGAATTATGACTCGTATCAGTCTTCTCATATAAATGGAAATGTCAGTTAGATATAGTTTGACATTAGTAGAAAGTGAGCGATTAGGTGACCTTTATGCTTTTGAAACAGTCTGACAGTGATTTTTCGCTCAAGCTTTATGTTAATGTATGGTTAAGCGTACATTTGTAAATAGAGTGTACTGTATATATGAGAGTAATAAAATGAAATGAGAAACTCATTAATATTCTGAACCTCATTCATATGTCTTATCTTGTGTTTTTCCACTGGGCTGTTCTTCAAGAATATATAAACTCTTAAATTATGTTTTAAAAATTGACAAACAACTTTAGATCATTAAATTATTCTTTGGGGTCTGTAATTGGATTTATGATATTTCTTTTTTACTGTGATTAGTGTCTTTGACATAAATTGTATTTAAACATATATCATCTTTAATTAATATTTAAATATAAGAAATATTTTTATAAAGTTTTATTAAAGTTATATATTAACCAAAACAATAGACTTAAAGTAAGAAGAGTTTGTGACTCTGCAGTACACACAGTATTAAACACTCAGGTTTGATTATTTAATTCCTTGGTAATACAATGCATATGTTTATAATTTATAGGTTTAATGATATAGAGTTTGTGTGTGAGAATTCATGTCTAATGATTTCAGATTTAGGTAACTAGATTACCCATGTTAGCATGTCCACTAATGGTGGTGACATGGCTACAAAGCGGGTCTGTTTTTATGTAATATTTCTTATGGTTGCATTTATAGGCCTGTTGAGTGAATGTATGGGGGTGTATGTGTGTTTGTATGTTTCTAAGAGGATATGATTCAGATGTGCTGGTTTGAGAGTAGAAAGGGGATGTCTTATCTAAATGTTTGGACAGAGACGTTTTTGTATAATAAATAATCGCATTAAGCGTCACACCGCCATGTCGGTTCCTCCCAACCATGCCTACATTCACCAATAAACCACATTACAGCAAAACCTGCAACTCTGTCCTGATTTCACAGGGCCAATAAAAGTAGGTCAGGACTAGGTCAATACACTTAGCATACTGCTTTGCATTTTTAATGAATTTATGGCACCTAAGATTGAACATCAGTTTTATCAAGTAGGTATAGTGGACTGGAAACATCACAATCTGGCTTTGATGTGACAGTCGGTAGTTTGTGACTACTGACAACGTCAGAGATGGGTTTTGTGGGAAGAAGCACACACGCCAACACACTATACTTCTGTCTTTGTGATTGCTGGAGGTTTTGGGAACCAATAGGCTCTTTCTTTAGAGTTTCTGTGTGAAGAAGGAAAGGTCATTAGCTCATCGTTCTCTTTATCTCTAATACACAGAGAATACTATGTATTAGCAAACACTTCCAAACATAAACCTCTTTCATATTTATGTAGCGTTCAGAGAGGACAAAAATCTAATAAGCTATTGATGTTTCCTGAGTTTAGTGATACGATTGGTTCTTCAGTGCTGGATCAGTGGAGAGCTGGACAGCCGCCAAGTGTGCAGTACAGTGGTTACAGTGTGAATCAAACTGATCTTCACTCTAGAGAGAGAATGACTTCCCCATTTGACTCCATTACAACAGTGAATACTCATTCAAAGCACTTAGGTAAGTGCTACATGTGAGATGAGGCCAACTACAGGTTGTTGAATGAAAAATGGTGTTCAAAAAGTAGTGCATAGTGCTAATGACATCAAAGTCCTGCATTAGATTACCATGAAAGGCTAAAATGTACACGTTCAATTAAAAAAGTTTGTTACTTTGGATGTAATTGTCTGTATAATGCAAAAGCATAATTATATCATATGAGAATCTATTGTGCACATGGGACCTGGCTTAAGTTAAGAATTCATTCCATTCTTCCTCTGCTTTTCTATTAAATTTTCACTATCCTTTACAATTAATAATAATATAACAACTTGCAACTAAAATGAATTTGCCTAGAAGAGTAGTGACACATTGACAAATTGTGCTTTAACAAAAAAAAAAAGTGTATGTGTTGTTTTAAACATTTCAGATCTTTTTCATTTTTTTTCACCTTTTGTGTTCCTTGCAAAGAACGCAAAACTTTTGCGAGTGAGCGCAAAACCTTTGAAATACAGTTATTCTCTTAGAGGTTTACTTTGTAAATTACAAATAAAAGAAATAGGAATGTTTTTATTTTATTTTTTATTTTATTGGGACAAATCAGAATTTCTTTGAGTTATTGAGAATCATCCGCTGTATACTGACCCCAGAAAATTAATCAAAATGTATGGCTGGAATTTATCGGCTGCTAATGTACAATAGGCAAACACTAATGTGAATGTGAAGCATCTATTGTTGGCACACTTCTAGTTACAGCCACACTGACGTAGATGTTTAGTCCTTGAAGGTGTTTTGAGGCCAGACGTAGGGTCAAACTCATCTCTTATTGCCTGAGATTCAGCAGCCTGCAGCCTGATTGGATCCTCTGCACGCAACCCTCAGGCCTGATTGGCTAAACGGACAATTCATATCACCTGTCCTGTGGTCTGCCCATAAACACGTGCCTGTGGTGGTGTTTTATAGAGAACTGACTGAGGCATTAAACTCTAACTACAGCTGTAAAAACCCAGCTTATCTTCTGTTTAGTCATCGTGATTTGCTTGACTATATTTACTTCACTTGTGCTTAATATCTTTTTGAAGTCTTTTAATTTAAGTATAACTCTCACACACTCATACATACAAACACAACCTGGGTGCTCTGACACACACACACGTTTGTTTTTGTGAATTGTGGGGACATTCCATAGGCGTAATGTTTTTTATACCGTACAAACCGTATTTTCTATCGCCCTACACCGAAACCTACCCCTTAAGGAAACTTTGTGCATTTTTACTTTCTCAAAAAAAAAAAAATTCTGTATGATTTATAAGCCTTTTGAAATATGGGGACATGGGGAAATGTCCTCATAAATCACCTTCTCCTTGTAATACCTGTCATACCCTTGTCATTATACAAATTTGTGTCCTCATATGTCACAAAAACACACACACACACACACACACACACACACACACACACAGGAAGTTTGAAACAGTGGGGCTTTTGTCTATGATTTGGCTCCAGTGGTTTAGAACACGGTATAAGAGAGCTAAGAGCTGCTCTATCTCGCATGAGCACCTTTATCAACACTCCTTCACTTTCACTCCATCCTTACTCCTTTTTTCTTGTATTTCCCTGCAGGCTTTATCTGATTTTCATTGACTGAAAACGTATGGTCTTCTATTGAACTGCCTACAACAGTCAATCTGCACTCTGTTTATCACTTTTAATTCACACACATTGTTTATATTTCTAATGCCTTTCATCTTTATCCATAATAGCTTAAACTACTGATTTTCCGAAAAACAAAAAGGGGTTTTGTTAATTTAAGAATGAATTAAAATGTAGTTTCCTCAATAATATGAACAAAGTAGTACCTGCAGACTGTTTTGTTAATGTAGACGCTGTTGGCCAGTGGCTGGGGTCAGGGTCAGGTTTGATTGGCGGCTGATGAATGAATTCAACACAGTGGGCCAGCCGAGTGTGCAGCCCATGGGTGGTTTAAGTTACAGGTATAGTACTGTTGCATGCTGAGTTAAATGGTCACAGAAAATCTGTATCTTCATAGGGCGGTTGGATGTATAGCTAATGGGTAGACAGGGTACGGAAGACAAAATCTCTATGAGAGATGGCTTTAAAATATGACCACATATATATATGGAACAGCAATAGTAGATTGTTCTTTTATTTTCCAAGTGGAGTACTGGTCATGGAAGTTCCTAAATGGAGGAGAGTCTAAAAGAAGCCAAAAATATCCAGTTACATGCTCTCTCTCTTTCTCACATATGCTCTCAGTGCTGCTGAAAGGTTAAAAAAGGGTGAAGAAACAAGACACATATTATTGTCCTTCAAGATCAATGCAGCACCGAAAGTAATATGTTACCAGAAAAGAAAAAAAAGAAGTGGAATAAATCAACCATTTTAATTCATTAGTCTGAAGCTGCTAAACAGGTGAATTCCACTAACCTGAATCTCTAGTATGCACTGGAAAATTCAAACGAGGTGTTAAGCGTGCAATGATCCAACTGCCAAACTCCACGCAACCACTTATCTGTTCATCTGCTCAGAAGTCCTATTTTTCTTCCATTATACAAAGCTGATAACTGTGGATGCATGCTTCCACCTCAAAGCAAAAAATAAAAAGGTAATTGTGACTTTATTTTTCATTATTATTACTTAATATCTCACAATGTGACTAATATCGTAATGAAAGTGACTTTGTAATAACTGAGACTTTAAATCTCACATGATTTTAGGCTTATTTCTTATAATTACGACTTTATATATTATTTTGTGAATTTTGTCACCGTTTGACTGATATTTTTTCAAATTGACTTATCTCACAGTTGTGACTTTATTTCTCATAAATGCAAATTGAGGTCTCATTTAATAAATGTGACTCTCACAATTCTCACAATTGCTACTTTCTCACAGTGTGACTGTCATAATTGAGACTTTATTTGTGACTTTATTTCTCTTTATTATAAACTCTTTATTATTTCTTTTTATTATAACATTATATCTCATAATTGCAACTTTTTTCATAAATGTGCCTTTTACAGTTGCTACTTTATTTCTTTTAATTGTGAAAAATTGCTATATTTGTTCCTCAATTTTGACTATTCATAATTGTGACTTCTTCTTTTTCTTTTTTTTTTAAAGTGCCTCTTACAGTTGCTACTTTATATCTTGTAATTGTGATTTATGTTTATTTTGACACAAGGTGATAAATTGTTACTTTATTTCTTTCTTTAAACTTCTCTACTCTACTCTGAGATGGAAACAGGACTCCATAAATAGCTATTGAATACATATTTGTCAGCTATATTTGTTTGCCTGTTTACATTCAATATCCAGGTCAAATGGCCAGAGGCATACTATGATTATTACACTCACACCACAACCTACGTAACAGAGCCCTATCTGCACTATTTACAGAAACCGTATTCAAATCACTCGGGTAAAACTATGAATGTCCATCAGACCTTAGGTCATAGCAACCGTACCATTGCTAATGAGTTCCTTTACCACTGGAATGTATTTCATTCAAACCTCGTATTCAAATGTGTTCTGTGTGGACTGTCACAGGGAGATGAGGTCATCTCCAACATACAGCATAACTAGCTATCACCAACCGTGATGGATCAGGCTCTCTCTAAATATTGGCTACTCACTGTTTATATTCTGACCAACATAGTCATGCTCTGTTCCTTCCCCAGCGGTTACATATTAGGGACTTAATGTTTGTTACAAGTTGAAAAAATGGAGTGGGTCTGTTTATATTTGCTGAAGAGCCAGCAGTGGAGTGAGAGAGAGAGAGAAGTTTGTAGACACTGGAGAGCTTGATATTGAGGAGCTGTTTCACCAATTGAAAATGTGAGGAATGTATTAAGGGTTCTTCCCTTTTAGAACTTACTATGCTGCTAGAAATAAACTATTACACACTCTTGTCGTTGACTTTCAAGCCCCCTTAGATGCTCACAGAGGAAGTTGTGTAAATCTGGTTATGTTCAGAATGAAATACTAGCTTACTTTTTAGCCTTTCCTCAACATTTTGGTGATGTAATGCCACACAGACTGTTGGGTAAAAGCTGCGTGAAAGTGTGCAGGCTGCAAAGATGACTACTGTGAAGGCCTTCGGGCTTGTGGACTTCACAGATTCTGATTCTGCATATCAATTCCGTTTCTTATTGATTCCTAAACAAAAATTCCTAAAAAATGTTTCCTAAAAAAAAGTCTAACATTTAGATATCGAACCTTTTTTCTTTTTATTCTTTTTGCAAAACAGGAGGAACTTTTGGTTTGAACTAAAATGCCACAGCAAAAACAACTAGACTAACTAATATAAATTTCAAACATTAATAAAGACAAGTAAACTGTCTGTAATAAAATAAGAACAAATAAACTAGCAATAGCACAAATACGAGGTACAGAAATTTAAATAAATCAAATGTAAAATAACACTGCATAGTTTTCTTTTTATAAATAAAATATAGTTTGATTCTTACTAAAGTTATAAAAGTTATTCAGTCACGATCACTGAGAAATTTTCTTTTTCTTTTGTTGTTCGATTAACGTTTTATTAGTTCTCCTGCCCATCCAGTCTTAAAGGGATAGTTCACCCAAAAATGAAAATTTTGTTATCATTTACTCACCCTCATGTCATTCCAAACCTGTATAAGTTTATTTCTTATGTTGAACACAAAAGAAGATATTTTGAAGAACCAAACTGTTGTTTGTCCCAATTGACTTCCATAGTAGAGAAAGAAATACTATGTCAATGGGGACCATCATCTCTTTGATTACCAGCATTCTTCAAACTATCGTCTTTTATGTTCAACATAAGAAAGAACTATACAGGTTTAGTATACAGGTTTGGAACGACATGAGGGTGAGTAAATGATGACAAAATTCTCTTTATGGTTAATGGTAAACAAACTCAAACCCGAGGTTCAGCTCAAACTCTGAGCTCAACACCCCCAACCTCATCCCCCATTAAAATCACATTGCGCACAAGAATCAATGAGTGGAGCTGGAGCGTGTCTTATCAAATCTATGATTTTTGGAATTTTTAAAAAATGGAACAGGTTCTTGATACCCAACCCTAGTCATGACTTCCCATTTAAGTTGAGCGACCCCCACTTTCCTGGGTCCCCATGAGCCAGCTCAGTTCAGCTTTGTTGACTGGTCTAAAAATGTTAAAATACACAGCTATTATTACAGATGTAACTTTTACAATTTCATATCTGTGAAACTGGAAATGCTTGATTGCATTGTGGGATACAGTATAACACAGTAGGCCTATGTATTTTGGCAAATGTGGTTATCTGAGTATTTTATGTATACAAAAAACTGCATACTAGTATACATAATAAATACTGTCTCACAGGAGAGCATGGAAATAATTAATTTGCACGCCTGTGTGGACGACTGGATTCAATTAGGTATAAAAGAATATGAGCAATCAAGCACTTGCTTTTCTGTTTTGATTTTCTCACTTTTTTCACACCATTTGAATCATCTTCATATTTACAGTTTTTTTTCAGCCAGCGTTGGCAGGTTTCATGTAACTGTTGGGTGGATGATGCTTAAGTTGGATCTCTCTCTCTCTCTCTCTCTCTCTCTCTCCTCTCTTCCTATGATGCAATCTCCCTTGCTCATGTCTGTCTTTCCCTTTCTCTTTCACTCATTAGTCGCCATGGTGAATCAAACTATCATCGCCATGACAACTCAGGCCTTCAACAGCCTGGTTCCGTAC
Organism: Schizothorax lantsangensis; assembly: GCA_027422415.1. NCBI lineage: Eukaryota > Metazoa > Chordata > Actinopteri > Cypriniformes > Cyprinidae > Schizothorax > Schizothorax lantsangensis. Next base: position 21,089,102 of record CM049850.1, on the reverse strand, counting down.
CAAACACGCAATGGTCTCCTACGCACGGCTGTCCAAAACGCATCTTTGTGTGTTTGCGTGAGTGCATATGTGTGTATGTTGGTAAAACACAAGGGCTGTTAGAGAAACAGTCTAATTACAGAACTGTGATTTATGCAATAGCATGGCCTTGTTTACAGAGTGCAGCCCTGTTTAAATTTGTCACAATACTAGGATGTCTATTTTTCAACCTCATTTACATACATGCATAATGACTTGCTTTCTAAATTTAGCATGTTTCTGGACTTAAATTGTTTTAAAAATGTCAGCCAAGGATTATTTTTGACTGACTGACTGGTAGGTTATGCTGTTTGTAATGTCCGAGTCTGTTCCACAATAATAACTGACAATTAGATCAATTATTTTCTGAATCAAGATGTTTTGCAAGTGCTTTCTAATGCCAGTTATAGAGGTCCTTTTATGGAAGTCAAACGTAGCCTACCTCACTCTGGTTGACCGCCTGACCAACCTCTTTCCAGCCTCCCATGTGACCAGTGTATACCTGTAGAAAGAGGAAGTGGCTGGTCATGAGTCTCTGGTGACACACCCACGCACCTACAGGTTACCTACGCATTTTCGCTCTCTATCACAAGTTACAATGGAACTGAAATATCTCTGTTTCACTCAAACACAGACACTGTCTGGAGATTTGCATCACAGACAATCAAAAGCACATGTTCTGTAGATGTCAAGTGTGTTTGTGTATATATATCTGTGTGTGTGTTTGAAGTAGTGCTTAAAAGAAGAAGACGAATAAATATAGCTGCAAGCAGCAATTACGGGGCCAAGCACTACAGAAGCAAGCATCAGACCAACTGCAGCAATGAGTAATTGAAGTTTTCAGAAAAGATTTCTGCTTAAAAATTTCAGGTAGCACTTTATTTTACGGTGTCCTTGTTACACATGTTACATATGTTACATGTAGTTACTATGAATGAATGAATGAATGAGGCATTTATATAGCGCTTTATTGTGTATTGTTGTACACCCAAAGCGCTTTACAATCATATGAGGGGATCTCTCTTCAACCACCACCAGTGTGCAGCATCCACTTGGATGATGTGACGGCAGCCACAGCACAACAGTGCCAGTGCGCTCACCACACACCAGCTACAGGTGGAGAGGAGAGAGAGATAGAGCCAATCAAGTGGATGGGGATTATTAGGAGGCCATGATTGACAAGGGCCAGTGGAGGGAATTTGGCCAGGACACCGGGGTTACACCCCTGCTCTTTTACGATGAGTGTCATGAGTGTACTATTATAATAACGATAAATTATGCATAATTACGTGCAAGAAATCCTAAACCAAACCCTAATCCTAACCCTAACCATATAGTAGATACATGTAGTTAATTAATATTACTCAGTACTTAAATGTATAATTACACTGTAACAAGGACACTTTAAAATAGTGTAACCAAATTTCACATTTAATTCAATGTTTTACTTTTCTATGTAATTGTTTGTGAAAAGATATATAATTTTTGAGTGAAAAGATAAAATAATACATGTTATTTTTATATGTCTTTATATATATAGAAATTGAAGTGAGTTGAAAACATAACATATCTTGCGATGTGACAAGCTATTTTCTATTTAAAACTATTTTAAACAGTTGCATTGTTAATAATAGATGTATTTTTATGACATGATATTGATAGACTGCATAGAATATGGAATGTTTCTACTTATAAAAAAAAAAAATCATAAAATGTGACAATTTAAAATGAACTAGTGAAGGCAAGAGGTAAATAAAAATGGTGACCAACTTCAAATTAATTGTTTCAGGACCTAAGATACACACTTCCCCTTATACATGTGACTCTAAAATCTGGATTTTGATATAGAAAAAAAGTCAATGGATGTGTTATGCGTCAACTTGCCAAGAATAAATGCCTTTAGTTCCCCTGTCACAAAAATAAACGTAGAACTGAATATAGACCAAAGAAACAATACCCCATCTGACACGAATTGTGAATCTCTCTCACACACACAAACACACACAAATGCAGTCTTTTGTGATGTGCAGCCCATCATGGATGCAGCTGTCATGCTGTAATTGTCTAAGTGTTTGTGCGAAATATGGAAAGTTGTTTGTTGCAATGGTGAAATTCGTGGGTGGAGAGAAAGGCAGCTGGTGACTCTAGTGTACAATTGCCAAATGTGTATGTGTGTATGAGCGTGTGTGAGGGGGTGGGTTGCGCACAATGGAAAGTGAACTCTGTCCACGTGACGTTTTTGTGGTATTTCCTACATTCACCAACCAAGGAACTGCAACCAGCGATGACGAGAGAACCGTTAACATCCTCATCTCTCTACTTTTCTCTTTCTCTCTAGTTTTCTATTCTCACTCCTTTCCCTTTCAGGGCATATGTCGCTCTGCTTCTGCTCTGTGCGGTTTAGGGTCACATGACTCGGTGATGACAGACCATGTATGGGTGGAGACTGAGCTGCTTTTTATGAATGAAATGTGTTGTTTACGCTGACTGAGCTATTTTTGTGCATGAGTGTGTGTGTACACACACATACATATATATATATATATATATATATATATATATATATATATATGTATGTGTATGTGTGTGGAAGAGTGCGTTAACGTGTACGTGCGTGCTCAACCAAAACGTTTCCTTCTCCTTTTTCCTCTCTGCTGATTCATACTGTGAATAACAGCTCTCTGTGTTAACTTTTAACACATTCGTTGACACCACACACTCTCTCTCAAATGCGGTGACAGGGTTTAGATACAGACTTCTAAATTTGTTGGTGAAGGTGTTTACTCATTGAGTCTATGTGTGTGATAAGGCAGCATCCTGTTTCCAATGGGGGCTTGTGTAACAAGGCACTGCGTTCCTAGTGACGTGCATTTGTGTGTGTGGCAGTAAGAGGATATGTATTGCACTACTTGTCTTTGTAGATCTGTGAGAAAACCACAGACAGATCTGCATCTACCCTGAAATATTTCACTTTCTCCTGTCACACACACTTGACTGTGCAAATTCACAGGAAAACTCAGTGCAGGCCACGTAATTCAGAATCTGCTTGAAGCAGCATAAATACCTTTTCAGAATACTTATTTGCTCAATACAGATTTACAATGTAATCATAAATGTATGAGTCTGTACAGTGAGGGTATTTTACGCAAGCCTCATGCATTCTGTCCATTCTGACTTTAGTTGCCAATAATTTGACGCACACAAAATAAGGCTGCATGGGATGCAGTCTGTTCAGTATGCTGAATTTAGGCGAAAATATTTTCATGTTTTGTACTTGTCGTCTGAATTAGGTAAGGCTGGCTATTGATTCACAAACTCCTGATTTTAATTAATTCAGTTCTGGCTATATTTCAGTTATAATGTCCATTATGCTTACATATGAAAATTTCATCAAACTTTATATTATAGCTGTATATTTTATACCATTCAAAAGTTTGAGATCAGTATGATTTTTTTTTAGAAATTAATCAATTTTATTCAGCAAGGAAGCATTAAACTGATAAGTGACAGTAAAGATATTTATAATGTTATAGAAGAATTCTATTTTTTAAAAAATGCTGTTCTTTTTTAACTTTCTGCTTATTAAAGAATCCTGAAAGAAAAATATTTCAGGTTTCCAGAAAATAGTAAGCTGCTCAACTGTTTCCAACACTGATAATAATAAGAAATTAGAAAATTAGATGCACCAGTCAGCATATTAGAATGATTTCTGGATCATGTGACACTGAAGACTGGAGTAATGAAAATTCAATCTGGCCATTACATGGATAAATTACATTTAAAATGGTTTTGATCAAATAAATACAGCCTGGGGCTATGTTCACACTCGGCGTCTTTTTTGAAGCTGCCGGCGTCTGTTTTACATTATAATCCTATGGAGTAAACCGTGTTTTCAAAAAAGTCCTGAGCGCTTTTTCTGCAGCTCAGAGCGTCTTTTCAAGTTGAAAAAAGTTGAACTTTTCTGAAAAAAACGCCCTACGTCAAGCGCCTTTTTGACAGCTGACCAATGACAAGCGAGTAGCGAGGTTCCATAACAACAAAAACAACAAGAAAAAAGGAGAAGATAGATAGCCGGTACTAGTTTCGGAGCACAAGGAGTTGTATGAAACCGTGCATCAGCCAACCGGAGCTCCTGGACTAAACAAACGTTGTGAACCGACATTACCCTCCCCGTTAACTTCAAAACCCGACATTTCTGCAGCACACAGCGCTATAGGCTACCGTTGCAGCTGTTGTTATAGCAACAAAAGACGCCCTCGGCTGCTTTTTGTAACCAAAATACTGCCAGCTTTTTATTTGACTAAAAAAGCGCTCTTGTCAACTTTTTCTAGTCAAAAAAGACGCCAAGTGTGAACATGCCCTAAGTGAGCATAAGAGACTTCTTTTAAATACATTAATAAATCTGACCCCAGACTTTTAAACATTAGTGTAAAAAATAGTTTTGTATACACTACTACTAATATTTTTTAAATATGTCTGGAATATTGTTTGATAGATATCAGCAAGCATGCATTAAAAGAGTTACAGTAATTGTTTTACCAGAAGTATTAAGGTAATTCCTTAGTAAATGAGATTAGGTGTGCAATTAGAGATTGATGATGATGATGTATTAACAAAAATGTTGTGCTGTAAATTGTAACAGGGCAGTGTTTCAAGGGATTCAAACTGGTAATCCATCTTTTTAAACTAATGATTAAAAGAGCTCAACCAGGCTACACTATTTGAGCATTTGATTCGCTAAAAAGAGACGACTAAAGAGTTATTCATTTTGGGAATGAGGTTACACTGATTCCACTGTGTGTTTTTGATTCACTAAAAAGAATCAGCTCATAAGAGTCGTTTGTTCGTGAATAGGGCTGCGCTTGTCACGGTCACCAGTTCTGTCACCTAAACTGAACTACATTTCCCATCATCCCTCCTGTCACCAATCATCCAGTCACAATCACCAGCTGTCTCTCATTCCACCTGCACTGGTTAAAAGGACTCTCCACACACACACTGTTTGTCTAGTCACGTCTAAGACCTACCTTATATTCTCCTTGGATTGTTACTCACCTGAAGTCTATTTACCTGTTGTTCGTTTCCACACCCTATCTCCGCTCTCCAGCGTCCAGTTCCTTGTCTCTAGTCTCTAGCTCCGTGTCTCCATCTCCAAGTGCCGTGTGTCCATCCTACAAGAAAAGAAAGGAAAGTGTTTACCTCTTCATCAAGGCCTGTAAATGTGTGTGTGTGTGTGTGGGTGGCTTCTCACCTGTCTGATCATCCTCCTGCTGCATCTTCTATGCTTACCTGATCACCCATCGCCTATTCCATGCTGTTGTTAAATAAAGCCTGCTTGAAATTTACTTACCATCTCTCTGGTCTGTGTACCCCTGATAGAAGACTAGACCACAACAGACAACAGCAATATGAGCTCCATTTTTGATCCAGCCACACTAATTCTCTCCATAACCCAAGATGGCCGCCCTATCGAGTTCTATGTTGAGGAGTTCCTCCAGCTCGCCCACCAGGTACCTTGGAATGACGGGACATTAAAGGCAGTCTTCTGGAGTGGTCTGGATGACCAACTCTTTCTCCAAGCACCAGCAGCTACAACCCCCGGTTCCCTGGCCCAGTATATCGATCATGTGCTATTGTTAGCTGGTTCATCATTCATCGTTGGCGAGGTCGATGAAAACGGCAGCATAACTCAGTTGCTGCCGTCCCAACACACTCCAGCCCGCCTGGTACCGGCGGTTTATTCTATCAAGCCAACTCCAGTCCCAAGGTCCACTCCAGTGTGTGAAATCTTCAAACCTTTCTGACAGCGCCGACATGGGAGTGAAAGTGGCGGATCCTGCGGTTATTTCTCTCTGGAAGGCCATGAAGAAATTTCCCCCTCTCGGGCTCCCTTATCCAAAATTTCGTCCAGTCATTACCTCCCTGTCTGAATTCCATCCCGTCATGGCTGCCGCACCTGAGCCTTCATTCAAAATGGCCATCACACATGAGACCTCATCCAAAATGGCTGCCGCACATGTGCCCCTGGTAGTACTGGTGGAATATGATGGGATGTCTTGGAGCCCAGATATGGCTCCTGTCCCCGAACTCAGTCTAGATTTGACTTCCACTCTCGAGTACAATCCAATGAAGACTACCGCTCCAAAATGCTCTCCAGAGTCCGCTGCAGAATGCTCTCCAGAGCTCAACCGGGAGCCCACTCACATCACAGAGTTCAACCAGGAGCCCAGTTCTCCTTCATCGCCGCTGGTCCCGTCCAGCCCTCCTCTGTCTCCCGAGTCTCCTTTGTCTCCGCTGGTCCTGTCCAGCAATCCTTCATCTCCTGAGTCTCCACTGGTCCCAGCCAGCTTTTATGCATCTCCTGAGTCCCATGAAATGTCCGCCCAAAGCTCCTTCATCAGCCTGCCCCGCTCCTCCAGAGTGCCCTCCAGTGCCCGCTCCTCCAGAACCCATCCTGGCCTGTAGGCCCCTAATTTCCCCCAATACCCGTGGCCATAGTGGCTGAGCCAGGCAACCTGGAAAAGGCCACAAAGGCCCATTCTCCATGGCCTGCACTTCCCTGGCTTCTTGAGTTGCTGGCATCGCCCTGGAGGTGTCCTAATCTGCACGCACTGCCCTATTCACCTGTTTGTCAACTGCCACAGCTCCAGGATGCCCACCCTCCCTCTCCGGTTGGATTCCTTTTGGCGCGAGGTTGCACGTTCCGGGAGGGCGAAGTACTGTCACAGTCACCAATTCTGTCACCTAATCTGAACTACAGTGCCCTCCACTAATATTGGCACCCTTGATAAATATGAGCAAAGGCGGCTGTGAAAATAAATCTGCATTGTTTATCCTTTTGATCTTTCACTCAAAAAATTCACAAAATTCATTGAAGTAAAACAATTGAAAGTGGTGAGAAAATCTCATTGTGAAATAACTGTTTTTCTCCAATGAATGTTGGCCACAATTATTGGCACCCCTAGAAATTCTTATGAGTAAAATATCTCTGAAGTATATTCCCATTCATATTTAATTTTTTTAGCACACCAGGGTGACTAGGAGCATGAAATTTTCCAGCCATGACTTTCTGTTCCACAGGATTATAAATATGAGGAACACAAAGGCCAAATTCCCTTAATCATCCATCACAATGAGAAAAACCAAAAAATATATTTCTGATGTGAAGAACAAGATTGTTGAGCTTCACAAAATAGAAAGTGGTTGTAAGAAAAGAGTTAAAACATTGAAAATCCCCATTTCCACCATCAGGGTAATAATTAAGAGGTTCCAATCAACTAAAGATGTTAAAAATCTGCCTGAAAGAGGATGTGTGTCTATATCGTCCTAATGCACGGTGAGGAGGAGAGTTTGAGTAGCCAAAGACTCTCCAAGGATCACAGCTGGAGAATTGTAGAGATTAGTTGAGTCTTGGGGTTAGAAACCTAAAAAAAATATATCAAACATCCCCTAAATCACCACATGTTGTTCGGGAGGGTTTCAAGAAAAATTCTCCTCACTCATCCAAAAACAAACTCCAGCAAATTCAGTTGTCAGACACGACTTGAACTTCAAATGGCACTGGCTTCTATGGTCAGATGAAACTGAAAAAAAGCTTTTTGGCAGCAAACCCACCAGATGAGTTTAGTACAAACAGGGATAAAAAAGTACCCCATGTCCACGGTTAAATATACTGCTGGATCTTTAATGTTGTGGGCCTGTTTTTCTGCTGGAGGTCCTGAACATCTTGTTCAGATGCATGGCATCATGGATTCTATCAAATACCAACAGATAAAAAATCAAAACCTGACTGCCTCTGTTAGAAATCTTATAATGGGCCGTGTTTGGATCTTCCACCAGGACAACAATCCAAAACAAACATCAAAATAAACACAAAAATGGGTCACTGAGCACAAAATTAATCTTTTACCATGGCTGTCTCTGTCCTCTGACCTGAACCCTGTAGAAAATGAGTGAGGTGAACTGAAGAGAAGCAGCACCGTCATGGAGCTGTGAATCTGAAGGATCTGGAGAGATTCTGTATGAAGAAAATGGTCTCTGATCTCTTATCAGGTGTTCTCCAAACTCACCTGCTAATTTTCACCAATCATCCAGTCACAATCACCAGCTGTTTCTCATTCCACCTGCACTGGTTAAAAGGCCACACACACAGTTTGTCTAGTCGCGTCTAAGACCTACCAGATATTCTCCTTGGATTGTTACTCACCTGAAGTCTACTTACCTGTTGTTCGTTTCCACACCCAAGTCTCTGATCTCCAGTGTCCAGTTCCTTGTCTCCAGCTCCAAGTGTCGTGTGTTCATCCTACAAGAAAAGAAAGGAAAGTGTTTACCTCTTCATCAAGGTGTGTGTGCGCGTTTTCTTTCTCAACTGTCTGATCATCCTCCTGCTCACCCATCGCCTATTCCATGCTGTTGTGTTAAACAAAGCCTGCTTGAACTTTACATACCATCTCTCTGGTCTGAGTACCCCTGACAGTGCTGGTCTCGGACTGTTTGTTTTTGCATGCATCCTATGAGAACAACTTAAAGATGGTTCTTAACATTCTCTCACAGTAGATGAATTATACTTTTATAGCATCATGTTTTATAGAGATTGCTAGGCCACATTCACAACTAAGATTGTTTTACTTACTATGATGAAATGACGTTCACAGACTCTGCTATGATTGTTAAGAGACTTCGTCAGTGGAACATCTACCATTACTATGCGTTATTTAGGACAGCCTCCAACAACATAGGTCAGTGGTTACAGTAAAAATGATCTCGTTATTGCCTTAACCTGACCTAGATGTGCTGGTAGTATGTGTAAATGGCAAGTCCTAATATTTAGCCTGACATATGTGCATGGGCAATGAAAATGATAAATGTTTAATCTATTTGTCAAGAAGAATATTCCAGTACAGCACTATGACTCTTCACATACAAGCATGCTCAAAGATATACAGTCCTATAGAGATTCAAAATCACAGACACATAAGTCTCAGTTGTGGTAGTGTCTGGATTAGACCTCCGATTTATGTAACAACACATTTGAGCCCACAAAAATGATTTTACAGCTGAACTGTACAAGAACCAAAAAAAAAAATGGTCTAAAAAAAACTGGGTTCTATGCAGAATAGTTTGTGTGTGCATTTGTGTAAGCACTAGCTATAGAAGAAAGGAGGACTGCTCTGTTCTTTTTGTTCCTCATGTCGTTTGTTCCGGTGGAATTCACTCATCGTCAGAATTATGACTCACAAGTTCACAAAGCCCCACTGAATTAAGTCAGCGAGACCCTATTGACAAATACACACACACAAAACACGTTTACGTTAATTAATAAAAGTGCAGCAGATGCTGTGGAAATTGTCCAGGTTGCTTATTTGTCGTCATGGAGGCCAGTTTATGTCTTTCATGTATACAGAACATGAAAACTAGCAGCACACACTCACATTCTCCACTCCTAAAACAGCCTTGTTCCATTGTGCATTGAAATGGTTCAATGTTAGTTAAATGTTTCAGGATGCGGCAACACAAAGCTGGGGAGTAAAGCTGCGAGTTGGGCTTGTACAGAACAGTCTTGCAGTCTACAGAGCACATTCTTTTCTGACCTTTTCCCAAATGCCAGACAGAACAGATAAGAAACGCTCTGAGAATGTTATAGCGGAAGTGACGCAGGTGTAAATTAAATTAATTTTTAGTCTGGGTATTATTTTATGAAGTCGTAGTGCATTCTGGAGCTGAAGAACAGAAGGCTGTACCTGTACTCAGCAGCTTTTGAAAGGGGTTAAATACAGTTGACACTCTTCTTCTGACTGCTTAAAGTCGCAATGAAATGAAAGTAGAGACAGTTTTTTTTTTTTTCAATATTGTGACGTACATTCAAATGTACCAGATTATCAAAAATAAAGAAATATGTAGGACAAAGACTTGGATCTATGTATCGGTTATTGATTGTGAGATGGGCATCACACTCAAAAATTAATGTGAGCTTGTAGTCGATTATATAGAGAGGTGGGGGTTTGAGACTAAGTTATAACATTTTGTTTAAACATGGATGAATTGTTCACAGTAAGAACTATAACATGCATTTACAAAATAGACAGTGAATTTTTATTTCGTTCTAAGGAAAATAATAATAATAGTAATACAGAATAATAAACGAATCAGTGCTTTAAAGACATCAGGACAGCTGCATTTCTGAGAGTTTTTTTATGTGAATGATGTCAGTACAAAATGTAGCAATGCAAATGCCCTCATCTTGGGTCAGTCTGATAGCATTTATCCTTCAATGCTTCTTTTCGCTGTGAAAATCCAGATCATCCTGCTTCCGCCATAGAAATGTCAATGAAAGTTATGGATTTTATTCACAGTTCCCTTGATGATTGCAGTCTGATCTAGCAGACTGCACAAATACGCACACACACACACACACACACACACACACACACTCACACTGGCGGCATGCTGATCCCGGCCACTGCACAATTTACAAAGTCACGCTGTGACAGCAGCAAGTTTGACATGAGCGCAAATGAAAAATGAGAGATTTTGAAAAGTAGAGACAGAAACACAGACATCAAATGAAAAGTTTATTGCCTCTAGTGTTCTGCGCTGAAGGGAGTGTGAGAGACAGCATTGTCTTCATACCTCCTGCGGATATATCTTTAGGAAAGAGAAAGAAAGAGAGAGAGCAGGAGATGAGGACTGACAAATTAAAAGCAAGAGTGACCCTGCACTCTGGGATGATTTTATTTCTAGTGTGCCGTGTTCTGATTTCTTGCCCAAAGACAATCGAGCGTTTGCTGACGATTCATTCCTAAAACAACAGCGTGACCAATGCTGGGTGGCCTGCGGATTCTTACGCAAAACTTCTCAGAATGCTGTATGTACATGTGTGCGTGTGTTTCCGGTCGTAGCAGCACAGGGAGACAAAGAAACCCATTCAGGCCCAGTGTGACTGATGTATTATTTCAGATCTAGTCAGAGTTCACACAGCAGACATTCACCAGAGTTTGGTAACTGCAGCCACGCTGTGGGGAAAAAAAAGAAATGTTCTGTAACCAGGTTTATATAAAATATGTCAGGTCAGGGGAGGTTACACGGTGATTACACAAACACCACTTTTGACATATTTTTTCAGAATGTTTGACAGCATTTACACATGAGGAATAAGGAATTGTGCCTACTGAAATCTCATAGTGAATGTGTGTATGTATGCGCATGTGACAGGTGAGCTGCTGATGGAATTCTTGGTCAGCAGGAGGAATAAAGAAGAGGTAATCCTGTCAACATGAGTGACGAAATGGGGGACACATTGCGTGTTCTGACGTGGAGTCTGGATTAGGATTACACAGAGCTGACTTTACACACCTTCTCACTGATGAGGGAATTCCATCCAGGATTATGACGCACATCATACACACACACACACACACACACATGCTACTACATTGCATTACAGTGTCTGACATGGCAAAAAAAATAAATCATTTTCTGGGTCTCATTCACTAACTGTACATTTGCAACAATTTGTGGTGAAATCTGCTAACAAATATTCAAGATTCATCAGTAAATTTCTTACTAAATTTACAAAAAAACTGTGGGAACAAATCTATCTATCTATACGACACAGTTAAAAAAAGTACATTGTAGTGTGTTATGCAAAATAACTAACCTTGGGTAGGTGGTCACTTATTAAGAATGAAAATTCATTAACATTAGTGAAGATTAATGTATAAATACAAATAATTCCCACAATTATTAGAGGATTAGCATTAGTACTTAAAAATAGATAAACATTCTTAAAACAAGATGCATTTTGTTGAGACGAATATATAGAAGAGTTTATCTTAAATTTTATTGTACTGAGTTTTGAAGTTTATTTTTTCTTACTTTGTTTTTTCTTGTTTTAAAGGTAGTCTCTTAAATGTGCGTCGAAGACTGACATATTTTTGTTGTTTTCTTTGCACACAAAAAGTATTCACGTAGCTTCATAGAATTATGCTTGAACCACTGATTTCACATGGACTATTTTAATGATGTCCTTACTACGTTTCTGGGCCTTGAACGTGTTAATTCCATTGCTATCTATGGAGCAAGAAAGCTCTCGGATTTCATCAAAAATATCTTAATTTGTGTTCCAAAGATGAAGGAAGGTCTTACGTGTTTGGAATGACATGAGGGTGAGTAATTGACAAGAAAAAAAATCATTTTTTGGCTGAACTATCCCTTTAATTCTAAATATATATTTTTTTGAGATCCATGCTTAAAACAAGAAACCAAACCACCATGGTTTACTATTTAGTGCGCTAATAGCTTCGTCTGTTTGTAACCTTATTTCACTCACAAACCACATATGCCTATGTGTATCATTTCATTTCATTTTAACAGCCATAGCCATGAATACAATCTGAGTGTGCTCTAGATATGCACAAGCACACATGCAAACACACTGATGGTGATCTCGTTAGGTCAGGCTACCCCATTAAGCCTATTAGCCATCCTCAGAAGCGCACTCATCCCTCCTCGTAGCTATTTGTGGCAGGGCCCAATACACTGAGTTAGGGAAAAGCCATGAGGCAACAGGAGCGGGGGAAGCCGCGGCCGGAAACGTTTAACTAGTTTAGCCAGGACTGCCCTAAGAGCCTTGATCCTTGCATACGTCACACCAAGACACGCCAACTCGTAAGACCGTCTTAAGAATCTTTCCCCATACGCACGTTTGAGTTTAAACGCGGACACGTTGTAGGAAGGGATTTGAGATCGGAAAGACAGTGCGGAAAAGAAGAGAGCAAACTGAGAGGGCAAATACTGAGGAAGGAGTTGGATAGATTCCCGTAAACCTGTTCGGAGCTTCTGGTTGTGTGATGAGACTAGGCTAATATCGTTGTTAGCATACAGCTAATATAAATGTAGTAGTCTGAGATCCCATTGAAAATGGGTAATTGAATAAACTAATTTAAATCTGAAAATAAACAGTTTTGGGACTTTGAAAAATGTTCAATGTAAAAGGTAAATATTTATGATTATGTCTATTTATGTCAATAATACAATATGTGACACTGAGCATTTTTGAAATTTACACATTTATATATTACCATTCAAAAATTTGGGGTTTGTATATATGATGACAAATTAATTCAGCAAGAATGCATTTAATTGATCAAACAAGACAGTAATGTCTTTACTGTCTTGTTTCTAATTCTAAAATATTTCTTTTTCAAATAAATCCAAAGTTCTGTCATGAAACTCTAGATGGCATAAATCAACTCAATCTGACATAATGACATCATCACATGGCACATCTGATTGGTTCTTTTTGTATCAGCAGCCAATGAGCTTGCTGCTTAACATTCATATACTTGGCTAGTGCTTGCTGTAGCAGTTGGAGCACACTTCAGAAACCCTCCACCTTCCCCAGCTTCACCTGCATAGATCTACAACTGGATGATTCATGCTATATATGGGGGTTATTTCATATATGTTATATGTGCAGCAGCAGTATTTCTTACATGCTCACAGAAGCATGTTGTGGATGTATTGGCAGTTGCAAGTCTCTGTACTTGCTCTGCAGCAGCGGTGTAGCAGATCTATTCCACCAAGACCAAACACATTAACATGACTCCTTTTCAATTGTACTGTATATAAAATTATTTAATGTCTCATGACCCTTGTGCATTATTATTATTATTTTTATTTTTTTTGTAACTTTGGCATTTTATAGACAGTCGGTGAGCAGGCAGGAAATGATAAGAAGGGTTGGGAAGAATGACAAGCTGGATTCTGACTCATGTCATTTACGTAACCACCATCACACAAAATGTTTGAGCATGTGTACCAACTGAGCAATGGAAATGAAATAATGCAGGCAGGACTTAAACCTGTGCCCTCATGAGCACAGTGGCACTTCACATGCTTTGAGGAAATGCGCTACCCACAGAAGCATGACTTTGTCTGCAGCAGGATCATGCTTTGTCTGCAGTGTGGGAACTAAATGTTCCCACAAGAACAGTAAAACCTGAAATCACCAATAGTCTTTACAAGCAAAACAACTTAATAGACGTACTAAATTATGTCTTAATGAAAATATAAAAATGCAGAAATGTTAATTTTAGCAGCGTATGTTGAGATAATTATTCCTTATTATCCTTCAAATAAGCAATAGTAAAAAATTATAATGTAAAAAAAAATGTGTTTTAGTGTCTAATAATTATAATTAGCTTTTTGTTAAATAAATAAAATAAAATCTATTTGAATTCTCCGTTTAAACGTGAGGGTGTGTGTGTGCATGTACAAGTGCTCTACATAGCCTTTGACTCATGCAGGTCTGTGTGTATGTGATAAGCCACAGCGGTGCGGTTTAAGGTTAGGGGCCCCTGTAGCAGAGCAATGTAGCTGGGAAGGGGCCCGGGGCTCTGGGTTCTTCTCCTAGTCTGACTCAGAGCTCTAATAAAGTGGCTCTGTCTATTTACCATCTCTGCTCGTAATCTCATTAGACCAGCCCAGCAGCACATAAATTAATAAGACACTTCTTACCTCTCTCCCTCCTCCACAATCTTCAGACCTTTCAGCTTTTTTTTATCAGAAATACATTTCAAAATGACTTTCTGTGTGGATTATAGTTATTTTAGTCCAGTGTGAGGTAATATAACTTTTGTAATGAAACGTATTTCATTATTTTTAGCATTTAGTAAAAAAATGAGAAAAAAAGTGTTTATCGCCTAGTGCGCAACAGGTAATGGAAAGCTTGAAGATGGAAATATTGAAGCTATTTCTCTCTCAGTCGGTCTCTCTCTGTCCCTGAGGAGACTGTATGAGGTGATCGGTTCTGACAGGCTCACAGTCTGAAGTGGGGGAGGAGAGCAGAGTGGGGGTCCGATGGTGATTTACCGATCCAAGTGGCACGTTCCCCCTTAGGGAAATGCCCCCCTCACTTGGCACACACACACACACACACACACAGAGTCATCTCTATCTCTCGTTCCAATAATGACTGTCTCCAACATGCAGTCAGCCCACCCAGCTTCATTGTATAACGTCCTGAGACCTTTAAGAAAGCACAGTTGAGGGTTTCGTTGTGACTGTGTAAGTGTTTGGAATATGCAGTGCTAGGTCTTTTTAGTAGTGACAGACATTGAAAATATCACACTCCAAACAGGTCATTTTGCTTAACGTCAATGATCTTCGTCATGTGTATTTCTGTTTGAGTGTACGCATTTGTGATTGTGTGTAAACAAACACACGATTTAGAAATAGGCGTTCCGTTTAACTTTTCCATTCGTTTATTTTTCCCTTTGTTCCAGGCTGCTTTGCATTCATGATCCATTTCTCTTCAAAATTCGGGATGAAGAAAAAGGACCCCAAAGAGAAGAATGGAATAAGATGGGCTGGTCAGCCAATCCTACCCTAACTGAAATTTTTCAGTTAGGTGTTTTTTTCTTCTTCTTCTTTTACAATTTAGTTTTAATTGATATATTGCCCTTAAACAAAATTTTCACCAAATTTGCCCGAACTTCTCTATTTATGTCCCCTGCCTAAACTGTTTTCCTCCCCAATAAATTCAATTTAGTTTTGCAATTTTATTGCACAAGTTATTATTTGAAAAGTATTGAAACTGTATTTTTCCTTTTATTTTATATATTCAAAATTAAATGACTGCTAGGTAACTTGTTTAAGCAAGTCAGGTTTGTCCAACAAAAGAAAGAAAATATTTTAATGTAAAAAACATTTTTAAGTGGTAAGCTGTCCGTAACTTAAAGGGATAGTCCACCCAAAAATGAAAATTCTGTTATTAATATGTGTTTGTAATGACACAATTGTGAGTAATTAATAACAGAATTTTCATTTTTGGGTGAACTATCTCTTTGAGAATCACCATAATACAACCAAATTTCAGCACAATGTATTTTTATTTTTCATTAGATCTCATGATTTGAAACTTTTGTCTATATGTCCATGTGAGACTCAATGTCTATTTCAATCAAGGAGTACAAAAGTTAAGTGGCTGCACTGTGGTAGTAAAAGCTTTTAGATTTAGAAGATTTTAGATTCAAGACAATGTTAAAATGTTGTGCTTTTTAAGAGACAAAATAATTGTCCTTTTCCTCTGTTAACAGATCATACACACATCTGAAGAACATATGGACATTAAAAGGATCTCAAGATCATCAAGAAGAACTCATGAACTGTTCATAAAAATCTGGTAAGCAGTTCAACAAAGAAATACTAAGGAATCCTGTGGGTTTATCTTTGGCACGCTCACATACAACTGGACACATGCATACATACCTTGCTCAAGGTCAACAGCCCTGAGTCAGCAGAATTAGTCAGACATTAAAAGATGAGTAAAACTCGTTTAAATAATCAGCACTTCATCTGGATTAATCCAACATAGCCATATGCCCTTGCCAACACTCTCATTATAACACTGCTGGGAGCCAGAGAATGTGCACGTTTGTGTATATGTGTGAGTGTGTGTTTGTGTTTAAATGTATGTACGTGGCGTTTTGATTATTCTGTGTGTTTGAAATATGTTTGTTTAAAAAAGGTTTGTTTGTGTTTCTACATCTGTGCCAGTATATGTTTAAGGTATAAGAGAGTGTGCACTGCTTCTCAAAGTAAGTGTGTGTGTGTCTGCATGCAGTGATGTGGCTGTAATGAGATTATGTTTAGTTGGCAGGAAGAGCACAGTGCCACCGGGTCAAACAAGATGATCGGACAGACAACTTCTGGGAGTCTTTAAGGGCCAATTAGACACATAAACACTCATAAACAAACATAAAGAGAAGCACCATTAATTTTGTCAGTAGCTGTTCTAGCAGTCAGCAACAAAATGTTAAATAATATTTTTTTATATTATCATTTGGTAATTTTAGAATTTTATTAAAGACATTATAACTAACCTTTAACAATATCAATCAGTTTCATTTCAATAAAATTTTTAACAGTAAACTATTAATATTAGTTTTGTTCACAGTTACAATATTTATTGACAGGTTTGACTACAGCATTTTACAGAAGCGCACTGATAAATGTTACCAATATAACTTCTGCAAGTTCCTCTTAGCAGCGAAGAAACATCCAATACCTTTAAATAGTAATCTTTCATATTGTTCTTTAGAAGCAACACCCATATCAATTACAAAACCAGTTCCTTGGTTCTTTCATAGTTTGAGAATTCAAGGATTGTATCTTCAAATTTAGCCAGGCATAGATGATAGAGAGAAACAACAAGAGAGGGAGAGAGACAAAGCCCAGCCTGATGACTGGAATGCACTGGCTTTTGACAGCTGCACGACTGTCTATGTGCCTTGTTTTACATGTGTGCGTGTGTGTCCCTGCAGCAGTGCTGTGTTACGGCTTGCTCCCTGATGTCTTTGTTCATCTCTGTAAAGCCTAGGGCTTTTCTCCTGCCTTCACTCATGTCTACGCACACACACACACACCTGTGTTCAGTGGGCCATCAATAGTTAGTAGTTACTGCTTTGACTGACAGTATGATAGAAATCTCAAGTTATTTTGTGCTCAGCCTCTCTGAGCCAATATGGCTCTTAATGAACCAAAACACTCCAGAGACACCAGCCCTCAAGCTCAATATCACTGCTATAGTCATATTGGAACTTATATTCAAGTTTTAAATATGGTTCATAGATCTTAACGATACTTTATATGGGATACAGTTTCAAGTCATGTGTTTGATGTGTTTTGGTTTTAGTCCATTTTGAGAAAGCCATGAGATGAGTTTTTTTTCTCACTATTCCTATGCATACAGTCATTCTGCACTGAAACATAAAATATGTGCTGTCTTATGTCTCTTGTGTTGGCGTGTGGTTTCCTTCCGTTAGTGTGCATTCTGATTAATATACGAGATATATGAACAATCTGAAGCAGAATTCAGCTGGGACGTTGACTGAACATAGTAGGCCTATACCACTTTATCATAATGTTTGCACTAGGCTGGTAAAGTGTGTCATGATACACTAATGTTGGTTTGACGAAGCCTTGTCAAAAGTTTATTCTAGTTTCAACTTTGAAAGAACTTTGAAGTTTGCTGGTTATAACAGTAAATAATGCAGTAAGACAAACAATCACATTGCTAGCTAGATACATAG
The DNA here is from genome assembly GCA_027422415.1 of Schizothorax lantsangensis. Lineage (NCBI taxonomy): Eukaryota > Metazoa > Chordata > Actinopteri > Cypriniformes > Cyprinidae > Schizothorax > Schizothorax lantsangensis. Next base: position 21,070,992 of record CM049850.1, on the reverse strand, counting down.
TTAGGAAGATCATCAGATATAGTCTGATAGACTGTCAGATAGATAAACGGATGGATGGAGAGATAGATGAAAAGATAGACTGATAGATAGATTGATGGATGGACGGATGGACAGACAGATGGATTGATGGATAGATGAATGGAGAGATAGACGATGGATGGATGGATAGATTGATAGATTTGGTTTGCTGCTATCTTGCGTGTGTGTGTTTGATGTTTGACTGATATAAAAGTTTGAAGCTTGGAGCAAAAGCTCTGTTTAAAGCACTCTTTTGATCTCCTGTGGCTGTAGCTGAATTTCCATGTCTAATGATACAGTACATGAACACACTATTTTGGCTGACGGAAGCAAACCACTAATGCCCATATGAGGGAGAGCAGCAGGAGCTTCCATCGGCCTGACTAATATCAGTGAGAGAGTTCCTAATCTTGATGATATGAGAAGGCTGTGGTCATTTTATTGTGTGTTGTGTAACAGGTTTAATCTGGTGTGACTCTCACTCCTCAGGCATGTTCAGACGCCTTGCTTACAGCAAACTTCAGAAGGAATGGCTTTAAACTCATACACATCAAGGCTGGGATCTTTATCATTTTGGATTGCATTAGCAGTGTGCATTCACTCCCCATACCATACTAGGTCTGGTTGACTAGGAGAGCCAACCAGAGCAGCAGTGTCAGTCTGTGAGGGAGTTGTCCCATAATTGTGAGTGCAGAGGGAATTCCTGCTGTAGTCCTTTTCAGATTCTCAGCTGAGACTTCCTGTTTCTTCAGTGCTACACGTGATGCTGATGCTGTAACCATGCCCGCTGATGCTTTCTGAAATGGGAAGCATTCAACAATGTGTGAGGAATTTGGAATATGTAACATTCCAGGTGAAGAACGGAGTGATTGTGGTGAAGTATTAGGGACGTAGGAGGTTCTTTCTGATAAGGAGCAGCTAACAGAGTAGTCTGAATTCCACAGGAAGATTTACACTGGCAGGAAGAGACCTTTTTTTCTGGCCTCCCAGTACCGTATCCACAGATCCTTGTGCTGCTGCTACTCCGAGTGAACTGTGCTGGCTGAGCGATAACATATTTGTATCTAGTTCAAAAAGTTTGTGCACATGCATACGCAAGTACTTGCACACACACACCTAAAAATAATCTACTTTGATTTTCAGCCTTCAGCTAGTCTATCCATCTATCCATCTATCCATCTATCCATCCCATCCATCCCATCCATCCATCCGTCGGTCTGTCTGTCTGTCTTCTTACATTTTACTGGTGTAACAGCAACAGGTCAAACTTTGCACAAGGAATTTGTGTACATATGAGAGAAAGCGAGAAAATTTACCAGAGATGGATGGAGGGAAGGATGCAAAGCAATTAATATGTTGTGTATACATGGGTTATTTACTTCAGTTTCTTTTGTGTGACCCGTTTACACAGGAGTGTTGCTTTAGTCTGTATGTAGTGAAAGAGGAAAATAGAATATATTTGTGCTGAGATGACACCTCACAGACCCAACCCATAATGAGGGCATGTTTAGGGCATAAACTCAAGGCCAAACCACACTCAAAAACACTTAATTTAGGGCAGGTAAGCTTTCGTGTGTGTCAGAAAATTACTATGAAGCATATATCAATCTACTGAGCAGTTAAGATGGCAATTGCACATCACATTAGTGAAAAACGACCATAAAACAAATGTCAGTTTGGTATTAGCATTTTTAAATTTTCCTAGTAATACTCTTTATTTATTTTTATTTTTCCTAGTAATACTCTTTATTTCAGATTTGTTATAATTAACAAAAAATTAATTCATTAAAAACATAAAAGGTTAACAATAACAGCACTGTTTAGCGTTTGTTCTAAAGGTACAGAAAGATTATATTCAGGTCATTTTGACTTAAGCTTTCACATACAGAGAAAGGAAAAAAAAACACTTTCCATTGACAGCGTCTCGGTTGTTATACAACTTACAAACGTACAGGTCGATGCCAGAGAGTCTAAGAGCATCATCTCCATATAATGCACTGTAACCATACCCCTGTGTTACGTGTGTGTGTCTGTGAGACATTAATAGCTCGCCTGCTGATATATCTGGCTCTCTTTCCATCACACTCTGTGTCGTCGCACCACCTGATTCCTCTTTGGGTTGGGAGGAGGGGCAGGGTGTAGTTTAAGATCCCCTACCCCACCCAGCTCATCCAGCGAGCTGACAAATTCTTCTATGCCATCCTTGGGTGTGTGTGTACTTTGGCAAGAGGGATCCCTTGTGACTGTTTCTTGAGTCCAGTACTCACAGAATGTGCCAAGGGTTTGCCCTGCCTCGGGGATATGAGGTGACCCATAACATCTCTCACTAACACACACACAGACATAAAGGCAGCAGCTTTAAATTACCAAGCACACTCTCATCCTCGTCTAACTGTTAAACTCACACACTCTTTTAAAGTGAAGGAAGAATTTATAAATTGGAATTATTTGATAAATCATCCTTTCAGATTAACAAATAAACAGACATATTTAAAGCTTTAAATGTTTAAAAGTTTAATTAAATGTAACAAAATAATACATTAATGCCATTGGCCATTTCTGTATATATTTGTATGGATAAATAAAAGCGATTTGTAAATGCAAAATAAATGTGCATTGTAAAAAATATAAAAATGGCATTTAAGTGTTTATTTTAATTAATATTTATTACATTTTTAAGTACATAAGCAACTGATTTCCCTTAACTCTGACAAAAAGTAAAGACAAAAAGTTTTAAAATAAAACAGATATGCAATAATGCACTCTCATCTGAGTAATCCTACATTTTATTTAACTTTTTGGCTTTTGTTTTTAAATAATACATGGAACATAAGATTCTTTGGAAAAGAAAGGGCTCTGAATGGTACATTCAGAATCGCTGCACACTTGAGAGAACAAGGTAGTGTTGGGTTAAAAGTTATCTGTGGGTTTTACATTTCATAATCTTCCCCAAAATCTCAATTATAAAATGCCCTCCTTTTTCTTCTTGGAAATCCAAAGGAAAAGCCGAATCATATTTAACCATTACAGCTGTATGAGAGCTGCATGTTTACATGGACGTATATTGAATTTGTATGTGTGTCTGAGTTACACAATATGACACATGTGTTCCGTCATGAGGTGGCGGTTTTTGTGGACGCTCCCACCCGGGCCAGAAAACACTACGGGCCATTGCTTGTGGATGTTTTTCACATCCAAGTTCATGGTGAGTTCAGCTCCCAAGAGAGGTGTGTGAGTGTGTCTGTATGCGTCTGTGTGTGTAAGAGGGGTCTCTATACCCCAGACGCCGTGAAACGTATCACTAACACTGGTATAACGCTAGCCAAACTCTTTCCCGGGTTTTATTTTTAACTCTGCCGCTGAGACAAAGAGTCCAGTCAGTACTGCCTCTGAGAACCAGGCCACAGGAGCCCGACCAAGTCTGGCTGCGTCACACGCTCCCGGTGTGTGTGTGTGTCCTGCGCAAACGGGCCAGAGCGGAGGAGTGGAAAGAGGCCTGGCGTGGAGTCATCGCTGTGGTGAGAGCATCAGGGGCAGTGGGCCATCGTGATGATGTCATAAGAGGAGGAAGTGGTTTGAGTTGTGTGATATAAGAGGGGGGAAGTGCTTGCCAAACAAACAGAAGACTATGCAACATTGCACAAATGCACAATTACTTTTTTTGCCACCATTTCAAGGGGCCCGTCTCAATACCTACAAGTTTAGGATGGGCCTTGAAAGAAACTTGCATACATTTGCAACATAACCCAACACAAAGATCCAAAACACGCATACATACAGGCTTCTTGTTTGCCGAACCCCATAATCCCCTCTGGTAACAGATTCCCCCTGCCAACTACGCCCTCACTCTTTCTTTCCTTTCCTTTCTTTAATTTTTTCCCTCTTTTTCACTTTTTTTCCACCTCATAGTGACGCACTCCTCACATAATGAAACTGTTAAACAAGGGACAGGCTCTCTCTCTTTTTCAGGGTGAGTAAAACGATAGTGCTGCTCTGTATTTGTGGCTGGCTGCATTCAGAGGGAGGCTATTTTTAGGCTTGGTGGAGCTATTTGGAGGCGCTACTTGTGTCATCAGCACCATGCCACGCGCTTGCCATCATATGGGCAGTATTTTTACACTGGGAGAGAACACTTGAGCACACTGGCAAACTCTGAAACTCATGCTCGGGCTTAGAAATGAACATGCATGTGCAAACCAACAAGTACATCAGCACCTGAGTCAGGGGAGGGTGACCCGTGTCTGCCCCGCTTACGCGGAAGTAAGCTGCTTTCTGTGAATGTGCGAGACTTTTGATTCATTAGCTGCTATAAGTAAATAACAAGAAGAATAACAATGTGCAGTAAATGGTAAAAATATTTGCACTACAAACCAGTGTGGTTATGATTAAATTAAAAGATAACAAATACCAGTTTTCAATATTAAGTAGCATAACGGACTGTTTTCAGGTAAAATAACTAGAAGTGGATGACACCAGAGGCCTTACACATTAAATGTGTTACAAATTGTTTGCTTCTACATTTGGAATTGTAGATTGGCTATGGATTGGATGATCTAATATGAGCATCTTTTTTCACAACACAGTCTAATCTGTGTTTGGTCTACTCTTATTATTTGTCGAATTTCCACACTGTATCTATTCTCTCCTTTGCCTTTAACACTTGAGCTTGAAGGTCATACATTTGGAGGTATCGCATTGTATTATATAGAAGTTAAAAATTCATAATTAATATATATATATATATATATTAATTAAGCAACTTTAAAATGAGAATACAACAAGTGATTCAAAATAAATGCATATACAGGTGCATCTCAGAAAATTAGAATATGGTGAAAAAGTTCATTTTTTCTTGTAACTTATTTCAAAAAGTGAAACTTTCATATATTTTAGATTCATTACATGTAAAGTAAAACACTTCAAAAGTTTTTTTGTTTTAATTTTGATGATTAGAGCTTACAGCTAATGAAAGTCAAAAATCTGTATCTCAAAATATTAGAATATTTCCTAAGATCAATCAAAAAAAGGATTTGCAAAACAGAAAAGTTCAAGTTCTTTTAAAGTATGTTCATTTATGCACTCAATACTTGGTCGGGGCTCCTTTAGCACAAATGACAGCATCAGTGAGGTGTGGCATGAAAGCGATCAGCCTGTGGCACTGCTGAGGCACTATTTGAGCCTTCAGCTCGTCTGTATTGTTGGATTGACTGTTTCTCATCTTTTTCTTGAAAATATCCCATAGATTCCATATGGGGTTCAGGTCAGGCATGTTGGCTGGCCAATCAAGCACAGTAATATCATGGTCAGCAAACCACTTGGAAGTGGTTTTGGCAGTGTGGGCAGGTGCTAAAGTCCTGCTGGAAAAGAAAATCAGCATCTCTATAAAGCTTGTCAGCAGATGGAAGCATAAAGTGCTCTAAAATCTCCTGGTAGATGGCTGCATTGACTTTGGACTTGATAAAACACAATGGACCAACACCAGCAGATGTCACGGCACCCCAAATCATCACTGACTTCAGAAACTTCACACTGGACTTCAAGCAGCTTGGATTCTGTGCCTCTCCAGTCTTCCTCCAGACCTTGATTTCCAAATGAAAAGCAAAATTTACTTTTATCTGAAAAGAGGACTTTGGACCACTGAGCAACAGTCCAGTTCTTTTTCTCCACAGCCCAGGTAAGATGCTTCTGACGATGTTTCTGTTTTAGAAGTGGCTTGGTAGCCCTTTTCCTGAAGACGTCTGAGCGTGATGACTCTTGATGCACTGACTCCAGCTTCAGTCCACTCCTTGTGAAGCTCTCCCAAGTGTTTGAATCAGCTTTGCTTGACAGTATTCTCAAGCTTGCGGTCATCCCTGTTGCTTGTGCACATTTTCCTACCCAATTTCTTTCTTCCAGTCAACTTTGCATTTAATATGCTTTGATACAGCACTCCTTGAACAGCCACCCCTTTCAGTAATGACCCTGTGACTTACCCTCTTTGTGGAGGGCGTCAATGATCGTCTTCTGGACCATTGCCAAGTCAGCAGTCTTCTCCATTATTGTGGTTTCAAAGTACAAGAGATACCCAGAATTTATACTGTATGGATGGTCATTTATTGAAACTCAAATGTAAATATTCTAATATTTTGAGATACTGATTTTTGACTTTCATGAGCTGTAAGCTCTAATCATCAAAATTAAAACAAAAAAACTTTTGAAGTGTTTTACTTTACATGCAATTAATCTAAAATAAATGAAAGTTTCACTTTTTGAAATAAGTTACAAGAAAAAAAAATTAACTTTTTCACCATATTCTAATTTTCTGAGATGCACCTGTATATTACATATATTAAGATAATTTTTATCTGTAACCCAGAACAAAACTTGCCCTGAAGCAGATAATTATTAATTATGTAGTGTATGTTACTATGGCACAAAAAAAAATTATAAAATAAAAAAACTGGTAAAACCCCTGTTTGTGATACTGAAGAACTAGGGCTTGCGAACTACACTTAAATGTGTTGAGTCTGTGTATGTCTGGGTCTGTGTGTATCATGTAACAGGATATGTCTGTATTACAGGGGTCACGTGTTACAGGAGACAGCCAAACATGAAAAGTACATTTAAGAGGATTTGTTAAGACAAAGAATCTCAGATTCTGATCTATTATAGATGAGAACATTACCAGAGCAATATCCAAAACCATACCACTCTCCAAGACTATCACCGTTTCTCACCTCTTTTTTCTCTCACTCTCTCTTTCTCTCTCACACAGTTATAAGTACTGTAAATGCCTACAGGGAAGCACAGCTGTAGCACAATGTGTACATTTTGAGGATTGGAACTAGTGCTTCGTGCTTCAATCACACTCAGGCTGCTATAAAAAGTATAAACTTTGGGATGGGCCATTTGATATTGGAATCTCGGTATTGATATCAGGAAAGGCCCAAAACATATTGTACTCAAGTATGAAAACAAACACTTAAGCTAGCTGAATTTCTTGCATTGTATTTTGAAATGCTAAACAGTAATTCATAATACAGCACAAATGTGTTTTATATTTTAAGCTTTGCCCGATGCATAATACATTGCATTTAAGGTATATTAGTTCAAGCATTCACTAGGACTCGAACCCATGACATTGCCTTTGCTAGCACCCTTCTTTACTGTACTAGACAAAGACTTTATCTACTGTCACTTCTTTCTTTCAGATCAACAACTGTCATGGTGGAGAAACAGTTTGAAAAGAATCTTGCTGAACAAGTTAGTTAAGCTGTTTTAAGCATATTTATAGCTAGCTTTAACCTGGATAATTACACATCTGGTTTATAGTCACAGACATTTTAAGATCATTTGCATTTACAGACCAGTGTAAAGTCTGTTTCTGGCCAAAATCTAAATTGTTTCTGGTGTCCACTGTTCATTCATAAAAAGGGTCTAGCGACGTCCCTGGTCCTGATTGTCTCGGGAGGCACAAGTTTTGTCCCAAATGATGTTCTATACACTATGTACTTATACCATGCACTATGTACTCTACCCAGCTAGTGTCTAAATTTTAGAGGGTTAAATTGTTTGTGTTGTGTATGTGTAAACCAACTTTATGCATTCTACGTTGAACGGATTTGTGCTTTTAGACACATGAATCTGTGCAAATAAAATGTACATATTTTATAGCTAAATATGCGGAAAAGGAAAGTGTGTTTTACTTTTTATTATTTTACTTATTCTATCCCAGATATGCAAAGATAACTGTGACAACCATTTTTAAGCCAATTTAGGTTGATTTCCCCAAAAAGTGTAAAAACTGTGTCTCAGTAGTTGAAAATGTAGCTTTTTAGATACTCTAATTTATGTAAAGAAAGCATATAATTGTAATTTATTTCTATCATAACCTGTAAAAAAAATAACGTATAATTTACGGTAAAAAACTGGCAGCTGTGGTTGCCAGAATTTTACTGTAGAAAATATGGTTGCAACATTTTAGGTTTTACAGATTTAACTTAAATTTACATTTAAAAACTGTATTTCATTAGCTGATATAATGTTAATATACCAACCTACTGAAGAACTGAAATCTGTTTAGTATCTTTGAAATACACTGAAATACACTATGGAAGGTGCACAGTGTCATTCACACAAACACTATACACCATCATGGTAACACATGAAACTGAAATAATGCAATAAACATTAATTTAACAACATTAGATGTAACATACAACCCTAATGTACACAACTGATAAGAAAAAAATAAGAAACATAGTTGTTTTAACGAAAAATATAAAATGTGAAATGTAACGGAATTCTGGGAATGTCAACTTACATTTTTTCACTATAAATTATACGTACTTTTTCACTTCCAATACCTGTATATTGCCGTAAAATTACATGTAATGTCCAATACAGTTTTTTACCATAGGGGAACTTACTGTTAACCAATTAATAGGTTTTTACTGTAGCATTTTTACAGTCTTTTACCGTTAAAATCACGGTCATTTTTTACAGTGTAGCTAACAGGGTCAAAAATAACTAATTCTAGGTTGATTTCCCCAAAAGTGTAAAAGCTGTGGCTTTGTATGTTTCAGCATCCTGACCAATTTGTGATACTAGTGGTGCACAAATTACACCCTTTAGTTCTGAAATCAATGCACATTTATATTAAGGCATACAGAATCACATACGTGCTCACTATCGTGTTTCTTAAAATCCTTTGGTAAAATGCAAGCAAACCATATAAATTTGAGGTGTTTTGGGGTTTGGAATAGGTTTGATGGCTTTCATGCAGGCTGAGATCATTTGTAATGGCTGTCAAGAGGAAGACCGAAAGCCAAAAAAATAACAATGAGAAAACTCTCGGGTCAAGGAGACTTCCTGTTGTCAGATGGACAGCCGCCCAGACTGTGGTCTACAGGGCGTCACTGCAGCAGCCTAGTGAACGTGTGCTGTATGTGATCCTGTTGCTGTGATGTTGTGATGACGTGCTCCCTTCTGGTCTGAAGGAGGGTGTTGACGGGATAAAATGAAGTCTGAAGAGAGAATTGAAGGCAGATGCACGTCAGAAAACTTTGTTATTCAGCTGCCTTCTCAGCACAGTCTACGTGCTGCGGTAAGCATGTGTGTATGTTGTGCGTACATGTCTGTTTTACTCTGTTTATTTCTGAGGGACAATCTGATTTTTCCCATTTGTCTCACGGGGGCCAAGACAGCTGCTGTAGGTGGAGCTTGTTGACCAGCACAGCGTCGTCTCTCTGACAAAGACGCAAACAGACACACACATACTCACACTGTGGAGTTTCTGGCAGCGAGTGGCTGCATTCCATCTGTCCCTGATGTGCAGTGGTCAAGATTCGTCTGGGTTAAGGGTCATGTGTCTGTGGAGGTGTGGTCAGCCTTGAACGCTGCTGCGATGTCATTCAGGCTGGACCGTGTTGCATGGATGACATAATGACGTGTGCAACCTGCGCTGCAGTACAACGTAACTCTCAGGAGCGGTGCGTTATGGGATGCTATGTAAATAAGAGGATTATGTAATGCACATCATATTTCACATCGTTTTTTTTTTCTCTCCCACAACTAGAAAGCCACACAGTTATTTTCCGAGAACTGTATGATGAAAAAGTTGGAACTTTCTGCATGTCATAAACATGCATGTCCTTGTTGAGAGATATTTTAATATGGATATGCTTCCCTTTAAAGTTTTCATGAAATGGAAAATTATTTTAGAATCTGTTTTCTTAATGCAGGCTATAGATCAAGGGTGTCAAACTCAGTTCCTGGAGGGCCGGAGCCCTGCAGAGTTTAGATGCAACCCTAATTAAACCCACCTGATTCAGCTGATCAGATCCTTCAAGCTTATTTGAAAACTACATGGTTTGTGTGTTGGAGCAGGGTTGGAGCTAAACTCTGCAGGGCTGCGGCCCTCCAGGAACTGAGTTTGACACCCCTGCTATAGATGATCAATTTAACCATGTATGTTTTTTTGCTTTTTTCTAAATTTTTTTTTTTTTTGACAGTCTGTAACACTGTAACACACATGTACATCACAAAATGAAAGAAAATAGATGTTTGCTACTTCTGTTTCATCACAACTTTAAGAACCATAATGACTTACAATAAAACTGTTGCTAAAAAAACTGACAGAAAGATAGCAACACATCTTTACACTGCCAAGTTTGTGCTGTATACTTTTTTCACTGTATTCATCTTTTGATTTTCTTTTTATTATAAAAAACATTATTGTTTCCATCCTTTTAACTTGTCACAATACTTTTTATTTCTCTTAATTTCGACTCATTTCATGAGTCTTCATTAGTAATTAAATTCAAAGTAGCTGCAGTTGCAGTGTTGTAACTTTCTTTGTAAGTTAGTTAACATTAGTTAACTTATTCTTAATTTATTGGCTATCATGAACTAGAAACAAACTTTTCTGGCTTTTTAAATCTTGGTTAAAGTTAATTTCTGCATATCGTAATACATTTAAAAAAAAGATTTATTTTTGGCGGGTTTTGCCTTTATTAGGACAGGACATTATTTTAGACAGGAAGAAAAGTGGGAGAGAGAGGGGCAGGGGTGAGATCAGGAAAGACCCACGAGCCGGGACTCAAACTCGGGACGCCTGAAGCGCAACAGCGCTATATGTTAGCACACTGCCCAAGAAGCTATTGCCGCCGACGTAATACATTTTAAATTAATATTAGTTTAATTATTATGAACAAAATGAATTCACACTGAACAATAGTATACTTATAAATGAACATGAATGTAGATTAATAAATGCTGTAAACATGTTGATCTTTAGCTTACAATACCCAATGCTAACTAAAAAAATTATTAAACCTTATTGTTTACATTTTCATTATAGGCAGCACTTAAACTTAACTTTTCAATATTAGTGGGTTGAAACGTTTTTACTTGTATGGAGAATTTTTTTCAAAGGGTTGTTTTCTGTAAAATTTTGCAATCAAGAAAATTCCTATGCATCTGTTGTCAATAGTAGCAAAAAGCAATGTATGAAGCACCACTTACACAGATGTCACTTTCAAACCAAACAAGCATGGGGAAATTGTTCGCCCTTAAACAAAATTCCAGATCGCGTGGATTCCTGTTGATATGACTGCATTTCACCTGTGAAAATTCACAGAAAAATGATAACTGTGACCTCATCTTACTGCCAATTGCCATTGTAATCTTGGCCACGCACATATTTGTGGAACCCTGTGGAAACCCGATGAGAACAAAGCTTTGTTTAATCCTTCATATCAAATACACACACACCTTACGCATTCATCACCAAATTAAAGTGCTGTTGTGTCTTACGTTACCGTCACTGTATGATCCCCCATATTTGTTTACTAAAATGTAACAGATACCGCAAATCAAGATAGTGAGGATATGCCTTCTCACCAACCCTTTAGATAATCTCGCCGCTGTGCATGTGTGTAGTGTGTGTGTTTGCAGGGCTCATGCTCAATGGTGCAAAGCCCAATTGTTGTCCCAGTCTGAGTGAGTGTGGTGTGCTGCCTCGCTCTTTCCATGTTATCCTGTATGTGATGCATATTTTATAGGCGGGGAGACCCCAGCGTGAGGTGACAGGTTCCGGACGCATGCACTGATAAACCCAGGACAACTGCCAGCTTTCCACACAAGCATCAACGCAGAATCACACACTCTACACAGACTCAGTAAGTTTGGAGCTTTTGCTTCGCATGGCTGTTTGCACAATAGACTACTCAACGAAAATATGTACTACTGCACATCCGTAGTAGCATGTGCGTGTTGTTTGTGAGTTCCACGCAGGGTGGAAGGGTGAGAGAATGTGTTGCAGCAGTCAGACAGGTCTAACATGTCATCTGTGTCTCTTAATGTTCTCAGCCAAGTCCCTTCACACACAGAAGCTTATGTATGAGCATAAGGGGGTCTCTGTGAAATTCAGAGCTGTGTACTCTTGATATAGTCCCTCTGCAGGCCTGAACATAATTAAATTAGATTAGAATTTATTCAATTAAGCCTTCCCAAGTGATTATAAAAATGTCTTCTATCGTGGAACAAAGGTTTGGAGAGTGCAGCTTCAGGTGAGTGCACCTACAGATGTCTGACATGCTGCGTTGACATGTTAAAGGCATGATTCTCTCAAAAATTAAAAGTCTGTCATCATTTAGTCACCTTCATGTCGTTCCAAACCTGTTTGATTGTATGGAGCACAAAAGAATCTATTCTGAAGAATGTTTTAACAGTTTGTGATTACAGAACACTATAAAATAATAAATGGTAATTTAAAACAACCAGTCACACAGGATTCATATAAAACAATTTAGTTCGAAAGAACTGAGGAACTGGCTGCACTAGTTTAGTATCTGCTGATTAAGGCATTGAAGCATTTAATGGCAGTGTGGGAATAAATGTACACTAAAAAAAAATGGTGTCGAAACTACTTTCACTTTTGCAACACACTGAATTAAACATGAAATTTTGGGCCTATTTAAACTTGTAATTTTGTGCATCTTCTCAGATCAGATAGCTATTTGATTGGTTAATATCTGTTCCATTTACACTTGGCCACATAAATGCATCTCTGCAACGTGAAAATGAAACTGATCTTCAGTTCCTAGCTATATGCAAATTTAAATGAGTTCACGTCACCGAAACAGGTGAGTTACATTCATCATCAGCTGATTTCAAAAACTACAACAGTCGAGAAAGCGTCATCAGCACTGGTGAAAGAATTCAGCATTCACCACTTTCAATGAAGATGATTGATTGTTGAACATGCAAAGACACTGCAGACTGAAGATTTGATGCATAAAGGCTGTGTTTCATTTGCATGTTTGCTGAAGAGAGATGCTAATCACCGAAGGGACGTATCTGTGGATGTGTACTACAGTAGCACTGTGGTTATCTGGCTACCGTGAGCTGGTAGCACACATTCTCACACCTAAATTTTTTTCATTTACATTTGTCCAATTGCATCCAGTGCATCTCAAGCTACCTCCAGTAATGTGTGCTGTAGTTGCAATTTGTCTCAAATGCATTTCGGAGGGCATTTACACCTGGTGTATTTACAATCGGATAGCTATCCAGTTAAACAAAATGTATAAAGTGGCCATGTGTAAATAGGCCATTTGAAGTATAAAGACTGAAATAGCATGTTCTTGTAAAATGTATGTCAGTAATTGTCATTTTAAATTTTTTTTTTTACATTGTAGGCAGAGAGATTATTCTGCTTTATTTGAGGCCTCTATTTTCCACAGAGAAACAAATCACGAAACATCTCTAACCTGAAATTATATTAATATATAATAATCTCCACTGCAACCTGTTCTCTGAAAAGCTCAATTATGCATCAAGGGTCGACACACACACTGGCACACAACTCCTTAGCCAGTTAAACGCTTACTAGCATATTCAAAAACAATATTATCAGCTGCCTCGCTGATGTGCACATTCAGAAGAAACAGAAACATACATTAGTTATTCACCCCATTCTTTGTCTGCTCAAGGCCATCAATCTTTCAAAAGAACAAATATATGTGCGCTAAATCTGCGAGTTTGCATTTTTCTGGTGTGCATGAATCATTCAGGAGCGCTGTGTGCAGCCGGGGCGGGATGGGTGCTCAGTGTACCCCTCCCTTTCCTCGTCCCAGAGCCTCCACTGCTGCCTATAGCCAAGACATCAAAGTAATCAACCTCACCTGACTGGCCACACCTCTCGGCGGAACGGGACCAGCACCATTTTATTTTAGTCTTGAAAACAACATTCTGTACCTGAGTTATAATGGGCCTAATTCCGAGATCAAGGTTAATTGCGGCAAATTACATGTCCTTTGATTAGCAAGGCTCTGCCTATTTTAGAGATTAAAACTGAACAAAGTTTATTATTTGAAAAGTTAATATCAAAGGCTATTCCATAAAACAAGAATGCTTCTGATCTAAAAATAGACATGTAGATATCAGTGAATGTCACATGACTGTGATGATGCATTATTGGGGCATTCGTTCAATAAATCAAGCTTAATCTACTGATAAGACTTGACATTTACTGTGTTGAGCTATTTATCATTATTCTAGATAAAGTGTTTATAAGGCTTTAGATATCTAATTTTCCTATTATGTAACTATTATTATTGAATGTATAAGAAATGTAGGTCTTGCCTTACACAGATACTAATTCCATTTGTTTACTGAATTAAACAATCCATTAAAATTTAATTCTAAAATTGCATTTAATTAAAAAAAAATAAATAATTTGATTCATATATTAAAATTCTACATAAAATTAATAATTGAATTCTGTTATATTTTAAATTAAATGTATAAAATATTTTAATGTCACATTGGTATGTGAGAATATGTATTTAAAGTGGTCGTGACATGATTTTTTTATTATTAAAATGTTCCTTGAGATTAACTTATAATGTTAATAAAGATTTGTTGCACAAAAAAATGATTAGTCATTGATTATATTGCGTTCTGTTTGCTTTTGATTATGCAACACAATGCACTTTTTGTGTCCGGCAAAGACAGTGTGTAATTTTCCACATCCACGGACAGCACAATGTTTGATGAGCTTCCTGTAAATCTGAACATTTATGAAAACTGAGTTAAAGGAGTTAAAGTGTTATTGTACAACCCGAATTCCGGAAATGTTGGGACGTTTTTTAAATTTGAATAAAATGAAAACTAAAAGACTTTCAAATCACATGAGCCAATATTTTATTCGCAATAGAACATAGATGACATGAACATAAATGTTTAAACTGAGAAATTTTACAATTTTATGCACAAAATGAGCTCATTTCAAATTTGATGCCTACTTCAGGTCTCAAAATAGTTGGGACGGGGGCATGTTTACCATGGTGTAGCATCTCCTCTTCTTTTCAAAACAGTTTGAAGACGTCTGGGCATCAAGGTTATGAGTTTCTGGAGTTTTGATGTTGGAATTTGGTCCCATTCTTGCCTGACATAGGTTTCCAGCTGCTGAAGAGTTTGTGGTCGTCTTTGACGTATTTTTCGTTTAATGATGCGCCAAATGTTCTCTATAGGTGAAAGATCTGGACTGCAGGCAGGCTAATTCAGCACCCGGACTCTTCTACTACGAAGCCATGCTGTTGTAATAGCAGTAGTATGTGGTTTTGCATTGTCCTGCTGAAATACACGTCGACTGGAGGGGAGCATATGTTGCTCTAAAACCTTTATATACCTTTCAGCATTCATAGTGCCTTCCAAAACATGCAAGCTGCCCATAACGTATGCACTTATACACCCCCATACCATCAAAGATGCTGGCTTTTGTACTGAATGCTGATGACACGCTGGAAGATCTCCCTCCTCTTTAGCCCGGAGGACATGGCGTCCGTTATTTTCAACAAGAATGTCAAATTTGGACTCGTCTGACCATAGAACACTTTTCCACTTTGAAACAGTCCATTTTAAATGAGCCTTGGCCCACAGGACTCGACGGCACTTCTGGGCCATGTTCACATATGGCTTCCTTTTTGCATGATAGAGCTTTAGTTGGCATCTGCAGATGGCACGGCGGATTGTGTTTACCGACAGTGGTTTCTGGAAGTATTCCTGGGCCCATTTAGTAATGTCAATGACAGAATCATGCCGATGAGTGATGCAGTGTCATCTGAGGGCCCGAAGACCACGGGCATCCAACAAAGGTCTTCGGCCTTGTCCCTTACGCACAGAGATTTCTCCAGTTTCTCTGAATCTTTTGATGATGTTATGCACTGTAGATGATGAGATTTGCAAAGCCTTTGCAATTTGACGTTGAGGAACGTTGTTTTTAAGGTATTCCACAATCTTTTTATGCACTCTTTCACAGATTGGAGAGCCTCTGCCCATCTTTACTTCTGAGAGACTCTGTCTCTCTAAGACATCCCTTTTATAGCTAATCATGTTACAGACCTGATGTCAATTAACTTAATTAGTTGCTAGATGTTCTCCCAGCTGAATCTTTTAAAAATTTCTTGATTTTTCAGCCCTTTGTTGTCCCCGTGCCAACTTTTTTGAGACCTGTAGCAGGCATCAAATTTGAAATGAGCTAATTTAGAGGATAAAAGTGTAAAATTTCTCCGTTTAAACATTTGTTATGTTCTCTATGTTCTATTGTGAATAAAATATTGGCTCATGTGATTTGAAAGTCTTTTAGTTTTCATTTTATTCAAATTTAAAACGTCCCAACATTTCCGGAATTCGGGTTGTAAAAAAAAGTGGTCTGTCACATTGTGACATCCCAAATTGAAGGAGAATACTAGTTGTTTTGTCAGTTTGGCTTCAACAAATGCTATTTTTGGAATGAAGATTTTCTGAAACTGGAAAAAAGAAGAAAAAAGAAAAAGAAAGAAATTAAGAAAAAAAAAATGCAATTTGCATAAATTTTTTATTAGTCATTGTGCTGCATTATTGCATACGGTAGACACTATTTCCTACTCTGTTCCCAGTAATTTTCTGTTCTCTCTGCATATCAATACAAGTGACAAAAAGACCAAGATACAATACTATAAATATGTCTCATTATCTGAATGAAAACTCCACAAGGGGAAATTAAAATATATTTAAAATATATTCAGTTGAGGTCAAACGTTTACATCCCCCTTTCAGAATGTTCAAATGCTCACACTGATGCTCTAGAAGGAAAAAACATGCATTAATAGCCGGGGGGTGAAAACCTTTTGAATTTGAAAATCATGTTAAATTTAACTTATTTGTCTTCTGGGAAACATGTAACTATCTTCTGTAGCCTCTGAATGGCAGTACTAAATGAAAAAATATGATATTTAGGCAAAATAAGAAAAATGTACACATTCTGTTCAAAAGTTTTCACCCCCCGACTCTTAATGCATCGTTTTTCCTTCTCGAGCATCAGTGAGCATTTGAACCTTCTGTAATAGTTGCAAATATGTCCCTCAGTTGTCTTTAGTGTGAAAAGATGTATCTCAAAATCATACAGTCATTGTTGGAAAGGGTTAAAATACACAAAAATGCTGGAAAACCACAGAATTTGTGGGACCTGAAAGATTTTTCTGAAGAACAGCAGGCAGTTTAACTGTTCAGGACAAACAAGGGACACATGAACAACTATCACTAAACAAAAAAACACAGCTGGGGATCATTCAGGTAAGAACAGTATTAAGAATCAAGGGGATGTACATTTTTGAATGGAGTCATTTTTATAAATTCAACTATTATTTTCTTTTGACCTCAACTGTATAAAAAACAACATATTTTTTTCAATCATAGCTTGTTTGTTGTCATGTTCCTTATTGTTACTCAAAGCATTACAAATAAAATAGTGAAGTGTGATGTTGGGATATCCCAGAGGGGGACTGTTGCTTCATTTGCCTGGAAGCAATCCACCCGGACACTGCCTAGAAAAGGACATTCCTCAACTGATTTTTGAGAAAAGCTGTAAAGAGACCAACATTTACTTTGAAGGTGCAGTAGAGTTCAGCAGGTGAGAACAAATACTAGCCAACCATGTCAAGAGCTCTGGAGTGGCTTGTATGGGAGGATTGAATGAAAGGACCAATTACTCCAAAAGAACCAGGAAAGTTTGTCTGGAGTTGGCCAGAAGGCATAATAGTGACCCAATTGTAATGTGGGAAAAGATTTTGTAGTGAGACGTGACCAATAGCCTTTTAGACAAAAATCACAGCAATGTGTGGGGTGCAAAACTTTCATTGCAGGAAATACAGAAAAACATGATGCTTGGGAGAAACTCTTTAAACACTTGAAAGCCCTGCAATTCCACTCAAAGCTCTGATCTCAATCCAACATTGTGGCTCACAAGCACAGTTTAACTAGTCTGAACAACCTGGAGAAGGTCTGCCCAGAATAATGGGCCAAAAGCTAAGCTGGTTCAAACTCTGCCAAACCATTTCTACAAAATATTAAAATGTGTAGATTAAGTAATTCAGAACATGTGTGGGAAGGATGGATCTATATTCCTTAGGCAAGGTGATGTCCCAGCGCCTCACATGTACCTGTCCACCCATCATAAAACACTCCGGCTTGCATCTTCAGAGCAGTTTACTGACAAAGGGTTTTTAGAATAGTGATTTTCATTTCATGTTGAAGACATTTTCACGATTGTTCTGCAGCACAAATGAAATACAGTACTCAAATACTCAGTACTTAAATCAGTTGTGTTTTTGAAAATGTGAGTTTACATACTTTATAAACCAGAACACTGCTGTGGTCATTAGTTAGTAAAATGTTAGATATTTATATTTGTAAAAAAATAAATAAAACAAAACAGTAGCTTCTAATTTATTATTTAAGATATGATTCAGTCTTTTATGATTTAAAAACAAAGTGTGAAAGTCTGCTTGAATTGTAAAAAAAAAAAGAAGTGTAATAGACTTCAAACATTAGAAAAAAAACTATAAAGTTGCTCTATATAATGCAAAATATAGAGCAAAGTACGTTATAAATGTTATAAATGTTGAAAACAGCCATGCTGCTTAATATTTTTGTGAAAACCATTATACAAAATACTATGATTCAAAAATACAGTACAATCTTTTGTGATATATGATGACTTTACTGTCACTTTTGATGAATTTAATGACTCAACATATTAATTTCCTTCAAAAACCTGTTGAACTGTAGTTATATGCAAATCCTTGGATATTCAAGTCAGAACTTTCTAGACTAATTCATCTTAAAAGAATCCAGCCGAGACCATGTCTAAAATCCTCAGCTACACTTTGACTCTGCTGACTGTAGACGAATCGAACTGATTTTCCATAACGCATAAGAGTGTCCTTTCATCTGCTCTTGTAAGCAACTGAAGACCTAGATGAAGCTTGTTCATGTGAGAATGTGTCATGCACACACCTCACTCATGTTGTAACATACATATACACACATATTCTCAGTACGTTTCTTTTTCACAGAGTCAGAGTAAAAATAACTGTTGGGGTTATTTTTATAAAGGGGCACGGGGGACAGATTTATTTAAAATGTAGCCCCCTTTATAAGTGGTAAGCTTTCCAGAATGTGCAAAGAAAACAGATGAGGGATAAATGAGAAGAGCGAGAGATGTACTGTACTGCGGTGGACAAGGAGAGAGGAAGGACAGAGTGTGTGAGACGTGACAGTGACACCCTGGTCCTGCGCCCATCCCCTGTCCTGTGACAACACAGGCTAATGCTGGCTGGGACAGCAAGGAAACACACATGCACACTCATGCTTTCATAAGCCATGTCTCGTGGCTGTCCTTAAAAAAATTCCAACGGTCACGTCTGTTTGTGAAAACTCAGAGAGAGAGAGAGAGAGACAATTCGGTCTGTCGTTTCCTCAGTTTTGATACGGAATTCCTTAGATATTTACTGCAGTTCAACTCATTTTTAAGTGATATTTCACCCAAAAATTAAACTTTTGTCATAATTTACTCACCCTCATGCTTTATAAACAGAAGTTGACTGCAAAAACCATCCATATGATGCTGTTTTTGTTTGTTTTGTTTTTACTTTTCTGAACTTTTTAAAGTTTTACAAAAGCATGAAAAGAAAATATTCATATTTTATTAATCTTATTTTGTTATTATGTATATACTATTATATCATTTAGTATTATTTTGAACAAGTTATTAATTTTATATTTTCATTTTAATTAAAATAATTTTGTTATGTGCTTTCATCATTGGTTTAGTTTTTATATTTCTATATCGCTTTATTTTATTTCAGTTTTATGTTTAGTTTTAATCATTTTAGTACTTAGAATTATTTCACTTAGTTGCCAAGACACATTTCTCATTTTTATTTAAGTTAAAACTTTTTAGTTAAAGAAAAGTTATTTTTTTTCATCTAATATTTATATTTGATTTCATTTCAGCTTTATTTCAATTACCTAAGCATGACAGCCTACCTTCAGTGAACAGAAGAGCAACCAAAACATTCTGCAAAATATCTCAATTTGTGTCCCGCTAAAGAAAGTTCATATGGGTTTGAAAGTACATGAGGGTGAGTAAATGACGAAGCAGCTTTTAATAAAATTAGATCGGCAAAACTCAACCGATTGAATTATATCCTCGGCTAGTGACAGCTGCACCTGACCCATGGTACAACCTCAAAAAGCAAATTACACACTTACACACGCTATATCCGGCTGTACCCCCCTGACACGTACACTGCATGTGTGTTTTGTCTTGTGAGAGCTAATCCAGTCCCTGCAGAAGCATGTGTTACAATTGCTGAGGTCTGTATTGATTTATAGCATGTGTGTTTGTGTAATAGTGCTGAGTGTTTGTTACATATTCTTGCCTTTGGCCCTCTCTCATTAGGCAAGCCCCTCTCACGTCTCACCACCTGACCGGCCTCCTTGAGCGTACTGATGCAGTAGTGGAAAAAAAGCAGGCCCTAAAAATAACACTCACACACCTCAGGGATGGGACAGAACATGTATGCGGTTGAGAGTGGGGCTAATATTAGAAAGCACATACAGTAATATGAAGTGGGGACACCGACCGCTTTGCCTGCACCATTTTAATCTGTGACTTGGGATCTCCTCGTGCCCCCCAACGTCACACAAACGTAGCACATTCCTCAGCAGGTCACACGTTCATCCGTACAAGCGCTCACACACACACACACACACACTCTCTGCATTCCAGCGGCAGTCACACGCGCTGTATCATCACTGCTGGCGCTGATGCCTCCTCAGCACTCTGTTCCCTGCTATTTCTGTCTGGCTGGACCTGGAAAAAGACAGTGGTGGAGAAATCGAGAGGAAGAGAGAAAGAAAGGTGGGGGGTATTCACTCCTCGCTGCCAACGGGATCACATTAGGCCAGCTTACTGTCTGTCAGGCATCCAGAGTTACAACAGTTCCAGATGATCGGCTGGGTTTGGTTTAAACCGCCACCGTGCAAGCTGACGTTTGGCCTTGTGCCACTGTTCAAAATGAAGACATGATGACACCGTTATCACTTTAAATCAGATGATGATATTGAGCTCATTGCCTTGCGATCGTTTGCTTGTCTTCTGTCAGAATATCTGCTCTCTTGTCTTCATGGCCGCCGGGTTCTTCCTCATTAATGATATTGACTGATCAAAACAGGCATTCATTAAACTGCTTTTTTTATTAGGATATGGAACAGGCCTCTGCTAGGCATGTATATGTTGTCACCGTCTCTGTTTGGTATTGCAATGTCTGTAAGGAATTAATGTGTAGGCTGTTAGTTGCGTTTTAGTTATTATTTAGAAATATTTCAAATAATAAATTTATGTAATGCAGTGTTTCCTGCACTGATTTTGGGTGGTGGTGGTTTGTAGCTGCTGAATCTTCAGTACAGTATTGAACGTGATGCAATAAAAACACAGTGTTGTGCGAAACATTTTTCCAATGTCCTCATGGGGTGCACGCAAAAACAACATACAATGTGTCCAGTGCAGAATGATTATCAAACAAACAACTCTTATGAGCCAAAAAATACAAATAAAAATACATTGTTGTCTAGCTGACAAACAAATAACTCCTACGAACCCATTATGACTCCTACGTACCCATTAACATACAGGTGTAGTCCAACTGATGAACAAATGACTCTTTTGAACATGTTTGTTAGTGAAACATATGGTAAAGTGCAGTGTAGTCTGATTTCCAAAGAAATGTCTCTTATGAGCCTCTTCTTTTTAGTGAACCAAAAAATAAAACAGTGTAGTCTGATAACCAAACAAATGACTCTTATGAGCCTGTTTGTTTTAGTTAATCAAAATATAAAGTGCAGTGTAGTCTGATTATTGAACAAATGACTCTTATGAGCCTATTATTTTTAGTGAATCTAAACATACAGTACAGTGTAGTTCAATTGACAAACAAATGACTCGGTTTAAAAATCTTCTCAAACACATAGTCTGATTTGTGAACAAATGACTCCTTTGACCTGACTCTTTTAATGAATAGTTCAAACAGCTTGTTCAAAAAGACTGGAAGTTACTGAATCAACATCTGACTCACTGAACTGAATATTCACTCACATCCATATCAAAATGTCAGAAAGATTTCTGTTATATATAAGCAATGTCAGCAATGATACATACATACTCTTCTTGTGTGTGTGTGTGTGTGTGTGTGTGTGTGTGTGGTTTATGAGGACACAAATTTGTATAATAACATGGGTATGACAGAGGTGAAGGTGGTTTATGAGGACACTGCCTATGTCCCCGTAATTCAAAAGGCTTAAAAAACATACTAAATGGTGTTTTTTTGAAAATCTATAAATGCACACAGTCTCCTGTGAGGGCTAAGTTTAGGTGTAGGGTTGGTGTAGGGCAATAGCATAGTATAAAAACCATTACGCCTATGGAGAGTCTAAACTCCAAAGGACCTCAGTAGCATTGGACTTAGTGTAGGATCGATAGCATCTGTCTCTCCATTCCACGCTTTATCAACCATATGATCCATTAAAACCAGGCACTCTCCTAGCACGCTTGCGTACACACACACACACTGCCATCATGAAGTTGCTGCTTTTCTCCTGCCATTCCACACCAGTCGTCCGCTCTAGCTCCCTGAGGAGAGCAGGCAATTCCAATACAGCTCAAACTCATTGAGCCATACGCCCCAGCTACACTGCCAGACACCGTGCACATGAGGCACGAATGGACAGAGACTGAAACAGAAATACACCCAAACATCAGAGACTCACAGATCAAAGAGACAGATTAATAAAGGAGGACAGCAATCAGCTTTCTTTTTGACTTTAAACACTTCATTCTGAACCATAAATGGGTGAAGGTGTCATAACCACAAAGGGTGTGTGGTATATGGGTGATTATTCAAAAAACTCTTTGAAAGGATGCAATGTAAGCATTGTAATATATTTAAACATTGGTAACATTGGTTTACAATAAGGTACCATTAATTAACATGAACTAACACTGAAAAATACTTCTAACGTATTAATCTAATGTTAATATTAATATTTTCTGCATTATTAAAATCAAAAGTGGTATCTGTTACTATTATTTAATTGACTTGGACTAACGTGTGTGTGTGTGTGTGTGTGTGTGTGTGTGCGTGTGCGTGTGCGTGTGTGTGTGCGTGTGTGTGTGTGTGTTTAAAAAGGAAAATTCTACTTTTCACTTTTTCCAAATAATCTAAACATTATATTTACAAGTGATTTTGTCTACATTTTTTTTGTAATGAATAAATAAAAAATACGCTGTCCCCAGTTTTGCTGTCATTACCATCACGTCAAACATTCTGCAGAACAATTTTATAGAAAATAATTTTAGATTTAGTTATAATATATGTAAGATATTATGTCAGTTTGAAGATCAGAAATGTTATCTTTCAGAAATATTTGTACCCCTTTATCAGGTACTTATTCCAATACACTTGATATACACGTTTTTAACATAAATAAAACATGGTTTGAAGAAGTCAAGCAAAAATCACCCATATCTGTGTGTATGCACTGGGTCATGACAAATAATTCACTTAGATGTCTAATGTGAGCAGATGCATGAACATTTAGGGTAACAATTCTGTGATTATTTTCTATTTCCTAAGAAAAGTGAATCACCTTGGCACAGGTCACAATACAGTTTGTTATGTAAGTTCAAAAATGAAAGAATGCAGGAGGCCCACTTCTCACAGACAAGGAGTGGCTTTCTCCTGCTCTGTGTCTTGCTCCACTTATGCAAATGTCATCGTATCATCACCTCCGGGCTATTACAAACTCGTCCTCACACTATATTTCTCTTTCAAGAAGACAAACCGCACTTGTCAGTTTTTATTTCACTTTGTATCACAGTTTGACAGGCACATGTCACAGATGCTGCTGTAATGTGTGACACACCTGGGTTACTCTGCATGCGAATGCGATTCTACAGTGTTTCAAATAACTACTGAACTAATCAAAGGTATGAAGCATGTTTTGTTTTGACAGAATGGTTTGAAGTGGGCAGATTAAAGCTCAGCATGACCAGGCCTGTTCGCACCTGGTATTATCATCCATCTCAGGTGTTCCATTACGGGAAAATGTTTTTATATATCAGTCATATATTACCGACAATGTTTAATACCCTTGTTTTAGCACAATGGATGTCTAATACTTGTGTAGGCGAACCTTTAATCAACAACACATTAGCATTTACACTCCGAATGAAATGTTGTAACATGCGTTTCTGCCTACCTCCAAATGTGGGTTGAGTCATCGGATCACAAAGCATTTTGGACCCCCGTTTAGACCTGTATTTAGACCACTCCCCCCTCTTTCTTGTTCCAATATTACACAGAATTTCCCCAAGTGGAAGGGTCCACCTGACTAACTTTTGGGGGTGGAGACAAACTGTGCTCTTTCCTGAACCACATCCTCTCAAACTGAGCTAAACCTGCATTTCCACCTTGACACTGCCATGGGGTTTCCAAACAGATCCGCTCCATTTATGGTTTCCTCCACATCACCACCCTTTCACCTGAAATAATTTTATTCTAATTTTAATTATAGCTGAAGTTATGTAATTGAACTGATACAGAAAATGTGTTGAAACTGATATCACTAAGGGACAGCAGTGAATGCTTGACCGCATGTGTCCTCCGAGGAAATGAGGAAGGTAGTCTGTATATATGTGCATGTGAGTGAGAGAGAAAGAGAAAGAAAGAAGAGTGTCTGCATTGACAATGAGCCATGTGGCCTTTTGAAACTGTATATGAGACTTGTGCATGCAGCTCTTGTTGGTGATATCTGTGAGCGTGTTTCTCCGGGGCTGTCCCTCTACACAGGCAGTGGTTAGAGCTCAGGAAATGGTTAGAAGAAAAAAAAAAAGAAAATATATGAACAGAAAAAAACCCTTGAGGTGTGAACACGCTCATCTAAACATGTCAAATTTCATAGAATTCTGAAAACTTTTCATTGTGATGACGTCTTGTCCATTAATATGCTAGTGGGCACACATTTGCATGGAAAAAAATACACTAATGGTGCAATATATCAGGGGGAAAACATAAAAATGAAATTATAGCCTTAGAGAAAGTATTTTAGAGAAAAGTTATTACTTGACACGTTGTTCTTTAAATGTGTTGCAGACTTTGCTTTTAATATATATTGTATGCAACATTCTTGATCACACTTTTTTGTATCCGAGTGTAAAATAATCTGAACTTATTGTATGTTAATGCATTAGTCATAAACACTGGATCTCGGCCTAAAGTAGCACATAGAGCCCAGTGGACAACAATTAAAACACACTTCATGAAATCTCTCACACACACGCCAATGCACCAGTCCTTGCCCATATGGATCCATTTTTAAGATGATACTGAATAATTCTGACTGCGTTGTTAGCTGTTGGGATTAGAGTGAACCAGAGGGAAACCTTACTCTCAGTTAGGACATGAATAATGAACAACACAGACTCGAACTCAAACACACACACACTGAGAGGATGTTTAACTAAGAGTGGGTCACAGCGCCTCCTACAGGCTCATCTAATGCATGATTGACGTTCTGTTCTATGAATACGCGCTAACAATTAAATCGCAGCTGCGCCTTCTGTTTTAAGTGTGTTTGTGGATATTATCAGCAAAAACAATTTAGGACAACCCTTGTATTACTTTTTGGGTGATCTATGTCTTTAGCTAAATTTATATGACATACACTGAGGTAAATGAAGGAAATTAGCTGGCCTGTTTTGATTTTGAACATGACCAAATTGTGTGTAACAGGTTATGTCCTGTAGGTGATGAAATATACAAAAATAGGTCATTTTATGCAAGTTTGCTTAGTGTTGCAAGTGTAGGCTAAAGAATCCACATCCTTTTTTCAATTAAATCTGATTTCTGTAGCTGAGGTTATTGTACACGTCTTTCAGTCAAAAGATACACGAGTACCTCCCTCATGAATTCATTTAGCATGCATATTACAATTCTGCCAATCACTACAGACATTTCAATTGCCACTAGCCTTTTATTCAAACAGTTCTAGCATCAACCACAACTCTTTATGTTCAA
The DNA here is from genome assembly GCA_027422415.1 of Schizothorax lantsangensis. Classification (NCBI taxonomy): domain Eukaryota; kingdom Metazoa; phylum Chordata; class Actinopteri; order Cypriniformes; family Cyprinidae; genus Schizothorax; species Schizothorax lantsangensis. The sequence continues at coordinate 21,045,031 of CM049850.1, read as the reverse complement.
CGAATTTGAGCTTGTATCAAACTCAATCCCATGCATTACAGACTGCAAGTTAAACATGTCCAAAGTCATAAGAAGTTTAGAAGTGAAACTTCAGATACAGATTTTCTGGTTTCAGGAGTACTGAAAAACCTGTAATTTCTAAGACTGAAAAGAAAACTACCATCTTAACAAAGATCAGGAATATATAATGTGACATTTACAGGCAATGTAAAACAAAACCACCTAGTGTGCAGTTTTAAAATATTAATTAATAGCTCTGATTTAAAGAAATTCTCTGTTTTTAAAATTCCCTTTGTATATAATTGTGTTGCAGAGAAAGATTTAGGCTGTGTTGATGGGACATGGCTGCAGGCTCAGTGGAATTGGGGTAATAGCAAATATTACATCACGTTCAGAGACAGGTGCAGCTGATTTCGTTTGTGCAGTAACAGCACGTCTGGAATGCATATTTGCATACAACCCCTTCTTATGCCACAAACTGAAGATATGCAAATTATGCCCTGTGATGCAAATCACACCCTCTGATTTTTTTTCCCTCACCGTAGATGAAAGAAAAACAACGGTGACGTTTTACAGCATTTTATTGTACAATTTACATATTAGTTTGTACACAAGTAAAAAAAAAAAAAAAGATGTCCTGATCTGGTGAGCAACAACGAAAAAAAAAACTGATGGTTTTTAAATTACCAAATGGTTGTAGTGGCTGGGTAAACTTGTATGGGGGTAAAAAAACCATTGAAATGGAGGTTTTAATAAAGGAAAAGGGATTGGGGTGTTGATGGTCAGAGTTTGGTCCAAGTCCAATGGCTTAAGATTCGGTGACAGGCTTCAGGGTCGGAGGTCAGAGGTCATGCAGGTTTAGGAGCGGGTGTATTTGCCCCAGATGTGCAGCATGAAATACAGATGCGATAAAGAGCAGACTCATCACCAAAACTGGTACCGGACCACTGCAACAAGGGAGAAAGAGGAATAGATGGAATTACTGCCAAATCTCATTGCGATCATTAAAAAAATCAACAGTAAGACAGAGGGACCCCTAGTGGAGGACAGACAGACTAAATTCAGTAACTATTTCTCAAATTTCAGTAACAATATGAGATGGATTTAAAAAAAAAAAAAAGTTCAGCACAAATTTCCTCCCAGTGGGCCAATCAGGACTGCTCGTCTTAATCATGTGATAGAAGACGAGTTAATTAGGATTCTAAATGCTGGCAAGTCGGATACTGTTAACGAGCTAGTCTGAAAATGTGGGGCTTTATTAAAGCAGGAACTGACCATCCCTTGGGTCGCTAGGCAGCCGCGTAACCATGCCGACTGAAGGCCCACCCCTCAGGCTTTAATTGATGTGACCTTTTCTGACGGAACTTTAATTAAGCTCAAAACACACACACAAAAAACCTAAAGAGTGAAAAATACTTCACACACAAAACTCCACACAGACTCTCCTACTCTAAGAGACTGTAAATATGGCCACTGTAGACTCCCTCAAATCCATTTTGACATGCTCGGCTTATTTGTACATATGGAATGAACAGATGTAATGTTACCGATCTACAACAGCGCTTAAAAACAAAAACAAGCAAAAATCGCTCCAGAGGAAGACTGTTATAGAAGGTGGTTGCAGTGAGAGAATTGCTCTAAATACAGCACACAAATGTACACAGCTGTAGGAGGGGAAACGGCAGGGGAGACATCAAATAAAGACGGAGGTTGAGCCCATGAGGCCAATTTCCTGTCGTTAAAATTTCATGTTTATCCTTATAAATGCTAAACCTCTCAGAACCCTCTGCCCCTCCCTTTCGTGTCACTTCCTGTTGAGCTGAGGGGATGAATTAAAAATGAGCGTCTGTGTTGGTTCTTTGCACATTAAGTACCTCAAATCGTAACCTTTGCTTATTTTGTCCTTAAATTAAGCAATAAAATGCGATAAAAAATATGTCTGACATGATTTCATAGCTAGTGGATTTTATCCACACAGCCTTGTGTTAAAAAAAATCATAATGACTAGCAATAAAAAAGGAAAAGTAAAGACTCTATATGAAAGCTTTACATATAAAAACATGATTTTATTACAAAAAAATAGCACTGAATAAAAATCTGAAAAAGAAAACTGACCAGCATCTAAACATATGCCTTTAAAATTTGTTGAATTACAATCTAAATTGGCTGACTGTACCTGAATTTTTAAATTATTTATGCAGTCTATTTTCAAATATATGCAAATTAATAACTGAATAATAATGGTGCCTCAGCAGTAATTTTATTAGGAAAACCTCTGCTAAACAAATAAATTTAATTAAAAATCTTATTCAAGTACATAAACTACTACTCAAAAGTTTGGGGTTGGTAAGATTAAAAAAAACATTTTTTTTAAAGAAATGTCTTATGCTCACCAAGGCTGCATTAAAACATTTTTTAGAATAATAATAATAATATTGTGAAATATTATTCCAAGTAAAATAACAATACATTTCAATTTAATTAGATTAAAAATACATTTCTACTGTAATATATTTTAGAATGTAATGTATTCCTCTGATGGCAAAGGTGACAGATTTTTCAGAAGTCACTGAAATACACTGATTTGGTTTTGCTTAATATTTTTGTGGAAAATGATCAATTTTTTTCAGGATTTCAAGTTCAGAAGTCACTTTTTTTACAGTCACTTTTTATAAATGAAATGCATCATTGGTAAATTTTGGTAATTTTTTTTTTTTTTGAATATGAATACTCACACTTTGAGTCCTGGTGAATCCTCAGTGTAAAAGCGCCACATCCCTCCTGTGCCAGCTGATGCTGTGGATCGGCCTCCGCTGCGTGCACCGCTGCTAGGGGCTTTCCTGAGCAAATCAACAAAAAAATAATATGTGTTACAAAAATACAAGACAAATAAAAGTGTCAGATATTACCAAACACTCACTATCAGTGCAGCTAAATCAATGAAATCAAACCCTGATGATGTCAAATTTGCAGGACAAAACACTGATTAGAGTCTCATCAGTCAACTTCTGACTTATCCAAATAAATAATATCTTTCATATCTGCTGATCAAATCACAGAAACAAAAAGAAAGCTCTTTGATCCAGCTTGATGGTGTTTTAAGGCCCAAACAGAACTCTTGCGAGGTCCTTACCTCTGTCGGGCAGAGGTGCCGGCGGTGCGGGGGGCCACTGTCTTACTGGGGGAACGGCTGGAGGCACCAACATTTGTTGCACTAGATGCAGGTCCAGGCTGAAAAGAGGGACAAATAGAGGACTTAGTAACCCAAGTGCACAGTGATTGATCTAATAGTTCTTCTGCATCAACAACAACAACAAAAGTGAATTATATCTCTCTCTCTAAGATATAATATACTACAATAAGAACCATAAGTTAATAATGTTAAAGCAAACATCTTAGCTAATATGTTCCACCAAGATACCATATATTAATTATCTATATATAACTCGAATGCAAGCACAATAAATTCTCATTAAAAGGCCTCTAGAAAAGATACAGATCAATAGATGTTCAAACCTATATAACAGTAAAATAATGCCACATTGGCTTTATATTATAAGGTAGTATTCAGACCAAGACAGAAGAGTCAGATTTCGACTGTACAGCTGGTGTAGGGGTCTAAAAGAGCCACGTCTCTCAACACAAATGCGGTGATTGCAGCTAGTGAGCGAATGAACCCTACAAACTTTAAACATCTACTAACTAGCATATAACTAAATACTATTTAAAACAGCAATTCCAGTAGTTGAAACTCAAATCTAAGTAGCTGCTAAGCAGTTAAATAGCAGAACTAAGTTAACTAACGTATTCCAATAACGGTGCATTACTACTGAGCATGACTGGCTACCAGATAGCAATCCAGATAGAACTGTAAATACGCGCAAAATGCTTATTATAAAGCTTTCCAACCACGAAAAACTGCATTGAGAAACTTACCATTTTGTTCAATAGTATATGTTTCAGGAGTCAGCGGGGAAAAGAATGAATCTAGTTGACAGCCTCTGTAACTGAACTCCAGCCGATTCCAGACCACTACAAGAGAGAGCCTATTGATGACGTTACCCTGAGAAGGCCACGACAGCTATAGAAAGGACCCACATAGGAGCCAGTAGAGTGCCTGACCGGAACTGTGATCATGCGCGTTACGTTTTAACACATTTAAGATGGTTTCTTAACCTAGATTTGACATACAACGTCACAACAGATAATAATTAAAACGAATAATTTCGGCAAAAGTAGCTTAGCTTCAGAATTTCATTTGGGAAAACTCAAAGGCGGTTCAACGGAGTGCAGTGACGCGTCATGTGCGATGGATGATGTGTACAGAGTAGGGCAGACATTTTGGCTCGATCAGGAAGCTGGTTTCACTAAAACGCGAACTTTGAGCCATATTTGATCATTCATACAGACTGCTGAGTTAGTGTCAGTAAAGGTAAGAGTACAGGTGAGTGCGTTCTCGTCACGATATTTTTAAACATATTGCCTGGATTTTAACTAACACTGTAAGCACAATTTGAGTTTTTGTAAACAAAACGACATTATATGCTGTTACAGTGTTACTACTTAGTATGTAGCAGGGTATATACTACTCTAGACTTATATTTTACTAAATATATGATATTGAGAATGAATATTGGTGTTTTTCAGCTCTGAGTTGACGTGTCTTACTAGTTTATAGATACATGTAATGTTGCAGGACTGTAATAACATATAACAGAATGCGCACTGTCCTGTTGTAACAACACAGTGACATCAGATACTTCATTAATCATCTGATCTTTTTTTATTTAATTGTAAAAAATCATCAAGTTTTCTTTTTTGAGCTTATTTATAACCAGTGGCATAAAAAACAATAGTAGTCTAAGAAGTGTCTTTATCTAGATAGCTAAGTAAACATAAGTATGTGTGTGACAGATTAATAAGATTTCAATACAGCAGCAACTGGAAAATCTAGTTGCTTTGTCTTGAGTTTAAAAATAAGGTGTCGTCGTTCATTTGACCTGCTTTTGACTCAACAGGCTCTGGTCGAGACAGGATGGTTCGGGTGGTGTTCCTGCACCCTGATCTGGGTATAGGTGGAGCTGAGCGTCTGGTGGTGGATGCAGCTGTAGCCCTGCGCTCTCGTGGATGTAGCGTTCAGATCTGGACGGCACACTATGACCCCCAGCACTGCTTCTCTGAGACGCTCTCACCTGACCTGCCTGTGGTGTGTGTGGGCGACTGGCTGCCCACCAGCGTGTTCGGTTATTTTCATGCTCTCTGTGCATACCTGCGCATGATCTATTTAACTCTCTATCTTGTGCTCTTTAGTGAGGAGGAGTTTGATGTTGTCTTCTGTGATCAGGTAACTACTAATGCTACTAGCACTTACTACTAATTATCAGGGTTATTTTTTAGTATTAAAGTATTTATTAATATTTTGTATTATCTATTAGTATTTGTATTATCTATTTATATTTTCAGTATTAAATTTACTGAGTTTTTTTAGTGCTGTCAAACGATTAATCGCGATTGTTCGCATCCAAAATAAAGGTTTTTGTTCACATAATATGTGTGTGTACTGTGTATATTTATTATGTATATATAAATACACACACATACAGTATATATTTTGAAAATATTTATATGTATTTACATGTATATATTTATATTCATATAATTTATATTATATATAAATATTTGTATTATATAAACATACTTTTTTCTTAAATATATACAAGCATGCGTGTGTATTTATATATACATAATAAATATAAACAGTACACTCATATATGTTAGGTAAACAAAAACTTTTATTTTGGATGCGATTAATCGCTTGACAGCACTATTTGTTTTTTACATGCTTTTGTCTTTTTATTAGTTTTTTTATATTTCTATTTAGCTTTAATTAATTTTTATTTCAGTTTTAGTCATTTTTGGTACTTAAACTTATTTATTTCAGGTAGTTGCCACAGCAACATTTCATCCAATATTTTATTTTATTTCAGCCTAACAACACTTTAATAAACTTTAATAAAGTACTGAGAAACATTGCCAAACATATTATCAAAATTTTGCTCCACTAATGTTCCTCGTTAATTTGAGCTGAAGATATCTAGACCTACTCTGAAGCATTATAGTGATCTCCGATGTATGAAATAATTATTCTTTGAATTTTTTTTTTTTTTTGGATGAACTGAATAGGTTTACAAACTTGAAATGATTTTATGTGAGAAGTTAAGTAATGCATTTTAAATTTACATTTATGCATTTGGTAGACGCTTTTATCCAAAGCAACACTAAATTGCGAGTATTCATTTTTTTCAATTTATGCATTCCCTAATCAAAACCATAACCTTGGTGCTGCTAGCGCCATGCTATACAGTTTGAGCTACAGAAAAGCCATCAAGAGACATAATATATAACCAGACTATAAAAGATGCCACAGACATTAGACCGCACAATGCTGTGATTGACCAGTCAGAATCAAGAGAATCGTTCTCCTCACAACCACAAGGGTTAATTTTATTTGCCCATTTCCCCCTTCTTTCAGGTTTCAGCATGTATTCCGTTTTTGCGTTTGGCACGCCACAGAAAGAAAGTCCTATTCTACTGTCATTTCCCTGACCAACTACTGACTCAGCGTCGCTCGGCTCTGAAGCGTATATATCGCGGCCCCATCGACTGGTTCGAGGAACTGACCACAGGCATGGCCGACCGCATTTTGGTCAACAGCCAGTTCACTGCAGGAGTCTTCAAACAGACGTTCCCCAAACTGGCTGAGATTCAAACCGACGTCCTTTATCCCTCTCTGAACTCGTCAGCTTTCGATGTTGAAGTAGAGGGCCTCAGTGGGCTGCTCCCTGAGGGGCGGAGCCTCACCTTTCTGTCAATCAACCGCTATGAACGCAAAAAGAACCTGCCATTGGCGCTGCAAGCGTTAGCGGCCCTGAAGGAGCATCTGTCCGCGGGGGAATGGGAGTGCGTGCACCTTGTGATGGCGGGGGGTTATGACGAGCGCGTGGTTGAGAATGTAGAGCACTACGAAGAGCTGCGCTCCCTAACGTCCTCTCTAGGCCTGGAGGACCATGTCACCTTCCTGCGCTCCTTCTCAGACAAACAAAAACTGTCTTTGCTGCACAGCAGCACTTGTGTACTGTACACTCCAAGCAATGAACATTTTGGCATCGTACCCATAGAGGCCATGTACTCGCGTTGCCCAGTTATTGCAGTCAACTCAGGAGGACCGCTAGAGTCTGTAGTCCATGGCGAAACAGGTTTCCTTTGCGAAACCACCCCTGAGGGCTTCTCCGAAGCCATGCAGAAGTTTGTTACGGACCCTAAACTCAAGCAGCGTATGGGACAGGCTGGAAGAGAGCGGGTACAGCAGCGCTTCTCGCTGCAGGCCTTCACCGAGCAGCTCTACAGTCACATCATCAACCTTACCCAATAACCAATTATGACATCATAAAGGCCATTCCGCTTCGGATCAGCACACATCAGATGCATTCTGCCAGTCCGGTTGCCATGGTGGGACTAATGGAAATATGTCATCTCTAATGAAAGAAAAGAGCAGTGGGAGTTAACATGGCTTAAGAGTTCAATGCAAGCCTTGAAGAATGTGGAGCACTCGTCCGACCGAGAGGTTAATGAATTATTGTGTGCCAGCCACATTGATCAAGCGCGTCACAGCGAGGCCTGAGGACCATATATGTGTAGATTTTTTTTTATGCCAAAGGCCTATTAGAGAGTTCCTCGGGCAGAAATCGATAGAGAAGTTTCCTGTGCCCTGCTCTGTTCGCCAGTGTCTATGCTTTTGTTTAGTGATAACAATGGAGGGTATTAAGAGTTATTAAAGTCTCAAACTAAAGATGTTTGTTTGAGTAGAAAAAGAAAAAAGTTTTCCTAGGACACTGAAGGTCATATGCTGTATTGGGTTTGAGGTTGTTACTGACTGTGTATCTCCTCATGCTATTGATACGAGACCAAAGCCTGATTAAATGAGATGCTGCTTCCTGCCTGTGTTGTTTGTCTTTGTCTCTTGGAGCTTTTATTTTAGGATATATATTGGATATAGGCTGACCTGGTAGAACAGTGGCCTGTTTACATTTCCAGAATTAGGAACAGTTAACTGTTGTGTTAACATTTCTGTTTTAATTTCATTTGAGAAACCATTTAATACTTTGGCTTTGAGCGAAGTTTCCTAAAACACCATTTATAAACCAATTAAATGGATAGTTGACTCAAAAACGACAATCCTGTAATTGTTTACTCAACCTCATGTCATTTCTAAACCTGCATGACTTTCTTTCATCTACAAAACACATGATATTTTGAAAAATGTTTCACCTGTTTTTGTACATACAATGAAATACAACATGTTTTGGACTTTTTACAAAATATATTTTATTTTGTGTTCCACAGAAGAAAGAAAATCATTCAGGTTTGGAATGACATGGAAATGGATGATGATGCTGTGTGAATTTAACCAGTGGTTCTTAACCTGTGTGACAGCATTGTCCTTAACAAGAACATTTACTGTAATGCCAAAGATTTGTTTTCAAAACTTTCTGCATTTACAGATAGGGATGTCCATAAATCATTTTAATATAATCAAAGCAATTGCATTTCAGGATTTTAGAAGTTGTAAGCACTGAATGTTCTTCAGGCATCCCACTTTTTTTTTGTAATGCATTTACATGACTCTTAAAGTCTACTGGTAAACTCTTAAAGTTTACTGGATATATAGATCGAGAATAAGGCTTTGGAAAAAAAAATCTCAATTTACATGTGATATGGATTTATATTTGTTATAAAAAAATCCATGCCACTTTAATGATTTCCAACATTTTTCCATGTTTAGAAATCACATTCTTTTTAAATGAAACAATAGATTATTGTGAAAATATAATAAAATAAGAATTATTTAGATTTTTAGTTGTTTTAGCTTATGTTAAAACTAGGGCTGTCAATCGATTAAAAAAATTAATCGCGATTAATCGCATGATTGCCATGAGTTAACTCGCAATTAATCGCACATTTTTATTTGTTCTAAATGTACCTTAAATCAATCCTTTTCAAATTTGTTATACTCTAATCAACATGGGCATGGACAAATATGGATGCTTTATGCAAATGTACACTATATTGCCAAAAGTATTGGGTCGCCCCCTTCTAATGAACAGGTTTGACTACTTTAGTAATTTCTATGAGTACAAATCTTAATGTTTAAGCATATTATGATATTCTAGGGAATTGTGTGCTTCTAATATTATAGCAACAGTTTGGACAGAACTCTTTTCTATTCTAACATGACAATGCCTCTGTGTATAAGACAAGGTTAAAAAAGAAAATGATTGATTCAGTCAGTGTGGAAGAACTTGACTGGTCTGCATAAAACCAAGTCCTAATCCCAGTTTAACACCTCTGGTGTGACTGTAAATGCAGACCTTGAGCCAAAAACTCATCACCAAACACCAATGACTTGTACATATAGGTTCAGTCATTTTAGACGCTTCCAAAACTGTTGCAACAGAGATGGAAATACAATTTTTAAATACATGAATTATGTTCCCATCGTTGTTGCCACAGATTTGGAAGTGCATTTTTCTGTTCTAAAGAAGGGGGTGCCAATACTTTTGTCTATATAGTGTATGTACAAGTCATTGGTGTTTGGTGATGAGTTTTTGGCTCAAGGTCTGCATTTACAGTCACACCAGAGGTGTTAAACTGGGATTAGGACTTGGTTTTATGCAGACCAGTCAAGTTCTTCCACACTGACTGAATCAATCATTTTCTTTTTGAACCTTGTCTTATACACAGTCAGAGGCATTGTCATGTTAGAATAGAAAAGAGTCCTGTCCAAACTGTTGCTATAATATTAGAAGCACACAATTTCCTAGAATATCATTATATGCTTTAACATTAAGATTTGTACTCATAGAAATTACTAAAGTAGTCAAACCTGTTTATTAGAAGGGGGCGACCCAATACTTTTGGCAATATAGTGTGTTTATTATTATTGAAACCAGTCAACATAAAGCATGAAGAGTAGACATGTTTCAAAGGTTATAGATGTTTTTCAAAGAACTTGTTCATGTCTATTAGACATGAAAAAATAAATACCAGGTTTCTATTACTTCTCTTTCTTTGCACTGAGCAATTTACTGACACAAACCTGTTTACATTTTTGCAGGACAGGACAGCTCTTCTACTGAAAATGCAAAATGTACATTTATTATTTATTATTACATTTGTTTCCCTATCTTTGCCCACATACTGTATTTTGATGAAGCTAAATTCTCAATAAAACTGGTATATTTTACTGTTTCTGTTGTCAGACAACGGAATGAATATGAAATAGTGACTGAAACGCGACCCATTAAGACATAACCAGCTCTCCCTTCCAAGATGTTAATCTGCACAAAAAAATCATGATAATCGCACTGTTGTCTGATGAAATCAAATACACATAAGATAAAGACAATAGCTGTGCTGTGATGTCGGCTATACTTGCATGTAAAATGAGAGAAGCAACATAATATCTGTGTTTAACTGAATTAAAGCGCTGCTCGTCTCTCTGCCGCGCGCTGAGCAGACGCAGAGAGAGAGAGAGAGGTGTGCGCGCGCGCTGGGAGAGCAAGACCTCGCGCTCGTGCGACAGTAGCAGTGATTCTCAGAAACTAGGTTTGGGCGCTTTTTTGAAGGGAAAAAGGTCGCTAAAGGGGTCTGCAATGTTGCTAAGTTGGCAACTGTGCATCTCCATTTCTCCAACTACGGGTTGGGCCACGGGTCAAACCGGAAATACGCGCTGCGTTAATCGCGCGTTAAAAAAATGAGTGCCGTTAAAATGAATTTGCGTTAACGCGTTATTAACGAGTTAACTTTGACAGCACTAGTTAAAACTAGTTTTGTCTTATTTTAAATCATTTGAAGTCATCTTGAGGCCCCCTTTATGTTTGCTGAGGCCCCTTAGTTGAGAACCACTGCTTTAAACGGCCCGTCCACGCATGAATTTCTCAATATCTGCGATAACCTCAGTGCACTTGGGCTCGCATGCTAAATTAATAAGGGGGTGTTTTATAATAAGGGGGGGGGGGATAGGCTTTAATTCTGTATCACAGACGGTCAGATGTATTGCCTCGCTAGCATCACATCCGTTTTGTTGGCAGTTTGGGAGCAGTTTTTGTTGTGTTTCCTCATTAACACTCGATGCGTTAAAGATGAGGACCTTATTTTTAGCCGTGCACTGATTGGGTTTTAATCATACATAAAAAGAGGGGTTATGGGGCCAGCGAACATGTAAATCAAGTGGGCACAATAACAAGGTCAGAATGCACAACCTTCACACCTTCTCACTGTGTTAGAGCTAAAGATATTTGGATAGGATTGTTGAATAGGAGAATAGTTTTAGCTTTCGTAGTGCAGATGTGATGGACATGACCTGTAATTAATTGTTCTCATCAAGCCTGCACTTGAGAATACAATGAGCGAGACATATTGTGATTCATATTGTTTGCTGTGGTCGCACATGAATTAAACTCTTGGCAATACATTTTCTCCAAACTGGCTCTGAAATGGTGCAGAAAGAGATGCAGATTTCATTAATTTATATTGACTGAGATATTTGCGTGAGACACGACACTAATTTCCAGTTGAGTATTTGCTGACCAGTGGTAAATCAGCAGTTGTTTGGTGTAGAATGGGTCGAAAAAGGAAATGGGAATAATATCTTGCCCCTGATGGATACGCACAGACAGGAATATCTCTTGACTGTTTTGTATGACATATTAGTTTACAACCATTTGTATTCATAGCCTATCTTTTAGTGTTTTCTTATATGAAACGCTTGCAAATTGTGATTTCAGATTTTACAGCTTCAATAAAGTATTCCAGCACATTAGCATATATCTGGTGGGGATTGTTGGTGTGCTGTGAGGGGTGGGCTTTGATTTACATCTGTGGTGTAAAACAAATAAAAATCTTGCTCCGTTTTTAAAATAGCAATCAATAACGTCTCTTCATGGCAAGTTATGAGCAAAATGATAGCCTCAATAAAACCAGTTATTTATCGCTAAAGATAAAGAAACGTTACATGTCAAATTTATAATAGACAACGGCCCCATGCAAGAAGATTAGAAAATGTAATTTCTATGCAGTTAAAGACTATTGGTATTTCATAACTAGAGAGTATGACTGTTATTTCAAATACATCAGGGACAATGTTATTCAGATAAATGTGGCTTTGTGGACCATCGAAGCTTTGAATATCATCAGTTTTTGCCTCCTTGTTTAAAGAGATTGGTATTATATATTTAAAGTTAATTTTTCCTAACCCGTGTGCACTGTCTGTACTGGCAAAATGCTTAAAAAATGTATGTTTATGCTTAAAGCATGAAAACGTTACTGCCAATTAGGTAAGAAATAAACGTAAATATTGAAACAAGAAAAATATCCTTAAGAAACATATTAGAACTTTTTTTCCAGATAATTTATCTTGAATTAAGTCATTAAATGCAATCTTTAAATGTATTGAGATAAAAAAAAAAACAGTAAAAAAATTTTTTTGCCAAATTTTAGATAACTTAATAGATTTTTAATGCATTTTTTTTATTGTTTTAAGCAACAATCTTTTTTTAGTTTTAATGCCTAAATCAAGAAAAAGAGCAAAAGAAATAATAAAAAATAAACCTAATTCTGAAAACAAGTCTACAGAAAAGCACATTTATCTTGTTTGACCCCAACGACCCCATGCAGGAAACTTAGAAAATGTGATTTCTATGCCGTTAAAGACTATTGATATTTCATATCTATTGCTATGACAAGGGATCATTTTTATTCAGGAAAACATGGCGTACCGTACATACATGTGGCAGAATTGACAATAAAGCAGACTTTGACTTTTTGGCATTGGATATTATTTGAACTATAAACGTTGACCCAAACAAGGACACGAGGCCTTTAACCAACCCCTGCAGTTTTTGCCTCCGTGTCCAGGTGTTTCGCTCTGATGTAGGAGTGCCATGTGTTTATGGAGATGGTGTGTGTGTGTGTGTGGTTTGAGATAGAGAACGTGTGGTGGAGATGCTCATTGCCCTCAGTGATCCTGGCTGCTTTCCAGCCCTCAGTTGGCCCTTAATCAGCGAGCTGTCACTCAAACAGAAGGAGTGACACCGCGCATATTCACCAGTCACCTGGGACCCCCGATTAGATGCTCAGCTACCCCCATACGCCCTCCTCGGGCACAAAAACAACTCCCCTCAGAGTCAACCACACACACACTCAGCAAACCAAGCACTGCTGATGCCCATCGACTTCAACTGTCCCACTCTAGAAAGCGTTTAGCTGTATTGCAGCTGTGTGTTTACAGTAAACGCATTTTAATTTGAGCATTTAGATCCTGTTGTAATCAGGAGGACCGATCGCGTGATGCTGGCAGCGGTTGGCAGAGTGACAGTGATGCCAGCGAGCTCTCGGCCCAGCTGGAGATCAGCGCTCACCTGAGGAGGGGTCGCGTCAATCACCCATCCCCTCCTGCTTCCCGCGCGCCCCCCGACACCGCCTATTTACCCTCAAACAAAAGCGGCGTTCAACTTGAAAGCGCTGCGCGTGTGAGCGTGTGTGTGTCGCGATGGCAGAATAGATTGAGCTGTCAGAGCAGTTGCTCAGAGGGAAGATTAATAACCAACACAAACAATAACGTTCCCGCCATCACCATAAATATGCTAATGACCGTTATCAATACAGCAGCTAATGGAAGCGCCGGAATTACAGAGACGGCCAAGAGAGAGGGCACGAGGGTTAGCCATTTATTCACAGACCGCTCTGATAAACCCACAGCGCGGTCCCTCAATAAAAGCACCCACCCTTGAAAGCTATCAGCTCGCGAGTAAGACAACACTTCATTGTGCAAGTGTGTGTGTGTGTGTGTGTGCGCGCGCGCAAATGGAGAGGTAAAGGAATATGCGTGCCAAGGATTTAATTAAGAGTCAACAGGGTGAGCTGAACTGTTGGGTTGGGAGGGAGGGAGGGAGAAACTCAGTTGTTGAGATAATGACATTGTGGACCACTGATGTTTATTAGTAATCGGGCATTTGTTTTAGAAGCTGAATATGGAACTCCAATAGATAACTTCTATACAACAAAATAACTTTCTTGGTCTGTAGCTATTTTTGTTGTGTTCTTCAGTGAAAAAAAAAAAAAATATATATATATATATATATGAAATATATATTAAAATAAACTGAGAAGCAGATTTAGGCTTGTTTTCTGCAAATTTAATTATACGTGTGTGTGGTTTATGAGGACACAAATTTGTATAATGACATGTATGACATAGGTATTACAACCTATTGTGGTTGTGATTTATGAGGACACTTTCGGTGTTCCCGTTATTCAATTCAATTCAAGTTTATTTATATAGCGCTTTTCACAATGCAAATCGTTGCAAAGCAGCTTTACAGAAAATTAAAGTTTCTACATTATGGCCCGGTTTCACAGACGGGGCTTAGCTTAAGCCAGGACTAGGCCTTAGTTAAATTAAGACATTTAAGCAGCTTTTATAAAAATGCCTTAGAAGAAAACGTTACATGTGTGCATCTTGAGAGCCATGTTTTAAGATATGTCAGAGCAAGATATTTTTAGCTGAGACAGCTCAAACATGCATTTTAGTCTAGGACTAGCCTTAAGCCTTGTCTGTGAAACCGGGGGTATATTTAGTAATAGCTTATCAGTGGTGACTATCTCAAGTTGATGTCCATATGGCAGAAATGTATGGTAAGAATCAAGCAGTTAGTTAATGTCATGTAATCAAACAGACGGTGAACACTATTAACAGCAATGATTATATGTTGCGATCAAACTTCTAGCAATATTTGCTAGTTTTGTATGTTGTCTGAGGGTTGGCATCATCTGAGGTCTTCTGAGGGGTTGGCATCATCTCTTCTCAGGTGTTCGGTCATCTCAGGTCTTTGTAAGGGCTGGATCCAGACAGAAACTTGTGTAATTGGCATCCCATGCCAGAAACAGAGAAGGTAATAGAGAAAAATTAGCGTAGCTGCTGTTCCAACTCAAGATTGTTAATGTGCATTGATCAGATGTAACTGAAGTACAAAAGTATTCAAAAGGCTTAAAAATCATTCAGAATCAGTTTTTTTGAAAATCTAAAAAAGTTTCCTGTGAGGGGTAGGTTCAGGTGTAGGGCCATAGAAAATACAGTTTGTAAAGTAGAAAAACCATTATGCCTATGGAGAGTCCCCATAAACCATAAAAACCAACGTTTGTGTGTATATAAATACATTGAGATTTATGCTTAAAACCACTTAAAATAATTTGCCAATGGTACATAATGTTTGCCAATAATGCATTAGCAAAGATTTTTTTAAATTGTTTGTAAGTTAAAAAAAAAAGTTTGCATTAATGCTTAAAATAAGAACAAAATGCCAAATAAATAACTAAACTTTGTCATTCATTTTGAAGAAGTGTTAAGAAATTTAGCTTCTCAAGTACATTTTGTTCATGTACATGTTATATATATATTTTTATCAGAAAACAAGCCAAAAATCTGGTTAAGAAAATTATTTTTTGCAGTCATCAAGCTATACATATGCATCTTTGTTGATTTCTTTCTCTAACACTTTGTAAAAGGCTGACTTGGCCATCCCCAGAGCTTTAGGGTGATGCTGTTAACTGAGGGTGTGTTTAGTGAATGTGTAGAAGCGTTTCATTGGAAGCATAATTCAGGATAATAAGGTCATTGGGGACTATTCAAGCAGTGAAGGGTTACACTGGCATAACACCTGATTAACATGGGCTACACAAATTACATTATTGAATATTCACAGTATTTAAAAAAACATTTTCCCCATTTTGATATTCAATAGGGTTATGAATATATGGTTGAAAGTAACAGAATGTCACAGGAGTGCTGTCTAAGTCCCTTTGACTGCGTGGAGAATGCATGGGAAAGAGGAATTATGGGCCAGCTGAATGAAAAACACAACTTTAACAAGTTCCAGAGGTGTGAATTAAACACACGCTGATGACTCTTAAAGAGTGTGTAATTGCTAATTGGCTCATTACTGATCTCTAATGGTTAATTGTGTTGTTGCGGATGGCCAGCTATCACTCAGATTCCCACGAGAGTGATGAAGGTTATATGATTTTAATGACTCACTGAGGAAACACAGAGTTTACAGCTATAGTGAGTGCGATTGTGTGCGCTTGATGAAATGATGCTGTCAAGCCCATGATGAAAACACATACAGTATTCTGAGAGACTAATTAAGAGCACATAGTTTTCATGAAAAGATTTGATTACCCTGTGCTGATTATTAACCAAAAATAATTTATTTTAAACAAAATCAATGCTGCGCCATTTGGTAGACTCACACCCAGCACATTCTCACATCCACTTTTGTATTGTTACAATCCATTTGACCCCACTTTTTGCCATGCCTCATCAACCAAAGTGAAATTTAACACACATTAATATCACAATAGCCCTAGTAGAAACATGTAAGTAACATTTATATAAATTACAGATATTTCATTATATTACAAGAGACATTTTACCAAATTCCTGTTTTGATGAAGCTTGAAACAGTGTTGTTGTTGTTGTTATAACAACTAAAAATCATTTTTGTTAATTGAAATAAATCTGAAATAAAATAAAATACAAATATTAGATTAAAAACTAAAAAAAAACTTAAATGAAAATTTGAAATGTTGCCTTGTTTTAACTTCTAAGTTTTAACTACTAAAATGACTAATAAACAGTTAAATCTGAAATAAAATTAAATAAATTAAAAACTGAAGTTTTAAATAGCCTACTTAAACTACTAAAATACTTAATTACTAAAACTAAAATAAAAATAAATTATAGCTATATATAAATGTTAAAAAAACTAAAAATAACAAAAGCACATCAGAATTACTAAGACAAAAAAAATTGAGAGCTGCAAACAGAAAAATAAAAGCTATTTCTAAATATGAATAAATACTATTATAGTACATAATGCCAAAATAACACTGGTGTGAAATGGATTTAAATTTTACGTAGTCTTTTCGTAGTCTTTGACGTCACAGCTCAAAACAACTTGGCGACTGAGTCACAACTTCTGGAGATCCTGCGCCAGCCAAGCAGCTACCATTAAGAAAAATGGTTATGCTAACGGATAGCTTTCACCACATATTTCCAATAATCTAATTTGAGGTTTTGCTGCTCAACATGAAACCTATCACATGTCGGAATTGTTTTACTGCAGAAGGTAAAGAAGGAGATCTCAAAAGGAGGGGGTGAGAAAGAAAAAATGATAGGAAGAAATCTGAGGGAGGTAAAGGCAAGCAGCCAAAGGAAATAAGAGTGAGTCAGTCCCCCCAGTACATCAGAACCCGAAGCCATTTCTTAATCTTTCCGTCCCGCACTCCCCCCTGTTGCTCACGCGCCTGCTGTGTGTATGCAAGTGTTGAGGGCCAATGTTGTCAGCTGTCAGTTACAATATCGATGCTGATCGTGCTCAGCTCTGGACACTGAGCTCATAAAACCGGTCTCGGGAGGTGTGAGCGTGTATGTGTGTGTACCTGAAGGTGTGAGGGTATCTCCTGGGTGATTTTCACTAGCTTAACCTGCAGTAGGGCTGTAATTAACTGGGGCTAATTATTGGCAGGCAGGGGTTAGGATGCTTATGAGAGATCCCTGTGCTGCCTGTGCAGATAATCACAGCTTAGGGGCCTGTCCGAGGGTAACCTCTATGTGTGTGTGAATGTGGAAATGCTAAGAAAGCAGCAGCGATGGATTCAGGAAAGCGAATAGCCCCACCTAGCGAGATTCAACATTTTAATTTGGCTGTTCTACAAGCATCCTCTTCACATCCAGGAAGCTAAACAGATGTTATGGCTGCATTTTACTATGAAAGTTGACCGCTAATGTGCTAACAAACGTAAGTATCTCAGTCCTTTTTTTCTGAATGCCTGTAATGAAATTGACAGCAAACAGCAGCTGTTGAGCTGAATTGATTTCATCTCTTAATCATCATTCCCCCATTTCCTGTCATTCGAACAGACGCATAGCATATTCAATTAGCAACTGAAACCCAGCCAGCAATCTATATCAGATGGAGGAGAGGAGAGAAAGGAAGGTGTAGGGAGGGGAAAACACATGGGAAATCACTGTGTGCCGCGGCACCGCAAACATCTGTACAGTGATCCACAAAGGAGCTGCTGAGATACTGAAGGTCAATAGAGAGGGGTCAAACAGGACAAAGACACTTGGATGTGTCATTTCCTCCTACAATACCATTGTTCTATTTTTTTTTCTTCAGACTTTATCTTTTTAATGCTGAATTTGTTAAAGGAATAGTTTACAGACTGTGAATCGGGCCAAAAAGCTTAGCAAAAGTTGTGGCATATTCAGCCTTAAAGGAATAGTTCACCCAACAATTTTAATTTGCTGAAACTTTACTCACCCACAGACCACCCAAGATGTAGATGAGTTTGTTTCTTCACTGGAACAGATTTGGAGAAATTTAGCATTATATCATCTGCTCACCAATGGATCCTCTGCAGTGAATGGGTGCCGTCAGAATAAGACAGCTGATAAAAACTTCACAACAATCCACAAGTAATCAACATGACTCTAGTCCATCAATTAATGTCCTGTGAAGTGAAAGCTGTGTGTTTGTAAGAAACAAATCCATTATAGGCGCTTTAATCCATAACGCTTCCTCCAGTGGAAAAAAAGTTCAGTTCAGTTCAGTTCAAGATTTATTTGTCACATACACGATTACACAGAAAGTATATAACCAGCAGTGAAATGTGAGTCAGGTCCGCTCCATGGACAGTGCAAATATTATAGAATACAACACAAAGGAAGTATACATAAAATGAAATGAATAAAAAATAAGATATAAAGAACAAAATATAAAAGAATGTGCATGACAGTATACTGTAGACTTAAATATTAAGATAAGCATGACTGTACAAGAGAGGAATGTGCAAACAGGTTGTACATGGTTGACATGTAGCAGCAATCTCAAAAAATAAATAAAAAAATAAGATACCAAAACACAGAAAGTGTTGTGTGCAAATGACACTGTCAGTATGAGGTAGAGAATAATGAGTGTGAATATCTTACTGATTGTTAGTGATTATAAAAGTGGAGTCATGATGATGTTAAGAGGCTGAGTTGAGTTTAGGAGCCTGATGGCCTGGGGGAAGAAGCTCCTCCTAAGTCTCTCAGTTTTTGCCATCAGGCTGCGGAAGCGCTTACCAGATGGCAGCAAAGTGAAAAGACAGTAACCAGGGTGATTTGAGTCCTTGATGATTTTGACAGCTCTGCTTCTGCAGCGTTTGAGGTAGATGTCCTGCAGAGAGGGGAGAGCAGACCCAGAGATGCGCTCAGCTAAGTGCACAACTCTCTGCAAGGCTTTGCAGTCTTGACTGGAGCTGTTTCCATACCACACTGAGATGCACTGAGTCAATACACTTTCTATGGTCCCTGAATAGAAAGTTTTCAGGATTGTTGGTGAGACCCTGAATTTCCTCAGCTGTCGCAGATGGTACAGTCTTTGTCTGACTTTCTTAACCTGTGTTTGAATGTGTGTAGTCCAAGTCAGGTCCTCAGAGATGTTTACACCGAGGTACTTGAAGCTGCTTACCCTCTCCACAGGGGTCCCACTGATCATAAGAGGAGTGCAAGGCCGCTGCTGACTCTTTCTGAAGTCCACAATCAGCTCTTTAGTTTTGCTCACATTCAGAGCGAGACAGTTGTCCTGGCACCATGATGTAAGTCTCTCTACCTCATCCAAGTATGCGGTCTCATCATTGTTGGAAACAGTGAAGAGTTTAGGCCGAGGTCTGTGAGTTTAGAAGACAGCTTGATGGGGACTATGGTGTTGAAAGCTGAGCTATAGTCAATGAATAGCAGCCTTGCAAAGTTCCCATTGCTGCTGTCAATGTGTGTGAGGGAGGAGTGGAGTATGTGAGAGATGGCATCATCAGTAGATCTATTGGGACGATAGGCAAACTGAAGAGGGTCCAAAGTAACAGGGATGGAGGAGCTAATGTGGCTCTTAACAAGTCTCTCAAAAACCTTCATGACTATTGATGTGAGGGCCACTGGACGATAGTCATTCAGGCAAGAGGGTTTATTGTTCTTAGGCACAGGGATGATGATGGATTTTTTAAAGGAGGTGGGAACCACAGAGGTAGCAAGGGACTCATTGAAGATTGAAGTGAACAAACCAGCAAGCTGATCAGCGCAGGACCTCAGGACACGGCCAGTAATCCCGTCAGGTCCGGCCGCTTTCCTTACGTTCACTCTCTTAAAGGCCCTCCGAACCTCGTCCTCCGACACGGTGATCACATGATTATCGCTGCTCTGCCTGCTGCTTCCTGACGCGCTGCTCGGCAGAGTCGCGCTGCCGCCATTGCATTCAAAGCGGCCGTAGAAGGTGTTTAATTCATCGGCCAGCAACGGATCTTCATCGGCCAGCAACAGATCTGCTCTCACCTCCGCAGAGGATTTGTTTCCAAAGGCACAGATGGTCCTTAGTCCCTGCCACATGCGTCGAGAGTCATTGAGCTGAAAATGAGACTCAATTCTCTCCTTGTATCGAAGTTTGGCGGCTCTTACTGCACGACGGAGAGCATAGCACGATGCTTTGTACCCGCCCATATTCCCAGACAAAAGAGCCTTGTTGTATGCGGCAGTGCGTTTGTTAACCGCATCACGGATTGTTCTGTCCACCCACGGTTTCTGATTTGGGAAGGTCCTTACAGTTATCGTTTCTGTAGCTTGCTCGGTTAGTGTGTTTACAAAGCTCACTGCTACATCCGTGAACTCGCTGACGTCAGATGAACTCGCCCGGAACATGTCCCAGTCGACGTCATCAAGAGCCGCCTGTAGCATAGCTTCTGAGTGGGAGGACCAGCGCGTCACTTCTCTCTTCACCGGGGGTTCCTGAGCGAGCCTTTGTTTATATTCCGGTGTGAGAAAAATGGCGGCATGGTCTGATTTGCCAAAAGCCGGTAGTGAGCGGGCTTTGTAGGCATTCTTAAACTGAGAGTAGCAATGATCCAGTGTATTCGGTCCTCTAGTTGGACAGGATACATGTTGGTGAAAGTTCGGCAATGACCTGCCTGATGTTGGCTTTGTTAAAGTCCCCCGCGATGATAAAGGCAGCGTCAGGATGTTTGTTAATGTAGCCGCTGAGCACATCGTGAAGCTTAGACAAAGCCAAGCCGGTGTCTGCCTGTGGTGGAATGTAAACGGCAGTAACGATGACCGAAGAAAACTCACGGGGCAGATAGAATGGGCGGCAGATAATGGATAGATGTTCCAGATGAGGCGAGCAGGAACGCGACAGAGAGGAGATGTTTCTGGGGTCACACCATTTCTTGTTAATCATGAAACACACTCCTCCGCCTTTGGATTTACCGGCCTCGGCTGTTCTGTCCATCCGTAAAACAGAAAAGTTGTTTTACGGCGTTACAGCAGTGTCCGGAACCGAGGGCGTGAGCCATGTTTCAGTCAAGCAGATGATGTTACAGTTCCTTATGTCCCGTTGGAAACTTATCCTGCCTCTAAGATCGTCCATCTTATTCTCCAAGGATTGGACATTAGCGAGCAGAATACTCGGTAGAGGAGGACTGTGAGCCCTTTTCCTCAGTCTGTTGCGAATTCCAGCGCTTTTTCCACAGTGTTTCTTGTTCCGTCGCCTGTAGCCATTGTTCTCCTCCACGTTCCGAAGAATCTCGGGTGGCCAGGATGAATTCGGGGATAAATTGTCCTGAAGCAGGTTAGTGAAGCAGTGTCCAATGTCCAAAAGTGTTCCTTTGTCATAGGTGATCAGTGCAGACGTTATGTGTGTAAAAATAGAAATCAAAAGTAAGTAAAAAAGTAAATAAGAGCACAATCTAAGCGGAGTGACCTGGACGGCATCCGAACAAAGCAGCACCATCTTGTTTTTTCCAAGAGTCCATTCCTGTTGTCCTCTCACATTAAAATCCACCAACATATTTGTTTACAACTGTTTTGGCTTGTAAATGGTGCTTGATCTGTGCATATTTCTCTCCCGATTCAGATTTTCAATGTAAAAAGTAAAATTATGTATAACGGACTTGCATTTTACCTGGAAGCAATAGTAAATTGATGGACTGTGTGGATTATTGTGATGTTTTTGTCAGTGTTTGGACTCTCATTCTGACGGCACCCATTCACTGCAGAGCATTGGTGAGCAAGTTAAGTAATGCTGCCTGTTTTTCAAATCGGTTCCAGCGAAGACACAAACTCATCTACATCGTGGATGGTCTGATGGTGAGTAAATTTTCAACTTTTGCCCAGATTTTTTGCCCTGGTTTACAATCTAGAGGAGTCGAGGCTAGTTGCCAAAAATCAGAGCCAGTCTACAGATATTGGGCGCAGAACATTGTTTAGTGCATGATGGGCACAAACTTTTTATTTTTTGAACAATTTTAGAACACATATCATGCATCTCCCTGCAACGAGACACATTTCTGCATGAGTTTGTTGCATCCGGAACAGCTAGAAAATCTGGTAGCATTTGATTTGAGTATTTGAGTAACTCAAGTTTTGAGTAGTGGAGTTACCATTTACAAAGTTAGAAAATGTTTCAAAATCTGTTCAGATTTTAAGAGTTATGCAGTATATTTCACCCTTGTTATTCTAGTTTCATTTTTTTATATATGAGCAGGATATTTGTCGTTTGCAACCATGACTGTTTTTCTTTACTGCAATAATGAGATTTAATGTAAGATACAGCAATATAAATCTATATAAAGAAATGTTTTGTAGTACAAGATACATATATCCGCAGTGAAGCTTCATACAGTGTGCATGTATTAATTAAGAGTTATTATGTAGTGTTATGTATTCATCACATTTTATATGTACCAATTACAGCAGGAACTGCAGGTTATTTTCATATCTACATCAATTACATTAACAAACACGCCGACAGTAGATTATTTATGTGTGCATGTGCGACTGTTTGTGTGTGCGACCATAAACAGAATGATAATGATAACCTCATCAGTGTCTGTGATTACAGTAATGATGTTAGTACACAAATGCACTGGTCTCTCATTAGGAGAATCTGTCCACGAGGCAGAGCAGGGGGGCTTGTGTCTAAAACCTAATATATCAAATCCACTCGCACAGGATGCAGTTTATGCTTGCTGAATTAAGTGCATGTGGTTGCATACTTTACACACACACCCACACCAAAAAAAAAAAAAAAAGCCTACAAGTAGGTGGACACATGAAGAGGTGACCATATACTTTTGGTCATGTTGTGTCCTGTCACGGCAACAGTAAAAGAAAAATGTTATTATAGTATTGTCATGCTTTGTAGCACTTTGTTACTGGTAAAAATTGATATAGGTTTCTTAAAATCAACCTTTTTACTTTTTTTTTTTTTTTAAATTACACTTATTTAATTATTTAACATTTTTCCAATTGCTGTTCATTTATATTGATTCTTACTATGCATTGCTAGTGCAAGTAACAATGTTATAATAAAAAGTAATAATTGTGCAAGTAATAATGTTAATTCTTGCTGGAATAACTATATTGTCTCCTGCAGGTTAGAGATAAGGGGTCATTTCCATTCATAGTCTTCTAGGACATAAGCCACTGTTAAGAAGTTCCCTTTTTAAAAATCAGTTTCTTGTTAGTTGAATAGACTTGTTGTTAAATAAAGTCATTATTTTTGTTTTCTTTGCACACAAAAAGTGCTCTCGTAGCTTTATAAAATTACAGTTGAACCACTGATGTCACTATTTTAACGATGTCCTACTACCTTTCTGGGCCTTGAACATTTCAGTTGTGTTGCTGTCTATGCAGAGTCAGAGAGCTTTCGGATTTCATCAAAAATATCTAAATTTGTGTTCCAAAGATGAATGAAGGTCTTACAGGTTTAGAACGAGATAAGGGTGAGTAATTAATGATAGAATTTTCATTTTTGGGTGAACTATCCCTTTAACTGTGTTCATTTCTTACTGCTTTTCTCCTGCAGTTTACATGCCTCTTTAAGTATCAGACGAAAAACAGTTGTTTCCTGATGGAGAGAGAGAATTCTAGTAACAAAGTAATCTAGATTTAACAACACTTGCGTTTTTTAGACAGCTTTTCTATGTTCAACATTCTATGTTGTCTTCTTTCTGATTTTATAAAACTATTTTCTTCTCCTGAAGGCCTGTGGTTGCACCAGCTGGAAGGAAACATAATGTCAAATGTATTTGACATATTTGACGTATAATGCATCTTGACACACATGGCATGGAGATGTGATTGATCAGTGTGTACCTGTAGACAGACTAATCGCACAAACAAAGCATTTTGTCAAACAACACATCGACAAGCGGCAGTCAGCAAACATACCCTGGATTTAAAAACATTTGAAGTGTTCTGCAAAAATTCACTATTAGATTTGTTAGAGAAGACCATGGAGACTCCCTCCATCATTCCTTGTCATCCATCCTGAGGGCAGCCAGAGTGACTGACAGCTCCTGCTGCGATTCACAAAGATCCGCACGTCAGTTAGCGATATGGCCTCCACGGGTAGCCATGGTAAACGACCGAGATTGGTGCTAAACTGGGTAGTTTGATTGAGTTAGCGCTAATTCACGTTTAATGACACTATTGATTGGAACACGCGGGTGTTTGTGTTCTAACAGCCTCTGTCAAACCAATCAGATTAGCTGAGTACACCTGTATAACCGCGGAAACAAATAGCGCAAAGCAAACAGATTGACGGGAGCTTGCGAGAGAAACACCGCGATCGCTCCAGGATCAAATAGCAATCAAGCGGCAGTCAGACAAAGCGGAGATATCTGTGACCAGACTCCAAATGAGCGCCAGAGAGACAAAGGGAGAAACGGAAAGCTCACAAGTGCTCGCCCTCGATCTCTATTTGCTCAAACTAAGAATTGAAGATCACTCTTTGCTGTGTGCGCACACACATAGAGCTCAATCTATCACCACAACACAGTCCCGTGGGAGAGGGAACATAACGCATCCGACCATCGCCAGATTAATAGGTTAACACCCGGCACGTGCCCATAATGTGCTCCCGGGGACGCGGAGATTAGGCCGCGGCAGACAGTCCCTTCTTCAGAGGGCAACACAGACACCTATCGATCCTTCCGGATGTGTGCGTGTCTGTTCAGTGTACTAGACTCAAAGCGAGGGAAAGAGTGATGGGTATGTCACCAGTGCTTGCTCTGCTGACAGTACGTAAGGACTGTTGACAAGTTAAGATGAAGCCTCACACACAAGCTCTCTCAGGAATAATAGGGCCCTTTTTCTTTCTGTCAATAACCATGAAGTGTTTCAGGGTGTGTGTTCGCACTCAAATAGTATCTGTAAAATATGTGGGAATAAAAGAAAGCCCTGGAGGTGAAACTGGCCTGGTTTAACACAGTTCAGCAGGCGTTCACACATGGTTGGATGTGAATCTGGTTTATGTCAAGTATGCATGTTTCCTTGAGTATGTGTGACATTATGGGTTGAACACGCTCTCCTTTAAAAGCAGTAAAAAATAATTTGCTTGATTGTTTTTTTTTTGTTTGTTTACTACTATGAAAAGCTTGCAACTTTTATGATTACGCAATGCTTCTTGATGCAGTTTTTCAAGTTTTTTAAGTTGAACCAGCAAGCACAGAAACCTACCTCTTCCAGCAATGCACTGCAGCACAAATAATTATGGGTACTCATAACGATGGCAGTAGTTTAAAGTTGGCAAGTAATGAAAATTCACTATTTTCTAAATTGCTTTGACTTTTCTTCTCTCTGGTCACGTATGCCGGCCAGACTTCTCTAGTCATTTACCACATTTTTACATTTATTAAATAATGCCCTTTTCTTATTGTCAACTGCAAGCTTCCATTCAGATCTGCCTCCTTAACAACTAACATAAGTCCAAGTCAAATTTTGTCCTTTATGATAATCCTGTTCAATTGGATGTACATCACAAAGCAGAAGAAAATATACTTCCATTGCATCTCGACTTAATTGCAAGCATTTCGCTCTCCTTGACATGTATTCTGATGTACACATAATATAGAATTTAAAACCGTTCACATAAAGGGAACTTTCTGCATAGAATTCCATTTGATACCTTAAATATTTTATCTTGAATGATGGCATGAATGACTTTATGATGGCAGCTTGACATTTTAGTTACAGTTACATTGAATAATTACGTAAATTAATTAAAATTTAAAAAGCCATGCAATTTTTTTGCCATCACTTTTTAAAAGTAGACAAACACCTGTTTTTTTCACTGTTAATGTTAATATCTTTTTGAATATGTTAATTAACAAGTGAAAATCAGACATCAT
Organism: Schizothorax lantsangensis; assembly: GCA_027422415.1. NCBI lineage: Eukaryota > Metazoa > Chordata > Actinopteri > Cypriniformes > Cyprinidae > Schizothorax > Schizothorax lantsangensis. Next base: position 21,018,691 of record CM049850.1, on the reverse strand, counting down.
GCTATCAGCACTGCATGTTGAAATTTAGTTTGTGTGTTAAAATGCACAACATGCCTTAAAAATAGTCTTTCTTGAAAATTTTAAATTAATATTATGTTAGTTTACAGATACTGTTTTGTTTTTAAAACTCTGTGGTCAAGCGAGTTTCATTGTAACATTAGAATACTTGTCTCTCTACCTCCGTCTTTCTCTCTTCCTTTCCCTCCATCAGTCATTCAGTCTCCCCTCTGCGTTTATGAATGGGACCTGCGGCCATTGTCTCTGTGTCAATCACACGCTCTCACACACATACCCAGGAGACACACAATTGACATTTGGCAGATTGCTCTGTGTGTGTGAGTGTGAGAGTGTATGTGTGTGTTTTAGGTTATTAAGATAAGGCAGGTATGCCGTAGGTTCTTCATTAACATGTTAGGGGATCTCATCATCCTTTCTCCTCTAGCACTGTGGCCGTAATTGGGTAAGGCTATTAGACACAGAGTGATCGCGCCTGTGTGATGGCAGGAGGGGGATGGTGGCGTGGCCAATGGGGGAGGATGGAATCTTATAACTACATGACACAGTATGTGTGTATGAGAGCACGTCTATATCGGTGTGTATATGCGTGCTGATGGGATAGGGCTATTAAAGCTGATGTCAGTTTAGGTAGACTTTAATAGTCCTGCTAAGCAGCAGGTAATTGGCCGTATCCTGAGAAAATAGGAGAGATTGATTTAGAGGTGTCTGCGTTTAAGTGGACACCTTGGAGGGGTGAATTTTAAGCTGTAAATTGTGGCTATAGTGTCACTTGACATCTGTAACTGCACAATGTGAATATGAGAAATGGATATATGAGTATACTGTAAAGTCCTCTAATAATACTGGCAGTGTTATTCTTAATAGTCATTATTATACTATATTATGACTATTAAGATTCACACGTCCAGTATTATTAGAGGTAATGAGCAATTGTTAACCTATGGATCTATTATTACTTGTTCTAACCCATTAAAATGACCTTTGTTGATGTAACCTGTCTGCTTTTTCGAACTGCTCTTCTGTTTTTAGTTTCTCTTCCATACATTTTTCGAGTATGATTCATTTTTAGCTCTTCTTGTATCTGTTTATGGTCTCTTTGCAGCTGTGAGCACCTTCTCAATGGCTCTTCAGAGAAGAGAGCATGTAGTGTCTGAGCTGTGTCTCTGGCTAGTATTAGCTTTTTTTAAACAGTTTCCAGAGCTTCTGTTTTGGATGTTCCATTCTGTTTTTGTTTTTTTAAAATCCATTGCTCTATCCTTGATCTTTATCAGCTGCAGTTTTGTAACTCAACAAGCCTTGTGATCTCCTTCCATGTGGTCTTCATTTGAGACATTCTCTTTCCAAGAACAGATAGCCTGTCGATTTAACGTGAAGGATCAGCACTACTGAGACACCAGTTTATTGTTTTCTGTTAGTGGTGGTTGTAATATTGTACTTGGTGGCAAATTGCTACTGATTTTGGTGTCTTTAGTGATAATCTTGAATCACATTCCACCATATTACTCAGATAATGGCTTGAAAAAGTCATCACTTAAAACTGAGTGACATGTGACAGAGGGGCTTGTTAAAACATGAGAAGGAAAAAATGGTGCAAATTATAATACAAGCAAAATCTGTTTCAGTGTGACCAAAATTAAAAGGACAATTTAAATGTAAATAGTTTCAATATTGTATAAACATCACAATTCCCCATATTTCTGCAAACTTCAAAAGTTGTAGATTCATGGTGCAGTATATTAACCTCATCATATGAAGCCACATCTTTTCTGTTTAGAAATGAAACACTGCCATCTTGTGGTTTATGTGAGGTTTACGTTCTCCACCACTGTCAGTGTGAAAAGCACAAAAGCTTTTGGTTTAAAAAGATAAAAAATAAAAATCTGCCATTGTAGATTTAAAACCTTAAATCTAAGAATGGGTTACCAGAATTTTATCAAAAAATAAATTCAATCACAACGTTCCAAGAAGATTAAAGGGCTATATACGTTACCGCCTAGGCCTATATGCCATTACATTTTTATAATATTATATACAAACCTACTACAATCTGTTTGTTACTGTAGAATGTATAATAATATATCTGATGGTGCAGAGAAAAGTCACATGATGACGTTTAATTCATTTAAATTGCAGCAACTGACCAATAACAAAATAAAAAACTTTACCAAAATTGTTACCCACAATAAATGAACAAATAAATAAAGACACAAAAAATCATATAAACATTAACTAAACAACATATAATGCAACATAACTGAGAACTAAAATAAGATTTTATATGTTTTTTGGAAATAATTCTGGAAATAACCTTAATTTGACATAAATTATAAGGTGATTTTTACTTCATAAATTATAAGGTGATTTTTACTTCATAAATTATAAGGTGATTTTTACTTCATAAATTATAAGGTGATTCTTACTCCACACTGTAACAATATTGTATCGTATAAATGTAGTTAAAAGTACCTTTTTAAACTGTGAATGATAAGTTTATTCATATATTTTACTAGAAAACCCTTTTACAATATTTTAAAGTAGAATTAGGCCTGTTTATGTCTTTTTAAAAATCTAACTTAAAAACGTTTAGAACTTACATTTAATCAATTAGAATGTTTTACTGTAGTATTTTTACATTATTTTCCCTTTAAACGTTTACGTTTTATACAGTGTGTCTGAGACTGCAATAGATTTTCACACGTAGTGCGATGCTATTGGAACGCAATACTGGCAATCTCTATCGATTGACTGAAGGCGAAGAAAACACGACCAGAGAGGGGAGACACAGTGTGTCAAATCAGTGTGCGACGGTCCTATAGATTCCAAAAATGTACAATAATGTAATAATAAATAAAGCAATACTATTGCTAAATAGTGTATACAGCTGACATTATCACTGAGCGCCGTGTCATTATCAAGCAGCATCACTATCGGTTACAAATCTCACCATAAGCGGATTGGTTTGGCCCTATTCATTAGCGGACCAACCGAAACGTTTTATCATGAAAGCGATTTAATTAGCTACATTTTATTATTTGTTATCAGTCTAAGCATCAGTACTGGAATGCGACGACTAGTAAATCTGACCCGAGTCTCTTCGCGCGTACAATAACAATTATCGTATCGTTAGGTCCAACGCATCCAGTCATGTTTCTTCTGCATCCGCTGCTGCAGATCTCTGTTTTGCTGGATGCGGTTTCTGCCAGTCCTACCGATGATAATGTGCTGCGGGCCGGCCATGGAGAACACGGAGAGCCGGGGCATGAAGAACCTCATAAGGATTCCTACAGCACATTCGCCTCCGAGTTCCTCGAGTCCAGATACCTGTCCGACGAAGGTACGATGGAATAAAACGATAGCGCTTGATTTGAAGGCATGAATGCTGGTTTTGTGTTGTTTTTCACTCAGTATACATGAGTGCAGTTCTTAGGAGCACTGAACACATGTAATGAATGGTCACCGTCTGATGCCCTCCCTCGACCACAGGCCTATTAATTAGGTTTATAGTATTGTCTGTTGGTGATAGTTATTAGCAATACTTTTATAAGAGATTGGTTTTGATTCGCTAATATAATAGTTTGCATTCATATCGTACAACATCAGCACCTTGGTCAGCAGCCCCAAAGCCTGTGAAACTCACATCCAGACCACTTACCCACAGGCTTTCCCAGCTCTTCTATTTTGTAATCTACTTTTTTAATAAACTGCAGATATTCAGACAGTGATTCATGAAGTCGCAACACATCAACTAGAGTAGAATAGAATAGAAACCCTTATTGACACATGACTGGCCCGGTATTGTAGGTACAGCTATGTAACACTTGTTTGGATAGTACTTAAAACACAAATGTGTGAATATACAGTATGATGTATAATGTACAAAACAATAGAACATACACTACCATTCAAAGGTTTGGGGTTGGTAAGATTTTAATGTTTTTGTCCAGGCTTTAGTGTCACATGATCCTTCAGAAATAATTCACATACACTGATTTGGTGCTTAAGAAACATCTCTTATTATTATCAATGCTGAAAATAGCTCAATATTTTCGTGGAAACCGTGATCACTTTTTTCAGGATTTTTTGATGAATAGAAATGTCAACAGCATTTATTGAAAGAACAGCATTTATTGAAATAGAGATCGTTTGTAATATTATGTCTTTATTGCCACTTTTGATAACAAAAAAAACAAGACAGTGTAACTTATTGTTTATTACCATTGTGTGTGTTTGTGTCTGAAAAAAGTATTACACAACATACTATATTATGAAAACTTTACCCAAAGCTAAGGTTAAGTTGCCCCTCCCGCATTACAATGTATTAAGTAAAATTAAAATGTAACGTGCAAATATATGACATCATTAATTATTATTTTAGTAGTAGGACTAGCTGAAACCAGTTGATTAATGTGTTTTTGTCTAATGTCTCATATAGGTTACCCCTTCCCAACTGCACCTCCTGTAGACCCATTTGCCCGCATCAAAGTTAGCGACTGTGGAATAACCAAAGGATGTATCAGGTGAGTGCATGGAATAAAGGTTACATTTTATTTATAAACAATGAGTTATTTTGGCATCAAACTGTGCGTTGCATGCCGTCAAGCTGCAGTCTGTCATGCTGTCCAGTACACAATATATACATGAAATATACATGCATGCACATCATGGATCTTTGTAGGTCTGTGTTGAAGATTGTTCATATAGGGGTAAGTTCACCCAAAAATAAAAAGTCATCACTTTGCCTCTCTTCTGTTGCTGTAGATATGGCAAACCAGGCTGTGACGCAGAGACCTGTGACTACTTCCTGAGTTTCAGACGCATTGGCACAGATGTGGAATTTGAGATGAGTGCAGACACTGATGGATGGGTCGCTGTCGGTTTCTCCTCTGACAAAAAAATGGTAAGGAGAGGGATTACATATATATATGGTGTGAATGCCTGCTAAGAAATACACAATAATATTGTTGTTGTAGGGAGGTGATGATGTCATGGGCTGTGTTCATGATGATAACGGACGTGTACGGATACATCATTTCTACAACGTGGGCCAGTGGGCCAAAGAGATCAAGCGCAACCCGGCGCGGGATGAGGAGGGCATCTTTGAAAACAACCGCGTCACGTGCCGCTTCAAACGGCCTCTTCACGTGACGCGGGAGGAGACGCTGGTGGACCTGCACCTCAGCTGGTACTATCTGTTCGCTTGGGGACCTGCCATACAAGGTAAAGACATACAGCCTGGTTTTAAAACAGTATTTCATAAAAATAAAAATAAAAATGCTGAAAATTTACTCACCCTCATGCCATCCAAGATGTAGATGAGTTTGTTTCTTCATCATAACAGATTTGGACAAATTTAGCATCACATCACTTGCTTATGGATCCAGTGATAGGTGCTGTCAGAATGAGAGACTATTCGTTTAGGGCTGCAAATTTAATATTGCCCTATTTATGGGATCTTGTTCTGTTTTTCTTCTCAGGTTCAATCACAAGGCATGACATTGATGCCCCACCAGTGTCAGATCGCATGATTAGCATCTATAAATATGAGGACATTTTCATGCCCGCCACAGCCTATCAGACATTCTCCTCTCCCTTTTGCCTCCTCCTCATCGTTGCTCTTACCTTCTACCTGCTGATGGGCACACCATAGCCAGCGAAGCCGTGTCACTGAGAGAAGAAATGAATACAACAAACTATGGAGCCACTATAGCACGACTGTGTGCCAACTTTACAGTATTAGAAACAGGCAGCAATAAATTGCAATTCTATAATATTCTCAATCTACGTACACTAGAACGGTATTTGGACTGTGGATTAATATTCAGTTACATACAAGCAATGATTTTCATTTAGAGGAGAGAGAGTCAACCATACACTTATTATATATTACAATATATTTTATTTTGATGAAAGAATAGAGAAACCTCAAATGGTATGTTATGGTAGGTATAGCCTACAATAGTTGAAACAATCTGAGCCAAATTAATGTTAATATTCAGTATACTTAAAGTGCAGTCACATTAGTGAACTTTCAGTAAAAATGTTCTGTTGGTCAAAGCTGTGAATCCAAACTTAAACCCGTTGCAAAATCTGTGTGGGGAAATCTTTCACCCTCACATGAAATTCCAAAACACAATGATTCCTATTGAAATGACTGAATTTCCCCAACAAAAACTTGCTGAACAATGATAAATGTGACCGTATCTCTACAGTGGCACATATCATGACACACTATGTCCCACTACAGAACTCTACGGAGAAGTGAATTGCCTCGCTCTATTGAATGGAATATGTTTGGCCAAATCTCAGTAGAGGTGCTCTGCTGTTTGTAGTTGCCTGCTATCCAGTGTTTTCTAGTATATTACAGTTCTGATTAACATTTATTAAGGCTGTGGATTTCAGAGTAGTGTAAATTAATGCCTGTGACTGACTACGCAATATACAGCAGTACATAATTTGCCCTACAGCATAAACACACATGCAAAGTATTCATAAAACATCACTGCCTTCCAGTTAGCCAGCATTGCCAGCTCAGTATTTGATGATGCATGCCAGCAAACCAGCCTCATCTGAGCCATTTAGATCAGAAACAGAACCAGTCCAGGAGAGAGTCATCTGGTTTTCATTCCAGTGAATCGAAGACTTTCTATACCAAGGACTTCATGCCATTGTAAAACTTACAAATAGTCCAAGAACTGATTGCTGTGAAGGACTCGCATAGTGAAGGACTGTGCACCATTGGGATTTTAAACATTTGTCATACAGTCTCCTACATCATTAGCAGCTTACATACATTCTGACAAGTTTACTGTGAATTCTCGCTCTAATTGGAAAAATGATACCTGTTTGATGGTCCTGAACACGACACATACTGCACTTTTTAATAAAGCTATGAAAGATAGCTGAAAATGTATACTGTTGTCATGTTTGTCTGGATAAAATGAGAATGTTTTGCCGGGGTCTGAACTTGATGTAGGGTAGAGTGGGGGAAAACGCTCTCCTTAAGGACTCTGTAATTTTTTTTCTGTAAAACAAAAGTTAAATGTGTTCAGAAAAGTTATCATTGTTTTAGTGACACTGACATAAATTATAAACCAAGTATGAAAAATGTCCAGAGTTTTCATGTTGTTAGATTTTTAACAAAAATGTAATTTGTACCAAGGGGGCATTTTACCCCACCTATCGGGCAAAACGCCCCCATGTGTGGGGTAAAATGCCCCCCAGTCAAACAAAGCAATTTGCTTTAAACATTTACAGCAAAATCAGAGTACATGCAGTTTTAGCTTAAAATAAAAAAGAATATAATCAAAAATTATGGATTACAAAATTATAATATCCTATTTGAAAAAAAATTGTTAGCTGATGCTAACTGGCTTGCTAACTAGCTACATGATGCTAACTTGAGGTAATTTTTAAATATAAAATCCAAATATTTTGATTCAACTAACTAGTTAGAATACATTTGATGGAAAAACAAAGGATTTGATGTTCAGAACAGAATAACTACAGTAATTCGGCCCTGGCATTTTTCTACCACCACCATTTATATATATATATATATATATATATATATATATATATTTATAATATACACTACCATTCAAAAGTTTTTGAACAGTAAGATTTTTTAATAAGAAGTCTCTTCTGTTCACCAAGCCTGTATTTGTTTGATCCAAAATACAGCAAAAACAGTAATATTGTGAAATGTTTTTAATATTTAAAATATATTTTAAAATGTAATTTATTCCTGTGATCAAAGCAGAATTTTCAGCATCATTACTCCAGTCACATGATGTTCAGAAATCATTCAAATATTCTGATTTGCTGCTCAAAATACATTTATTATTATTATTATGTATTATGAAAACAGTAGATTTTTTTTCAGGTTTCTTTGATGAATAGAAAGTTCAGAAGAACAGCATTTATCTGAAATAGAAATATTTTGTAACATTATAAATGTCTTTATCATCATTTTTGATCAATTTAAAGCATCCTTGCTAAATAAAAGTATTAATTTCTATAATTTCTTTCCCAAAAAACAAAACAAAAATTATACTGACTCCAATCTTTTGAATGGTAGGCTATAGAGTATAATGTTACAAAAGCTTTTTTATTTCAGATAAACACTGATCTTTGGATCTTTCTATTCATCAAAGTATCCAGAAAAAAAAAATTACTTGACTGTTTTAAATATTGATAATAATAATAATAATAATAATAAATGTTTCTTGAGCAGCAAATCAGCATATTAGCATGATTTCTGAAGGATCATGTGACACTGAAGACTGGAGTAATGATGCTGAAAATTCAGCTTTGATCACAGGAATAAATTACATTTTAAAATATATTCAAATAGAAAGCAGTTATTTAAAATAGTAAAACTATTTCACAATATTACTGCTTTTACTGTATTTTGGATAAAATAAATGCAGGCTTGGTGAGCAGAAGAGAATTCTTAAAAAAAAAATCAAAATCTTACTGTTCAAAAACTTTTGACTGGTAGTGTAGATATGCATCATTGCATCTAGTTGTTTTGGATAAGATTAAATCGTCAGGTCCACAATATCGTGTCTTTTCGAATTTAAATCTAGATTTATTCGCATTGGCCAATGGAAACCTCTATGAACACACTTGACTTGACTTGGCAAAAAAATCGCGGGGGACGAATTTACGGTTTATTAAAAAGTGTTAAATAAAAAAAAAATTTATTAAAAAGCGTATTCTGCACTCATGGCTAGATGCCTGCCTCCGTTGCGAGTCCCTTATCAAGCACTTTACCGATTCAACTACTCTCCCCTCCCCTCCTGCCTGGCTCTTTGGCCCGCATCACTCACCGCAGAGCAAGCCTGTTTTTATAAAGCTGATGTGAAACGTGGGGAAACGTGTCTATAGCACATTGTGATTGGGTGGTTTACGCTGTCAATGCAGGAGACAAACCAATGGGCCACTGACTGCTCGTTGTCCCTGCTTGATGGTCCTTGGCAAAAAAAAAAAAAAAAAAACATTCTGTCGGCCCCTTCAGTGCGTCGGCCCACCGGGAAAATGCCCGGTATGCCCGATTACCAGTCCAGCCCTGACTACAGTAATTGCCCATTGCCCCATAAGGGCGTTTTACCCCACTGACTATGTTTGAGAAAAAAAAAATTGTCATTCTGAAAATATAATTATATTTTTATTAAATAACACATACTCCCTATCTACAGGCCCAACTGTTCTCATATCACATATAACTGATGTTCTACAAAACAACAAACTTTCAAACACTTTTTTTCTAACTGCTGAAAATTAGATAATTTACTGTGAAATCTGTTTTCTCTCCGGTACATCACCAGTGTAAGCTTCATGGTGAAAACATCTACATTACTCTCGTCAACGTCCATAGTTACAATAAAAATTGATTTTGACTTTATCTTGTGGTTATTTTGGGAAAAACAGTAGGGGGGCGTTTCTACCCCCTACTGTTCTATTTTCCTATCTTCAGAAAATAGGAAGAAGGAAGTCTAGTGATGTCATTAGTGTGATTTTTATTTCAAAATAAATTATTTTTGTTGAACGTACAACTCCAGGGGACCACTTCTTTCATTAAATATTTTATAATATTTATTCAACATTTAGATTTTTATGTCATTTACACCATATATTTGATAGTTATGAATACATTATTGTATTTTAAATGGTAGAAAAAAATAAAGCACTTTTTCTCTACATGGCTGTGGAGAGGAGCAGTTTTGTGGTGCTTGGAATTCTAATTAATTAAAAAACAAAAGATTCAAAAAGGTTTAACTGTTTAAATAACATATTGTTTCATTTTAAAATATAAAGAAATCATAACCCTAAAGTGTTTTTCAAGTGTAATATTTCTGTAAAAGCTAGGGACAGAAAATGGACATTTCCATAGAATGACCCACCTACATTTAAAAAAAACAAAACATACAAGGTGGGTCATGCTTGCGTGTCTACGGCACTCGGAATAGCATACGAATATCTTCACTTCAGTCATATCAAGAAATGATTCAGTGTCTGGTAGGCAGTAAAACCATAAACACTATAACTTGACTACATTTCCCAGACTTCCTCCTACACGCTACGTCACTCTTTGCCCAGCCCGCAGTTGTGGTGGATCCTCCGGACTGAAGCGGAGCGAGGCCAGCGAGCATGGCAGACACAGAGGACCCTGGTCCAGGCGCGGCCACCGAGCCGGACTCCCCGCGCACCAGCCGGCCACACTACGTCTCATTCAGCGAGACCGTTCAGCCAGCCGTCGGGATGGTGAGCCACCTACTGAGCCAGCAGATGTCCCTGAAGTTTGACAAAAACATCAAACAGGCCTTCTACAACACGGGAGCGATGATCTTCGTGGCGATCTGTTGCGGAGCAGCCGTGTTGGTCTACTTCATCCTGGAGGCTTTTCTGCGGCCGCTGCTTTGGGCAGTGCTGTGCGGCACTTTCCTGCACCCCTTCAAATACTCGCTCGCCCGCCTCTGCCGCTCCTGGCTCAGCAGCCTGCAGGACAGCGGCACACCGATAGTGGTTGGGACTCTGTTGGTGCCGGTGTGGTGCGTGAACTACGGGGTGGAAACTCTGGGAGGACTGGTCATAGATCGGCTCAATGTACTGTTGGCAGTTGGGGCCGGTGTACCCCTGCTTTATTTCCTATATCTCTTCTGGAGCGTCATTGGTATGCAGGTGATCCTCAGTCACGTCTGTACGGTCATCTGTCTCGGCCTGGATTATTTCAGCGCGGCGTGGGTGAGTTCTGTCTGTGAATGGGACAGAGACACGCCTCCTGTCAGACAATGCACAGGTGGCATAGTGGTTGTGGGACAGGGATTTATATCACTCCTACTTCGATAACAGAATAATCCATGAATTTATGTACATTTAGTAATGATACTTAACTTTCATAATTGTTTGAAAATTATTTTGTAACAAAGTTTGGTAATATAATATTTAGTGTCATATACGTGACCCTGGACCACAAAACCAGTCATATAAGTTGCACGGGTGTATTTGTAGCAATAGCCAACAATACAGTGTATGGGTCAAAATGATCGATTTTTTTTAGGATATTAAGTAAAGATTATGTTCTATGAAGATATTTTGTAAGTTTCCTACCGTAAATATATCAAAACGTAATTTTTGATTAGTAATATGCTTTGCGAAGAACTTCATTAGACGACTTCAAAGACGATTTTCTCAATATTTAGATTTTTTTTTTTTCACCCTCAGATTCCAGATTTTCAAACAGTTGTATCTCAGCCAAATATTGTCCTATTTATTCAGCTTTCAGATGACGAATAAATCGAAATTTTTAAAAAATTGACCCTTATGACTGGTTTTGTGGTCCAGGGTCACATATATCTTATAGTGTTTAAAGCTAAATAATTTCTGTCAGTGTCCAGCACCATCATGGGGTGTCACATTCTGTCTCGCTTTCATCCATTAGACCAGGGATCTCCAACCCTGCTCCTGGAGAGCTACTGTCCTGCAGACTTCAGTTCCAACCCTGCTGCAACACACCTGTCTGTAATTATCAAGTAGCCCTGAACACCTTGATTAGCCGGTTCAGGTGTGTTTGATTGGGGTTGGAGCTGAAATCTTCAGGATGGTAGCTCTCCAGGAGCAGGGTTGGAGACCCCTGCATTAGACAATCATATATTTACATTGCAAATCTGTCATCCTCTGTATGACCACATCTGGCTTTGGACAACCTAACCATTTGCAAATATGTTTGTATAGAAAAGTATCCATGAACACAACTGGCCATGTGAAGTGTCACCTTATCTAAAACTCATGCTCAATATATGAATGGGAATTGGAGCATGACATCCCAAGATGCTAAAAATAGGTCTTTTAGGCTACACACAAGCCAGATGATAGATCATAAGACATATTTTAAGTTCTTCTAAAGGTTACAAGAACTCTACAGGACCAAATTTCACCCTGACATTCAATTTAATTACCTCAGTATCTGATTTTTTTTAGTTCTCTCTAGTGCTTAATTTAATTATTACATGTCATGTGATGTCTATTATTAGTCTAAATTGTTATTGGCCACAAAATCCCAATCCAGCAGAACCTTGTGATAGCCCTAATAACAAGAAAAATTTAAGGTGCTGATTTATTCAAGAAGCTGGCAGTGAAACTGGCTCTATTTTAAGAGAACAGGAAGGAGAAAATTATAAACTATATATTTTTTTGGATAATTATGACACAGTTTATGACAGAATTTTTTATTTGGTAGAACAATTCCTTTGACCCACTTAACTGAAGTGTATTTTGATACACCCTCGCAGTGACTGTGAGAGCTGTGAACATACTGAGGGTTTTTGTGATTATAAATAGATTGGTGGCAAATGTTTGGTGCAGGCACAGTGGTTACCAGAGATGCCCATATGTTCTCTGTCTTTCTCTTTCTCAGGTTGGCACTTTAGTTGTGGGCTATGTGTTGGCTGTGTCGTTTAAGTGGACGCCTGCCATGGAAGGTTACTTGCGTACACTGTCTGTGCCTGTATGGGCCGCACTTATTTTCTACATGGGTAAGACCTTTCTGTTTTGAACCGGTGAATCTGTTTGGATTTTAGTATTGACCTACAATCCTGTCAATGAAGGAATGCCAAATATTCTCTTTTTTCAGTTTCTCTGACAGGGTCTTGGCGCGTGCCTATATTTGTGGTGGTGGTGTTACTGCTAATAGTGGGCTCTCAGCAGAAGCCTGCTGTTCCAGGGAAAGGTGAAGAGGCTGAGGCTCCAGCTCTCACGTGATTTACCTCTGTTCTTGATGTCCTCTGACTCTTACTCCTCTCTTCTCTCTGTATAGGTGAGCTCTCTGGTCAGGTGCTCTCCTTTGCTGCTAATACAATCCTCATGGCAATCTCCTGCAGTAACGTCAGCCATGCTGAAAACATCCAGGAAGAGAAGAGCACCACAGAACAATCCAAAGGTGACACAAAAAACATAACAGACCACTTTTGCGGAGTTAATTCAAAGTCATGTATATGTTTGAAGTTATTTGCAGAGCTGTTTCCCTTTTTGAGGGAAAATCTGTGTTATTCTACAAAAATTATTAAAATGTGCAAGATTCTGTGCGGGTCAGGTTATGACTGACTTTCAGAAGTGTGTGTATTTTAATTCAATAAGCACATAGTCTATTTTTCTGCATGTTTCAGAGTGAAGCGAGGGACTGTTTTCTTTTACATGTGAGAAGCTCACGATCCAGTGTTTTTAGTGTTTCAGAGCTGATCTCTGCATTTGCTGTGAGTTAAAGAAACAGTTCACCCAAAAATGACAGTTTTGTCATCATTTACTCACCCTCATGTTGTTCCAAACCTGTAAGAATTTATTTCTTATGTTGAACACGCACACAAAAAAATATATTTTAAAGAATTTTAAAGAACCAAACAGTTGTTGGTCCCAAATGACTTCCTTAGTAGGGAAAGAAATACTATGGAAGTTAATGGGGACCATCGACTTTTTCGATTACCAGCATTCTTCAAAATATTATTTTATGTTCAGCATAAGAAAGAAACTCATACAGGTTTGGAATGAAATGAGGGTGAGTAAATGATGACAAAAGTTTAATTTTTGAGTGAACTATCCCTTTAAACGTGCATTTTGGGAGCACAGTGTTCTCCAGTTAAATTTTATTTTTACATTCATATAATTTCCAACATTTCTGTGGACATATGATTACAGCATTTTACTAGATTTGTACTGAGAAGCCTTTGTAAACCTGTTTTAATAGTAAAAGCCTTCCTTGCAGTTTTACACCAGTTCTTTATTGTAATTGTACTGCAGCATAAAGTAAAATAATTAATATCCTATTATTTTTTTAACTATACTTTTTCATGTACTATTATTATTTTTTTATTATTATTATTATTAGTAGTAGTAGTATAGAAATCCACTCAGAGCTATCAGACCTGAGGAATTTTGGATAGTTTCAGTTGATAAAAAATACTTTATGGTCAAAAGTAAATACACTCAGATACCGATCAAATGTTATGCATTTTTTTTCTTGTGGTATCGAAAATTTTATCAATTGACAGTATTTTTCAAGGTATTGAAGTACTGAGGTTAGAAATTCGAGTAAGGTAACAACAATTCTATCATCATTAGTAAAGACTTCCTCTTCCCCTCACAGATGCAATGGAACCCCCGAAGAGACTCTTTAGCATTCCCTCTTCCCGACGGCGTAGCAGACTAGACTTCAGGGGTATCCAGCCCAAAGAGAAGGCCAGTGATATTTACTTTGTGCTGCTTGCGTGGGCTATAGTGCTGGTGCAGATCTGGCTCAACCTCTGGATCTTACAGTTACTTCCCATCCCTGTTGCTGGTAAATTTTGTGTTCATGGTCCTAAGGTCACAAGTGTTGGATAGTATGCATGTTTTCATGGATGGGTGTTATATTTCCCAGTGTGGGTCCTGAAGAAGATGGTTGTCCATTTTGGGATGAAGGACTTCATTGGGCGGACTCTAGTGAAATGGTGGGCTGCTTCTGAGAAGTTTGTCAAAGACAGACAGGATGCTCTGCTGCCCGGACCGATCAAAGGCCTAGCTCAGTTCTTGCTTCGGGTCGACACTAAGGTAATATCTTATATAGATACACACACACACACACACACACACACACACACACAAAGAACTCGCCTGTCTGCTGACCCGCTGTCCTTCACAACACTTGCCTGCTGGTAGTTGTCATCACATGCACACATTTATTTTTGGAGGTGACACAGATCTGTGATTACAAAGAGGAACTGAATGTGGTTGTGGCTTGCAAATTCTCTTTTTTTCAACAAAGACAAGAAGTATTCATAACTGACAGAATAAAAGCTATGAAGGTCAGATGTGGATGTTTCGGTTTATATCATTACTTGTAGAGGCATTTGGGAACTAAATTAATATTCAACAGAATCGGTTTTCAATGTGAGCGAGTAATTCTATAAGGAAATGTTATTAACCTAATAGTTGGTACATGTTTCCTGTTTCTCAAATTAGCTCAAGTACTCAGATCAAATCAAGAGTAACTATTTTTTTGTTTGTGCACAGTGATGTTGCATTTCTAGTTTGGTAGTTTTTTTTTTCATTTATTGTTTGAGGTTTGTGACATGAGGAAATCACAAAAATGTGCCCACAGTTTGCAATGCTACTTTCAATTTAATGGGTTTGATCTTTTGTACTGTCTAAAGGGAATGAAAGCCCACTATTGCAGTCAGTGTAGATGAAATCCTACACCTCTAAGAAAGCATTTGCCCACTCCTCCCTGACCACATAGTAATCCAGTAGAGTAACCTAGTTTTGCCTTCTCTCATTCTTTATCATGCTGAGTCACACATGCTCTTATGAGCAAATGTACTGAAAACATGCAGGGTCCAAAATTACCACTCACCAAGAAGCAAATGAGAGTAAAAATAGCTTGAGAACATTAAACTGTTATTAGCTGGTAACTGCTGACTTAACAAGGAACTTCATGACTTCAGTCAAATTGTAAGAAATATAATCTGACCTTCAATGATCTAAGTTCCACAAGCAATCCAATACATACATTTTCTGTGAGTTGAGTGTCTTCAAAGTTTAATCTCAGTGGAAAATTTACCATCAGAAGTCCATTTAAAGGGGTCATGAACTGAGAAATCAAAATTCCATTGATCTTTTGATATATAAGAGGCCATTGTACTATAAAAACATTCTGTAATTTTCAGAACTCAAAACTTTCCTGTAAGGCTAAAAAAAAGCTTATATTGAAGCCAATCTGCCAAGACGACAGGTTGTGGATAGGGATGGCTGACACGAAACTGACGTTTCGACATGGTGTCGAGATCCCGAAGCGCAGATGTTTCGAAACACTGCTCCGAAGTGTGATTCGAAACACCCATGTCACGTGACTAAGGCGAATTAAAGCATCGGGGCGTTTCACAAGTGTTTCGAGACCCAAATCTGCTTTTGATCGACAGGGTCGGGAACAAACCAGACAATTGCTGTCTTAACCTAATTCCCGCAAAGTATAAAAGTGGAGTTAATGCAGCAGAACAATTAATATAATTAAATAAAAATCTTTGTATGTAAAAAATGCCAGACGTTGTGGCTTGATGTCTTTTATTAATGTTAATTTTGTCATGACCAAAATATCATATTCACAAAGAGTTCATTCCATTGTCAGAGAGATGTTACAACACATTACAAGAACGGAACAATAAAAACACAAATTTTAAATGTTTATTATAATTATATACATGCTTCACCCGGGATTCGAACCTAAGCTGACAGATTCTGACAAAGTCAATCGTGCACACTAACCACTCTCCCAACCCACAGGGTGAAATGACAAGTGCAGCATATACGTTATAATTCGTCAATTCGCTTAACTGATTCGTTGTCAGTGCTGTTTCAGAGCAATACTTGAAAGTGACCACTAGGTGTCACCGTAGAGACGGGTGTCGAATTGTTTCGAAGCCTCTGCACATTTGCTTTGACTGTTTCAGTGTTTCACGAAGCCTCGCTCTGCCCACCACTAGCTGTGGAATGTGCCACTTTATGACGTAATAGTGTGGCTAAACACCGCCTCCACAGAAGATGATCAACTCCTGCTTCTACATCACTGCCTGTTTAGCCCCGCCCACCGATTTGCATGTGTAGAAAGTGTAGCAAGTGTTGTTACATCACCATCGTATCTATCACTGACTGTTCACAAGAATAAAAGGAGGGGAAAACAAAAAAAACTAAAAAGATGAAGACACTCACAAGAGGACAATCATAGCAGATCTTTCTTTTGTCCCTGAAAAAGGCCACCACATCACACCTTGTCTTTATTGTTCAATATGAATCTCTTCTTGTAACTTCACCATCCGGTCTTGCTCTGTTTTTGCCTTGAAACCACGTTGATGTTTGCTGCCT
The DNA here is from genome assembly GCA_027422415.1 of Schizothorax lantsangensis. NCBI lineage: Eukaryota > Metazoa > Chordata > Actinopteri > Cypriniformes > Cyprinidae > Schizothorax > Schizothorax lantsangensis. The sequence continues at coordinate 21,001,783 of CM049850.1, read as the reverse complement.
TCCTGCATACTGATTGGTTGTTTCTAATAACCGTTTGTCTCTCTTTCTCCCTCCACAAAGCTCTGGCATTGGCTTAACAAGCAGGTAAATCATTTGTGCTGGCAGGTATACAAGAGAAAGAAAGAACAAAGGGCAAGAGAATGAAAGAATGACAGTGTGCGCTCCCATTAAAAGCTTTGGAGTGATGCTCTCCCCCTCTCCACTTCACCCCTCCATCTTTGAGCTCTGCTTAGCTCACTGGCTTATGGCTGTTCCTGCTGTGTGGCGCTTAGTGCTGTGGAAAGGATCGTGTGACCCTGGATGTGATTGAAATGCTGATGTACTAACTGACAGTAAAAATGCAGAACAAAACACTGAGGAAGTCCACGGTCTGTTCCACAGCTCTAGATGTGTTGGGCTGGTTGTCTTCAGAGTGTGTGAGATGCATGCAGGGAGAGAACAGACAGTGGGAATGAAGGTTTGGGAGAAGGGATGCTTTGGTCTCTTGAAACCAAGGCTGGTGGTGTTGCTAGGTATTTCAGGTGTGGACAGGTTTGGTAAAGGGGTTTTCTTCGGTTTGGTTCTAAGTAGACACACAAGCTTTGCTCCAAGATCTTGTGAGCTGCCTACTGCCCTCGAAGGTAGAGGTGATAATTTTAGGAGTGAGTGATTAGCAGCGCTCTACATAGGAAACTCTGCACACCACATCTAATTAAATTGACTAAAAATGACAATGTTGGAACTGTTTCTATTTCAAATAATTGCTGTTCTTTTGAACTTTCTGTTTATTGAAGAATCCTTAAAAATGGTTTCATGGTTTCAACAATGATAATAGAAAAACAGCCAGAGACTTTCAAAACAATCCAACCGAGGTGCGTAGACCAAAAAAGAAAAATACTTGGAAAAAAGTCTGCACACTCTCAAAAATAAAAAGGCACAAGCGAGATGAAAGCAGTGTAAGCTATTTACTGAAAAAACAAGGCAAACATTTCGGTCACATGTTGACCATTTTCAATGCCAAGCTAACAATAGGTGTGTTCGACTTGAAGCGGCGCTGCGCAGAATGATCAGTGTATGACATCAAAGTACCGTGAGAGCGATAAGAGAGCAGACAGATCCTTATGCTTTCGAATCACTCTCGCGGTAGTTTGATGTCATACACTGATCATTCTGCACAGTGCCGCTTCAAGTCGAATACACCTATTGTTGGAACTAGGAGCCGTCTTGATTTAAGAAATCACATGATCAATCAGAACAAGCACTGATCCATAAAAAATTAATTCAGTTAATCAATATATTAAATTACACAATATCAAAATATAAAGTAATAAAGAAAGAAAAAAATTACCACAATGTGTACATTTAAAGTAATGGATACATCAAATTGGAACTTGGCATTGAAAATGTCAACATGTGACCGAAACGTTTGCCTTGATGCCTTGGTTTTTTTTCAGTAAATTGCTTACACAGTTTTCATCTCGCTTGTGATGTTTTGATTTTTGAGAGTGTGTGGACTTTAAGTATTTTACTTTTTGGGGGAACAATGTTAATAGCAAATGTTTCTTGAGTACCAAATCAGCATATTAGAAATATTTCTGAAGGATCTTGTCATGTTGAAGACTGGATTAATGGCTGCTGAAAATTCAACTTTGCCATCACAGGAATAAATTAGATTTCAAAATATTAAAAAGTAATAATATTTTATGATATTACCGCTTTACTGTTTTTTTGATCCATTAAATACAGCCTTGATGAGCCAACCCCAAACTTTTTGTACACAAGTGTACAGTTCTCTAGCGTTGTCTGCCATCTCAAATTTATATTGCTGCAATGAATTATGGGATTTCTGTGAAGAATATCATATGGAACTAATGGCTTATAAGCAAAGCCTTTAAAACATGGTGTTCACCGTAATGTTCAAATTGAAACCTTTTAAATGCACATTCCATGTCCTGTTGTGCATGATTATTTGTATGTTTCGAAGTTTAAAATGTCTTTGTAATAATAGCTTCTGAAACTTTTCTTGTCTGACATCACCAATATACTGTAAGTCTTCGGAATGTTCTGTTAAAGAATATTTGTTGTTTGTTTTTTCTGATTTATGCCATTGTACATGTTCCATGTACAGTAGCATCTCATGGTTGTGTCAGATTAAGATGAGTCTGACTGTGGCTCAACAGGAGCAGATGGTGAAGTTATTTTCAGGTCTGATGGTATGTCCCTCCCCTCAGGAATCCTGCGGCATTTGCCAGCATTGCTTTTAAACTGCAAATTAGGCTTTAAAGTATTAGAGGAGTAATTCTGTTCTTCTAGTCTTTAGTCTTTTTTCAGTTTCCTTAACTCTGTACTAATCCGTCATCAACATTACCAGGTTTGTGTGTGATGTTAACATTTAGCACTAACGGAACCAGAGAACAGGATTAGACATGCAAGTGCCACCTGCAGGGCTGACAGAAGCTGAGTGAGCAGAGAAACCGAGTCCACCTGCCAAAAACAAAAATCTGCCCACCTCCTCCTGTTTACAACCCCTCACTGTTTCCTGACAAGATTCTCATCAGCGGTGCTGTTAGCTCATTCACTCAGCAGATAGTCTTGCTTAGTCATCAACAGGTTAGCAGGTGTCAGAGCGCTTTAAAAAGGAACATCAGCATGACTTTGGCTTATGAGTCAGTTTCATGTGTGAGTTTTCAACAGAATGTTTACTATTAATATATTCACAGGGTTATGTCCAAAAACGCTGAACTTCTCTGATGCTTAGAACTGATCCATGGATCCTCTAAGTTTTTAAAGGGAAACTTCACCCAAAAATGTTATTTTAAAGGGGTGGTTGATTGCGATTTCACTTTTTTAACTTTAGGTAATGTTGCTGTTTGAGCATAAACAAAGAGATATTGTTTTATGGCAGTTTGATGCCTACAGTTACGGCTGGTAGGGACTACAACGAGTTACTTCCTGGGTTGGTGATATCACAAACCCTGAAATTTACATAAACCCCACCCCTGGGAACATGCAACAAAGGGGGCGAAGCCGAGAGGTGAGGGGTGTGACGTCTCTGGATTGCACTAGAGGCGGTTTAGCGAATCACAACACACTGGGCCAGCTAACCAATCTGAGCCCATTGTGTATTTCTGAGGGAGGGGCTTCATAAAACCAGGAAATCATCAGAGTGTTCATAGGAGAAGGGAGAGAGTGGTGACTCATAAAGGTAAAGTATTAAATGAAGCATTAGCACATGTTAGACTGCACCCCATAAACACAATCAAGCCTAGAAAAAAAGCAGTCATCCACCCCTTTAATCTTAATTTCTGTCTCTTCCTCACACAATGCAATTGCATGGCTTGAGAAGACTTTAAATAATGTGAGAAAAACACAAGGATAATATTTTTCATTGTTGGGTGAACTGTATTGTTTCACTGAAAGAGATGAGCATTTTATTTTTAGGTTTTCATAATCAAAGAACACAACATTGTTCCTCAGGTTTGGCAGAGGGAAGCAGGTTTCTGTGTTTTCACACACTTGCATGAATGATCTGATTTGTTTTGTTGAAACTGAACTCTCTTTCTCTCTTTCTTTGCAGATGATAGTGTGGCTGGAGCGCTCTTTGGATAAGCTGATCAGTATTTTCATTATCTTCCTGCTGGTAACTGGCACACTGCTCATGGCCTTGCTGCTCACAGTTATGGTACCGTGTTTCCAAACCACTGTCCTTGGGCTGATTATTCCATTGCGTGACGGACGTGATCCCACACTCCGTATGCATCATCTCTCTCCAATTGTATTTTTGTTCACAGGTGCACCAAGAGAGTGTTCATATCATAGAGGTCACCAGTAACTTGATCAACGAGACCTTGTCCAACCACCCAGAGTGGGCCAAGTAAGTTGAAACACACTATTATCTTTCACTGGAAGTTAGGAATCTTCTCGAAATGTTGCACAACTGACTGTTTGTGTGTGTTGTGTAGTTGGCTCCCAGAGGCCCAAGTTGTCCAGAAGGCTCTAAACTCTGCTGCCACAAATGTTTACCAACATGGGAGAGAATGGATCACACATAAGGTCAGAGTTAAGAGATGACAGTGCTGTTGAAGACTAAATGGAACAACATTCATAACATTTGAAGAGACAGATAAAGCGAAAGGGAATGGTGACCAAGGGCTGTGAAATGACAAAAAGCACAATTACACGTACCATAAAAGTACTTCTGAAGTAACATGATTGCTTTGGGAGAGAAACCAACTGCAAGTTATTCACTGAAAATGTTCCCATGTGCCACTGCCTTCAAATGTTGTTTGCGTTATTTTGAATACGATCTTATGGAAAAGAAGTGCACTTTAGCATAGGCTACTTTAAAAAAGATGACTAATTATGGAAAAAAATATACTTTAAAAAATATATACATAAGTGTGTGCTGAATTTTGAATGTCTTTGGACACTTAATTGCATGTTAATTGCAATTAAATAAAAATATATTATAGTTTAAATATATATTGAATGCAATTAGCCGAACTTTTAATGTACTTTTTTTTTTATCCAACGTAACATCTTTATAATGTTTATTACTATTACTTATTTTGTCCTTGAAATATTGTTAAAGGGTACTGCTGAATGCACTGACACTATATTGTACTAAAATATATTTTAATCTCTCAAAACTTGTTTGTCATATATATATTTGTAATGATGAAGCTGCAATTTAGTACATTTAAAATATATTCACTTTGAATGCAATATCGCATAACACTCTACAGATTATTAAAACATGATTTATAATGTACTTTACAGCAAATATTTTAGTTTGACATTGTTACAAATGTCCTCTTTTTAAGTAAACTTAAGTAGCCTTTTATTTCATTTATTTTAGCTGCAAGTACAGTTTTTAATAATATGCTTTTAAGATTTTAAGTACACTACAAGTGTACAATAATTCAGTGCACTTCTTTTTCACGAGGATGTGCATATTCAAATGTGACCCGTCTAGGTCAGTTACAAGAAAAAAATCATCAAGGTAATGTAAATAGGGTTTAAAAAGTGTTTCAGAGGTAAAGTTAGTGCATTTTCATTAAACATGAAAACAAACATTTATTTTTGTGAAATAACGGAATATTTAATTTATTTTAAAATTATGAAATTAAATCTTTAAATCAAATTTTATTTTCTTGCCTTTAACCATTTATGTTTTATGTCTCTGTAAAACTGAATAATAATTTATTATGTGAGTGATTTTTAGTATGTGTGTATTATAGCTTCATAAGATGTTGGGTGATAAAGTAAACAACACGGCTGTGATTGAGAAACAAGTTCTGGAACTGTGGGACCGTCTCTATCAGTCCTGGATTGTGAAGGTAATAACAAAACCTTGCTCATTTACACACACTCACTGACTTATTGTTTTTTGTTGTATTCCAGTCTGTGTTTTTGTGTTGCAGAACATGACTCACACTGGACGACACCGTGGACACAAGCTACAAATGCACAGGCAGAACAGCTGGCTGGGGGACATACTGGACTGGCAGGACATCGCCTCATTCGTTCAGGAGAATATCGAGACGCTGCTCTCGGTTAGGCTCCAGTGTGTGTGTGTGTGGTGGGGAGTGTCTTTATTTGACAGATTGATGAATATGTTGTCTTCTGCGCTAGATATTAGAGTCTCTGTGGGTGGTGATGAGTCGAAATGTTGGCTTGCTGATATCCACAACAACCACGCTGCTCACCGTACTGTTCCACAGCGGCACCGCACTGCTCAACTTTGTCCTGTCTCTGGTAATACACACATACACAATCAGATTGATTGGATTGGATTTTAGAGGTGGTTTTAAATATTCATTGTTTCTCTGGATACATAGGTGATTTTCCTGACTACACTTTTTTACCTGCTGAGCTCCAGTGGTGAATACTATAAACCTGTGAAATGGGTTATCAGCCTCACACCCCTCTCTCAACCTGGACCCTCTTCAAACATTATCGGACAGTCTGTGGAAGAGGCCATCAGGTACACCATGTCCATGTGGATCTTTAGTTTGTCTCAAATACCACTCAGTGTCTAACACAATATTCAAAGGCCTCAATATAATAATATTATTAACAGAGCTTTAACTATAAAATATTATATGATAGCATATATAGGCCTATATACAGTATCCATCCATCCATCCATCCATCGGCATTCCAAAATGAGGAGACAAAGTCCTCAGTGTTTTGTATCACATGTAAATTAATGTCCCAGTCACATTTTCTTGGTTAAATAAACATTACTTACACTATCAGAAGAAGTAAAAATCTATTTTATGTTTTTACATTAACAATGTAATCCATATTCTATTTGTTAAAACCAAGTATGAGTCTCATTAAGTTAGTGTTTTAACCATTTTACATTTAATCCAAAATAATATCTCAAGGCAGTAACAATTTAAACAATATATATATATTTGTAAACTTATGTTCAGCTAACTTTTAACTATTATGAATTTTTCGGATCATCAGTCATCAAAGATCGGTAAATATTGGTCACAGAGAGAGAGATATACCTTACATTTCACCAAGCTGATTATTCACTAAAAACTCCCACAGAGACATTTCATTGTCTTATTTTGATGTAACAAAGTGGTTATATCTAAGTGTGTGAGTTGTTGACTTACTTTTTTTAATTTATTCTTCACATTAACGCCATTATATTGTATTGTGGCGTTTATCACATGAAGCAATCACAGCCAAACATAACCAGTCGTATCGTGATGGAGGCATTGCCTCCTCTCATGTGACTTTCCCCTATTCATTCTCAATTACCCCTGTCCAAACTCACGGCATGATTTAGGTGTTCTGTTGAAACTCAACGGGCTCAGGGGAGGCAAGAGAGATACAGACTCCCGCTGTAAGTTTACCTGCTGGTGTCGCTGTTGGACAATGTTACATTTTGTAATATTTTTGTTGTTTTATTTTTGTAGTACAAATTTTTTTCTCTTCCAATATTTTGAGGAGTCACTGCCTCCCTTGCCTCCTCGGAGGAAACACCTGTGATATATACACTGCCGCTCAAAAGTTTGGGATCAGTTAGATTTTTAATGTTTTTTTAAAGAAGTTTCTTCTGCTCATCAAAGCTGTATCTATTTGATCAAAAATACAGAAAAAACTGTTATTTTGTGAAATATTATTGCAATTTAAAATAACAGTTTTCTATTTTAATATACTTTAAAATATAATTTATTTCTGTGACGCAGCGCTGAATTTTCAGCATCATTACTCCAGTCTTCAGTGTCACATGATCCTTCAGAAATCTAATATGCTGATTTATAATCAACGTTGGAAACCGTTGTGCTGCTTCATATTTCTTTGGGGACCTGCAATATTTTTTTGAGGATTCTCTGATTAATAAAAAGTTAAAAAGAACAGCATTTATTTAAAAAATAAATTTTGTGTTACAATATACAATGCTATTCAAAAGTTTGGGGTCAGTACATTTTTTTTTCTTTTTTTTTTTAAGAAATTAATACTTTTATTCTGGAGGGATGTGTTTAATGAATAATAAGTCATAGTAAAGACTTATATTGTTAGAAAAGATTTATATTTTGAACAAATGCTGCTCTTTTTAACTTTGTATTCGTCAAAGAATCAAAGAAAAATATATCACATGTTCCAAAAGACAATATGAAGCAGCACAACAATTTCAACACTCATAATAAATCAGCATATTAGAATGATTTCTGAAAGACCATCTGACACTGAAGACTGGAGTAATGATGCTAAAAAATTCAGCTCTGCGTCACATAAATAAATTCTACCAATATTAGAAATTGCAGTAAGATTTCACAATATTACAGTTTTTTTTTTTCTGTATTTTTGATCAAATAAATACAGCCTTGATGAGCAGAAGAGACTCCCTTAAAAAACATTCAAAAACTTACTGATCCCAAACTTTTGAGCAGCAGTTAACAGAAGCTGGGAGTGTCCGTATAGGTAAATTAATTATTTTTTTGCATTTTAATTAGGTTTGATCATTTTAATGTTTAAATCATCCTGCAGCCCCCTTGGAAGTTTGCTGAGTTCCCCTAGTGGGCCCCGACCCCTGGTTGAGAACCACAGCCTTAAAGGGATATTTAAAGCAAAATACAAGCATTTTCCCCACAAGCAATAACTCTGAAAAATTTAAATCTTGTCATCATTTACTCAACCTCATGTCATTCCAGATGTGTATAACTTGCTTTCTTCTGTGGAACACAAAATAAGATAATTTGCTCTTTTTTTTTGTTTGTTTGTTTTTTTTTTTTTTAAAGAGTGAAAGTCAGTGGGGTTTTTTTTTGTCAAAAATATTTTTTTGTGTTCCACAGAAGAAAGAAATTTGTACAGGATTGGAATGACACTAGGGTGAGTAAATGATTATTGGCTGAACTATGCCGTTAACACCAGTAATAGATACTGTACTTTATGATCACCACAAGAGGGCAAGACTGTTCTGCTTTTGCTGCCATTTTCCCATTTGAACAGATCATTTAACAGCAATCATGATCAGAACTGAAATGGGGGTGAAATTGACTGAGAATAATATGCTGGTTAAAAATTTTGAGGGTTCATCTGCAGGTAAGGGTGGCCCAGAAAATGCTGAATGAATGGGGTCACAGATCTGCTGTAGCACTGTGGTGTCCTTGAGCATGATGCTTAACTTCAGGTTTCTCCAGTAGAAATTAGCATAATGTAATTGGCTTGGATAAAAACATGTTACATTCACAAGCACACTTTTCCCTTCATAGACAATGTCAGAAGTCCTGAAAGTGAAATGAAGAGAGGAATTCACTGCTTCCTAACTGAGCTCAGTGTGTGTGCTGATGCTGCCATCACCCAGAATGCACAAAGATGTTCCATTAGACCCATTTTCATGAGCGCTATCACAGAGAGACTGATTCACTCTGACTCCAGTCAGTATTAGGCTAACTGAGGGGAGAAAATCCCTCTGTGTTTCTGCTCCGTCTCACTCTGTTTTCTGTACAGGGGTGTGTTTGATGCCTCTCTGAAGATGGCTGGATTCTATGGCCTTTATACTTGGCTTACACACACAATATTTGGCATCAACATTGTCTTCATCCCCTCAGGTAAGACTAAAATAAACACAGACATAAAAGACTCTCCTCTTCCTGTCTTAGGCATGTTTCACACCACTTCTGCATGTTCACATTGGCAGTGTTTGTGATGCAGCTCTGAACAGAAAATATCAGGTTTCTGGATGTCGTCTTGGAGTATTTCTATTATATTAAATAAGTCATAAGTATGGTCTGTTGAGAATCTAATTTACATGAAAAAAGGCTGTGTTAAAACTGCCTGCAGCTGCTTATGCACACAGTGTGAAAACTGGAACCTATAAATATAGGTGACAAAATTAATTGTTTATTTGCATGTGGTGTAAAACAGTCCTTATTGTTCATTTTGTGAGGAAAATTATAATGTTTATTTCAAATAAACAAATATTATTATTTATTTTTTTTAACTTTCTATTCATCCAAGAATTCTGGAAAAATGTATCATGGTTTCCACAAAATTACTAGTCTGTTTTCAGCTTTTTATAGTTTATAATAAGAATGTTTCTTGAGCAAATCAGCATATTAGAATAATTTCTAAAGAATCATGTGACATTAAATACTGAAGTAATGACTGCTGAAAATTCAGCTTTGCCATCACAAAAATAAATTACATTCTAAATTATATTAAAATAGAATACCGTTGTAATAATATTTCCCAATATTATAGTATTTTTGATTCAATAAATGCAGCCTTGGTGAGCTTAAGCGACGTTAAACATTAAAAAAATCTTGCTGACCCCATATTTATGTTCTCATTTTGTCTTGCCTCTCTATCTTTCTCTCTCTGCAGCAATGGCAGCAATCTTAGGTGCGGTGCCGTTTTTGGGGACGTACTGGGCGGCACTGCCAGCAATGTTGGATTTGTGGCTGGCACAGGCAGAGGGAGTCAAAGCTCTGCTGCTGCTCTTCTGCCATCTGCTGCCAACATACTTTGTTGACACGGCCATATACTATGATATATCAGGGTGTGTTTGACTTATACTTGTAAACCTACACTCCTTGATTTGTTTTATGTCCAAATTTGGTTGAGTGTCAACCAAACACTATTACAGCTTAAAAGGACAGTTTACCCTTTCGTCATTATTATTCACTAACCCAGAATATTCCTCTTTGATTGTGTTTTTTAAATGTGTGTTGGGAGTTTGGTTTCATCTGTCAGTGTCTATCAACAACATTTGTTCTCATTTTGATTGTATATATTTGTATACCACACTCTCCCATAATTTGCATTAATATTATTTGTATATGCAGAGGTGGACACCCGTATCTGACCGGCCTCGCGGTAGCAGGTGGTGCGTACTATTTAGGTTTGGAGGGTGCCATCATTGGGCCCATCCTGCTGTGCATACTGGTGGTGGCGTCCAACATCTACAGCGCAATGCTAATGAGCCCTAGCAGCAGTCAGGCAACACCAGTGCAGAGCCACTTCCCTGTACATCATGGCAGGTGATAGAGTCTTTCATCGGTCTCTATTATTGTTTATTGTTTTATTGCTCTATATGCTTTCAGCCTATATTAGCTACTTATTCGTTGTAACTACCATTCAAACTCTTTTTCTCTTCAATTCTCAGGTCATTCACAGAAACCCCAATGCAGCTGAGGAAAAGCGATGAATGAGAGGCGTTTGAGCAGCAGCCTGTTAGACTTGTTAACAGCACCCCCTTCTCTGGTGTATCCCATCCACTTTAAAAGAGGGCAGTCTTTTAATATCTTCACCCTAAGAGATCTGTGGCTCTCATAGCACTTAGAATAATGACGCTCCTTGATGTCGACCTCTGTGCTAACAGTTCATTTAGCACTTAGCACTGTGATGCTAAATTTGGGTAATGCTGGGATACCGGGCTCAAAAAAGCTATGCCGCTTGCACACTCCAGTGCAAAGTTTAGTTAGCACGCCTGTGCGTTGTCTAGCACTGTACTGGTGAGTTATGCCAGTGCCACGATGCTAGCGTCAGTTAGCACACTAACTATACTACATTTACATTGTGCTTTACTGTAACAATCCACCAGGGTCCCACTCAGCGAACCATATTTTCAGCCTATAGATCACTGATTTTTTTTTTGTTTATCTGGTATTACTGATTATTTATCCCATATTGTGGATGTGTTTGGCACTGTTGTCATGTAAATGGTTAAGTTTGTGTGAATGAAAGGACTTTACTCTCAGATGTTTAAAGTGTTATATCTTTCTGTTTTCATACATATACAGTCTTTGTTCCTGGAGATCTACTGTACCTTCCTGCAGAGTTTTATCTCCAGGAGTAGGACTGAGCGGTCCTGACCTATACAAATATCCTTATTCAGGCTGAGGATTTTTTGTTTATGAGCTAATTCTATCTCGACTATAACAATGTGAAACTAACTTAAACTAGTCTGAGTGTTTGCATCTCTGCAGTTCTGTATTTTTGTTTTTCACCAGCTTACGTTCATATTACCTCAAGCGTCTTAATGAAGTTTTTTGTTTCTGTTGGCTATAGACTGAATTTGCGTGAAGTACATTGCGATATTTATGTACTACTGTTTCTTACATATGCATTTTTATAACTGTTTGGATTTTATTTTAAGTATCTTTCAAAGCTTCCTGCTTAGGAAGGATGATAAAATCCCTGTTTTGTATTAATGTATGTGGTTGTAAATACAGTACTATTGTTCAGTGCTCAAACATGATAAATAATCATCTTTTAACCAGTTAGACGAGATATAGTTTAAGTAGAGCTAAATGACCAAATGCTGCTGGCAGAAATGATAGCAGCTTGTTTATAGGAGAACCTGTAGGTCAAGCTTGAATACATTGCACTGAATAGATAATGTACTCACTCTGCTCTTTCCACTTTATTTTTGCTAGGTTATTCAAAACGTCTTCACATGTTCTATTAAAGACGTCACTGAAGAGTGAAAGTGTATGCACTTTTTTCGGTTCATGTCAAATAAGAGAAATATAATTTATAGTTAATTGTTGTGATGACTATATGCGAAAGAAAAAAAGCATGGTTTATTTTTTTTATGTGAAATACAAAAAAGACAGTGTTTGTTTTGTTCGTACGCAGCACTATTAAATTGTTTTAATAAAACTGATTGAATTTTTAATTGGGTACATCTGTATATGCGGTCTTTCTGGTTGTGTAAAATTGTATTGTTTTATCAGGCTCATTTAGGGAATTGGATGTTGCAACCCACTGCATATATTTTTGCTATTATAGACTGCAATTCCTGAGCTGATCTTAAACCTCTCGGAGGATTCACTTCATGTTGAAATGATTGACGTTTAAAGCACACGTTATACTTCCATCAATAAGCAAGTTCGAGTTTTAGGTATCTGGACTGACTGCTGTAAAATGGTCTAAAACTGCTGTCACGTATGGTGCTGCGGGGCTGCAGCTGGACACATATCTCAATATAAGCAGAGTGATATAATTAGTAAAAGTCCCAGAGCTGTTACAGGGTTTTTTTTATTAGTATTTTGTACTGTTCTCTGAGGTCCACTTATAATGTTAAGATTTTTACATCAAATGTTTTTTTAGAAGTTATAAGCCATTTTCTGTCCTGTTTTTAACCCCCTTCATCAGAACGCTCTGTTTGAATAGGCGTGCCAGATTGTAGGCTTAGAAGTAAACGCCCCCTGCTATGATTGGTTAACAGTTGTGTATGTTTAACAGCCTACATCCTTCACAGATGGACGCTGCTGTGATTTAGGTTAAAAACGCATGAATACTGGGTACATATCAAACGTTCTGTAATAATGGACAAATAGCGATCACATAATGAAACAGTTACTCACACTTGTGTTGCGACGTTACTTGTCAGATACAATATAGTCAGCACAGCAAAATCTTCTAGTTTTAGTCTTTCTGAAAATTCGGTGTCAAATTGTGCCTTGTTTGCAAACAAATCCGCAGTAAAATGAAGTGAACAAAGGACCAAGATCTTACTGATGCGGTCTGGAACATCTGTTTCAATATAATCTGTTTTTACACTAACAAGAAAGTTTTGATTTCTGAAACTTACAGACTGTTGTTACAATGACCTCTTCAAAAGATCAAGGACATTTTGAATTCTCAGTTCATGACCCATTTAAATAGTCAAATTTGAGGACCGGAATTAACTGTTGAACAATGAGACCATGACCTTTATGATACAATGTTACCTTTGACCTCAGCTGCCCTCTGATGAGTTCACACGTTTTCTGCCATTCTTCACACTGTCATATCAGAGAGCTATAAATTGCGCCACCTCAGAAAGGATTGAGGTGGGATTGAAATCGATTGCCATTCACTCTTGCTCAATTACACTGAACCGGGCTATTGACTATCTCTCTATCTCGTGTGCAGTGTGAGTGAATGTGAGAAGGCCTGATCGCTGAGTCTGTCATCTGTTAAATGAGCAGTAGACGTGCAGCTTTGGTTTGTGAGGCTTTTGTTTTTGTTTGTAAGATTCCAGTGTTCCAATTTTTTCCTATTTTTATCACATCAAAAGAAACAAATTTTAATGAAATAACTTTAAAAAAATAAAAAGCTTTTATAAATTCCTAACATAGATCTGCAGTCAAGTTCCTATGTGCTCAAAGTTGACGCTTCAAAGCATTTTTTAAAATGAATAACATCAATTATATAAATAACATACTGCACACTCATTATGAAACCTGATATATTAGCATGTGATCATGCTTGCATGACCAATATAAAAAATTGCTAAACACATGGTAAACTGTATATTGACATTACTGTACATTTTAAAGGCATAGCATGAGCGCCACATTACCTTTCATTCAAAACCTTACACCACTCAGTCTCCGTCAGCCAATTAGTGTTTTATTCTGCCTCGAAACACAAGTGAACCACTGCTGAGAACAATCAGCAGTTTTAAAAGATGAAATGATTCTGGGACACCAGACTTTCACGCTCAGAAAAGGGGGATACTGTATATCAAAAGCACGTTTTTATCTGGTAATTTATTATAATCAGCATTTATCATTCATTTGCTAAACTAAAAATGTGTGAATTTATTTTCAACAACTTGCAATACTTTGGTGAAATATACTTAGAAATATATCCTAGTTAAGAAAAACCCTAAAAAAATATTTTCATAGTAATCTTTCAAGTAAAGATGAAATACAATATATTTTAATGAGTTTCTCCAATTTCATTTCTCGAAGGCAAACACTGGCTAATTAGATCATTAACTGCAAGTAGTTAACGGTCTTGTCAGTGCTTTAGTCTTGTGAGTGCAGGGGTCTGAGATCTTAGTGTTGAGTATCTAAGAAAGTCTATGACTGTGCCACCAAGTGATAAACCAAAGCAAGGCAAAACTCCAACCATGAACCTTGTACTTGCACAAGAATTATAAAAGTTATGATAATTTTCATAATGTTTAAGCCTGAGAGTACAATATCCAGCACCTAACCTTAACCCTGCATGGTGTCCCATTGTGCAACAACAACCTATTAACCACTGCCGAGGAACTAAATCCAACTGCGCAGTTCTCAAAAAACTATTGTTTTTAACCATGAAACTGTGTGTGTGCACATCAACAAAAATCATAAAGGCTAATAGAGAAGTTGGACTGTAAACTTTCTGTGGTTTATTTCTCCAGCCTGTGGATCATCTCAACACAGGGCTCTCTAACCCACCAATCAGCAGGCCAGACCCTCATCAATTCAACAAAAAAGACACAAACAAAAGACATCCCTTTGACAAATATAAACACACACACTTGTTCACACTCTCACATCTCTACAGATGATCTTGAAGCCCTGTCCAAATACTCGCAAGATCCTCACCCATCCTCTGCAATGAAACTGCCCTTTTATTTACAATCCAGAATCACTTTAAATCACACAATTGAAATCTTTTTTAGAATCTAGAATCTGTATTTACAGTCTTACAATTCAGAATCTCACAATTTACAATCATTACTTAGAATCTTTTTTTCAGAATGTAGACTATATTTAGAATCTTTTTCAGAATCTAGAATCTATATTTAGATTTTTTAAATTTAGAACCTATGTTTAGAGTCTTGAATTTTTTTTAAAGAATCTCTAATTTAGAAATTCACATTTGACCTTTTCTTATCTTTATTTTGAATCTTTTGCTTTAGAATCTAATCTTTTTTATTTGGTACACAGTGACACTTTCTTGACTAATGACCAGGACACAAAGAGTACAGATCATTTAAAGTATATTTAGACAGGGTCAAGAGTTTTCAAGGGAAAAAAATCCTGATTCCACATGACAAATCTCAAAACAGAGGGGTTCAATTTCATTTTCCAACCATCTTCAACCATCACAGCCCAAATGAAATCTCAGACCATTTGAAAATAAAATCAGAAGAATGAAATTCATGAATCTGAAATGCAGGACAATCTCTTTAGGCTATCAGACATCAGTTGAAATGTGGCAAGCAGCCTTCTTTCACCTTCAGATGCTCCACTCTACTAAAAAAGTCAGTAACAATTTAAAGTGAACGTAAACAAAGAAAGTTACCAGATGAAAGAGTTCTTTCTCGTGCATGTACACAGTGAGACCGAGCCCTTGTCCAGTTGGATGATATGACAGAAGATGATCCATCTCTTCCCGATCAACCCACGTGCTTATGGGTAAACCATGTCAGCTGAAGGGCTGGAACCCAAAGGAAGGCAACAATTCGGGGTGAGTTCAGGACTGTCCTGAAATTGCCTGTTAAATTACTATAATATCTTTAAGAGACAGACTTGACATAAAAAACAACACCAAACAAGTGAAAAGTGCTTGTACGTGGCACTCAAAAATGCAGAAACCAAAAAAAGTATCAACCTCCGGTGTAAAAAAAAAAGTTACATGAACACTGATGATATGAAAAACATCCTGGTCGGACAGTCATCCTTTTTTCATTGATTATAGATGTATATGGTGATTGATTGTAGGTAGTCCGCTGGCTGAGATGAAGATTGACAGACAGGTCAGTGTGTGTGTCGGTGGCCAGTAGGGGGAGCCCCTGCTTCAAACAGATAGCAGACCACTGTAAAGTCCACAGACAGGAGATCCATCCTGATATGTGACACACTTGAAAACTCACATGCACACACATGCACTCAGACACACATCAGCCTCTCCTTCATGTGCTAGATACCCTTCATTTCTACAAGGCTTGAAAAATATTTAAATTAAAAAAGGGCGAAACTCCTGTGGAAAACACTGTGACTCACACATTCCTATCACGCACACGCACATAAACACACACACACTGATACTCTAAAAGGGAGGCGTTCTCGTAAACATAACCAAAATGCCCGCTGCCCCTCGAACGAGGAGGATAACGGCATCAAACTCAAGTTTCTTTCTCCACGAGTCTCTCTCCATCGTTCGTTCTTTTCCTCTGCAAGGTGGAGTGATGGGGAGATTCATATACATATGTGGTTCTGTTCTTTGAGATCATTTGAAGGCAGACCACCAGGATTGAGAGGAAAGCCATCCTTTCTCTCACGTTCCCTCCATCAGCGACGGTGTGAGAGTCTGTCCATCTGTCCGCCCGTGTGTGAGCTCAGAATATCTCAGGCAGTGTGACGTTGCGGAGCAGCCACTGCTGCGAGCGGATCCCGGTGCAGTCCTTGACGCTGGGCACCTGACTGTCATCTTCAGACGCCTTGTCCAAACACTGATTACTGTTCACGTGTACCAGACTCAGCTTCTGCAGCAAGAGAGAGACAGACATGCATTGAGGATGAGACGTCAGAGCAAAAACACTGTTATGTTTAGAATGGAATTGTTGCTATATATTGCTATATAATACATATTGATCTCACTGTGCTATATGTTATGTTCCACAAATGGCATCCAATTATCATCACCCAGCAGTTGTCACAAAATGTCACATTTGTTGAATTACGTACATGTACTGTATATCACTAGAAAATGTAAAAAAAAAAAAAGCAATATCAAAGTAAAATAATTGAAGAAAAAATTATAAATATTGTAAAAATGCAATACTTTTATTTATTTACTTATTTACCATTTTTACAAATGAGGACAGCAGCAAAAGGAGGTTTTGTGAGATTATTATACCAGCCATTTACTAAAATCATTTAAGTTCATGTACACACAGCACCCCATATTGACAGAAAAACACAGAATTGTTGACATTTTTGCAGATTTATTAAAAAAGAGAAATATCACATGGTCCTAAGTATTCAGACCCTTTGCTGTGACACTCATATATTTAACTCAGGTGCTGTCCATTTCTTCTGATCATCCTTGAGATGGTTCTACACCTTCATTTGAGTCCAGCTGTGTTTGATTATACTGATTGGACTTGATTAGGAAAGCCACACACCTGTCTATATAAGACCTTACAGCTCACAGTGCATGTCAGAGCAAATGAGAATCATGATCAAAGGAACTGCCTGAAGAGCTCAGAGACAGAATTGTGGCAAGGCACAGATCTGGCCAAGGTTACAAAAAAATTTCTGCTGCATTAAGGTAAGAGCACAGTGGCCTCCATAATCCTTAAATGGAAGACGTTTGGGATATAAACTGAGCTATAGAAGAGCCTTGGTGAGAGAGGTAAAGAAGAACCCAAAGATCACTGTGGCTGAGCTCCAGAGATGCATTCGGGAGATGGGAGAAAGTTGTAGAAAGTCAACCATCACTGCATCCACCAGTCGGGGCTTTATGGCAGAGTGGCCCGACGGAAGCCTCTCCTCAGTGCAAGACACATGAAAGCCCGCATGGAGGACTCCAAGATGGTGACAAATAAGATTCTCTGGTCTGATGAGACCAAGATAGAACTTTTTGGCCTTAATTCTAAGCGGTATGTGTGGAGAAAACCAGGCACTGCTCATCACCTGTCCAATACAGTCCCAACAGTGAAGCATGGTGGTGGCAGCATCATGCAGCTGCAGGGACAGGACGACTGGTTGCAATCGAGAGAAAGATGAATGCGGCCAAGTACAGGGATATCCTGGACGAAAACCTTCTCCAGAGTGCTCAGGACCTCAGACAAGGTTTACAACAAGACAATGACCCTAAGCACACAGCTAAAATAACGAAGGAGTGGCTTCACAACAACTCCGTGACTGTTCTTGAATGGCCCAGCCAGAGCCCTGACTTAAACCCAATTGAGCATCTCTGGAGAGACCTAAAAATGGCTGTCCACCAACGTTTACCATCCAACCTGACAGAACTGGAGAGGATCTGCAAGGAGGAATGGCAGAGGATCCCCAAATCCAGGTGTGAAAAACTTGTTGCATCTTTCCCAAAAAGACTCATGGCTGTATTAAATCAAAAGGGTGCTTCTACTAAATACTGAGCAAAGGGTCTGAATACTTAGGACCATGTGATATTTCAGGCAAAAATGTCAACAATTCTGTGTTTTTCTGTCAATATGGGGTGCTGTGTGTACATTAATGAGGAAAAAAAATGAACTTAAATGATTTTAGCAAATGGCTGCAATATAACAAAGAGTGAAAAATTTAAGGGGGTCTGAATACTTTCCGTACCCACTGTATATACATATATATAAATTAGGGCTGTCAGTTTAACACGTTAACTTAATTAGATATGAAAGATAACGCGATTAAAATATTTTAACACAGTTAATGCACTGGCCCCGCCCCCAGACCTGTGTGTCATCTTACATTTCATACAGTTGATTGTTGAAAAATATGATGTAGGGCAACAACACCATAAAAGCAGTTATGCCCTAATATTCAAGATATTGGTGCAAAAAATGCCCCTGTATGAGTTTCTGTCTCGTATTTATATCACACGAGTGCTGTTTTTGTCTCGAACATAACGAGTGCAAATGTGATTTTATACAACAGTTTATATTGTTTTATGTTTTAAACGCAATATTGTCGGTTTTTGATCAGTTTTGCCAACAAAAATATTACATATAAAGCCACAGGAGAACTGTTGTGCGTTTCTGAGCAACACAGTTGTTTAGTTTGTGAATGAATCCGTGTTTTGAACGAATCGGGTGAATCAATGATTCAAAGGCCCATTCATAAAGAGAGCCGTTTACTGAATTCCTGAATGAATCAGCTGTTTCAACTATAAAGACATTTACCACCACCTGCTGGCAGTTTTAGTTTCTTATTTAGAGTATCATTTCATTAAAAAAAGGGGGAAAAACTTTAAAGGGATAGTTCACCCAATTTTTTTTTTATTATGTCATCATTTACTCAAACCTGAATGACTTGCTTTCTTTTGTGGATAAAAGAAGGTGTTTTGAAGCCTGATTGTAACAAAGCTGTTTTGGTTACCAATGACTTCCATTGCATGAACGAAACAAAAACTGAGATGTTTCTCAAATTATCTTCTTTTATGTTTCATAGTTTATGTTAGGCCATTGTAGCCTAAACGTTTATGTGTAATACATTTTATGTTGAATCAACTAAAATATTTATTTCTAAAGCTACTATTTGTAATGTGCACTTTATACTTCTCATTTAACACAAAAATAGTTTTAAATAATATTTTGGGTGTATTTTCACAGTCAAATGTAATTTGCGACACATCATGTAATTAATTAGATTAAAAATGTTAATCGACTGACAGCCCTAATATAAATATATATTTTAAATATCTACATTATTAATATCTACATAATAATTACAAAACTGAATTCCAAAAATCTATCATTTTATGAAAAGAAACATTTTATGATATATACACGCACACACACACACAAATATTTTAGTTTTTTGGACCAATGAAAATGTTGGCAGGGCAGGTAAAAATCTGAAAAACAAGCCCTCACCCTAGAGCTCTGTAAATGCTATTAAATTACATTTTAGACCAATTTTCTTTAAATGTCTCAATGTTTGGGTGTCCATTCAAATGCGTAAAGGGAGAGTTAAAGATCATGTCTGATATTACGCTTAATTTGTCACAATAGAAACGCAAGTTCAAGTTGAGCACACTGCATTGTGGGATTCCATGCTGTGAGCCAGATTTATACTGCTCATTCAGGCAAATGTAGTAGGTCATCCAGGTATTCATAGTGTAATATAATATTACTGATAGTACGCAGTATGCCACTCCACGCTATACACGCACGACTGGACAACCTGTGCGCTCCAGGGCAGAGACAAATTGTCGATGCACAGGGATTGCTTTACAGTGGAGCATGTGTGTGAGTGTGTGTAATGGGCCTTAGGTGAGCTGAGTGCTCTAGAGTTTCAGTCTAGCGGGAAGCATTAAGCCGCACAGATACAATTAGGATAGCGGTAGAACCTATAAGACACACAGTGTAAGGTGTGAGGCCACACGCACACGTTGATGAGCCTGTGAAGGTAATGTATGGTAATGCATGCAGGAGAGGTGCTCTCGTTGGCAAGAGATTTCCTGATCGCACTCACTGTGAATCTCCCTTCCTTCCACTCTGTCTGTCTCTCTCTCTCTCCCCACGAGAAAAACAGAACCTTTATCTGACAGTGGAAAGTCTCTGCTCGAGTTCTCTATTCTGTGCAGCCTTCCGTCTCTCTGGGCACCAGGCCAGCATGGTGGGGGCTTTGAATCTGGGGCGAGAAGGGGGAGGAGGAGGAGGCTTTGGAGTAACAGGCATCTCTTTAAGCCAACAGCAGAGGATTGCAAAAAAGCAATCTTCCTCTTTCCTCCCCTTGGCTAATTCACTCTCCTCAGGCCTGAAGGTGCGTTGTGATGTACTTTTAAGATTGACAGAGAGGTGATTTAATCTAACTAAACTAGCATCCCTTCAACGGTGTTTATAAGGGAAGCCATGGGGTGTATGTTCATGCACATACATTACAAGAGAAGGATGAGTGCGCACCCTGCAGACAGACAGCTTTAAAGGGTTAGCTGGCTGTCTTTGATGTTATATGACATATATGAGGCCATTGAGACCCTTGAGGTGAAAATCAAGAGTCAACAGCACATCTGCATACATGCATGCATGCATGAGAGAACGGTGCAAAATGTGCAAAATTATGGTTTGGAACATTATTTTACACGTTTCACCACCTTTGTCATCACCTAGATGTCATTAAGTCATAATTTTCATTCATAACTGTATGAATTTCACATTGATATCACTTGACGTTGGATCTTCTTGAGGACCTGCTGAGTGCTTAGCTCTTACTCCAGGTGTCCAATCCTGCTCCTGAAGGGCCACCTTCCAAGAGTTCAGCTCTATTCCGAATTAATCACATTTGAGCCAGGTAATCAAGGTCTTCAGGATCACTGGAAACTTCAAGGCAGGTGTGTTGGGGCTAAACTCTGCAGGAAAGTCACCCTTCAGGAGTAGGATTGGACACCCCTGGTCTACTCTAATTATAGACAACTTAGTCTTAAACAGCTAATCAAGGTCTTCAGGATTACTAGAAACATCTAGGCAGGTGTGCTGGAGCAGAGCTGCAGGAAGGTGACCCTCCAGGAGCAGGATTGGACAGAATTGGATGGGGGCTCGTCTGGGATAAAACATGTTCAGGGAGTATTTTGGATTCAAAATAAATTAAGTTCCATCAACAATATCTGGGGCATGCTTTTAATTACCACAAGCAACAATTTTCACTTGTCAGTTTGTAAAAACAAATATTTACAATATCTGACTTGCAGTGGAAGTCGAGGGGGAAGGCATTAAAGAGCAGATTAAAAGCATAAGCTTGTATTTTCGTTAAATTACATTATTTCTTCTGTACAATCTATACAAAATGTATATCTCAACTGTTAAGTTATCAAAATCAGTCATTTTAGGTATCTTTATGCTTATCAAGCAAAAGGCTTTTTACCAGGGGTAGCCAACCCTGCTCCTGGAGGACCACTATCCAGCAGAATTTAGCTCAAATCCTAATCAATCGAACCTGAACCAGCTAATCAAGGTCTTCAGGATTACTAGAAACATCTAGGGGGGGTATGCTGAAGCAGGCTGGAGCTAAACTCTGCAGGAAGGTGACCCTCCAGGATCAGGATTGGACAGAATTGGATTGGAGGCTTGTCCAGGATAAAACAACATGTTCAGGGAGTATTCTGGATTCAAAACAAATTAAGCTCTATCAACAACATCTGAGGCATGTTCTTAATTACCACAAGCAGCAATTTTCACTTGTCAGTTTGTAAAAACAAATATTTACAATATTTGACTTGCAGTGGAAGTCGAGGGGGGAGGCATTAAAGAACAGATTAAAAGCATAAGCTTGTATTTTCGTTAAAACACATTAATTCTTCTGTACAAGCTATACAAAAATGTGCATCTCAGCAGTAAAGTTGTCAAAATCAGTCTTTTTAACAACTCTTTTAGGTATCTAGCAAGCAAGGCTTTTTACCAGGGTAGACAACCCTGCTTCTGGAGGACCATTATCCTGCAGAATTTAGCTCAAATCCTAATCAAACGAACCTGAACCAGCCAACCAACCAACCAATTAAAATTTTCAGGATTACTTGGCAAGAATGTTGGGGCAGGGCTGAAATTGAAATCTGCAGGATGGTAGCCCTCCAGAGCATGGAACTTTGGATGTAACTTTACACAGACAAGATTTGCTCGCAATACTGGTCTTTTAAGTATTGTGTATTTTAACATTTATCCTGGTGTAATGCCCTGCCCCATAGAACAGTAAGAGCATTATTGTAAATTAGATTTTGTGATCTGTTTCACGTTTATACACTTACCACAGGGTCATATTCCCAGAGCTGGTTGCCTTTCAAGTGATGGCACTTGAGCATCATAACCGGACCATTGAGTTTGGACACATCCAAACAGAGGTCATCAGTTCGGATCTCTTTATTGGCTGTGTACGAGAAAACCTGAGCGTGCGGAAAAGGTCACAATACATCAGTGTCGTACATGTCAAGCATCAACATGATTACTCTAACCAAGTTTGTGTTTTAAAAGTGACAAAGATGCGAAGGAGCTGACCTGGTTGCCGCCCATGCCGTGGCAGTTGAAAATGCCCACTTTTTCATTCTCTTTCCTGGCCATGTTATCCAGACACTGGTTAGTCTCCACATTACGGATCTGCAATCGGACAGATCACACAAATAGATTAGACACACTCAAGCAGCTCTCCTGCATGAATAAACAGTCACGTCTCTGTCTGAGTGTCAAACATGGTTAATTACCCAAAGCTTATCGCACACCAGGGGGGAGTATCGACGAACTAAAAGACAACTGTGCCAATCAAACACACAAACTCACACATCTGTGTACTTGATGAAAGACAGCAGATGAAGGGAAAGACAGCTCACTGCTTTCATCCAAAACACTGAGTTACACAAACATCAAGATCAGTGGGGCTTAAACCATGACAAACACATTTAACAGCTTCACTGCTATTATATTTAGCCAGTGTTTCATGCAAATGCTGATTTAATACTTGGCTGTTTTAATAGTTCTGTTATAATCATTGTAATGCACAGCCCCTCAAAGGGTTGGGTATTTCCAATGATTTTACAATTATTTAGATTCAAAATGACTGCAATTCAGATTCACCAGCACTTCAATGGTTAAGATACTGATTCTATCTGATTTGATTACGATTCAGTAGGTTATTTTCACTTATAATGTCAATTCTCTCTCTGCTAACGCTTCTTCACACAAGTAACTCTTCTGCAAAAATATTTTACAAAAATAAACAAAACGGTCCACACTATGAAGTTGTGAGTTAGTTCAGCAGAATTCAATGACAGGAAGCAGTGCACTAATACGTTTTCAGTCAGATACAAAAATAGGCATGGAGTGAAAGATCGATCTTGGGATTTTACCCAGCCTCTCTTAGTGCTTTATCTTATTGTGCTAGCTATTAAAACTTTTCATGCGCTACTGTTCAAAAGCTTGGGATCCATAAGATTTTTTGTTAAAATAAATGAATACTTTTATTTAGCAAGGATGCATTATATTGATCAAAAGACAGTAAAGTCTTTTACACTGTTACAAAAAAGCCCTATTTCAAATGAATCCTGTTCTTTTGAACATTCAATTGATCAAAGAATCCTGAAAAATATATCAAAGCAAAAATGATTTATAAATATTATAATAGTACATAAATAACACAAAACAGGGTGAAAGACATGCATCATAATATTTATCATATCTAAAGGTTTGGTTTTTATTTTAAACTTCATCAACTTTATTTTTCGTCTACTCAAATACATACTAAAATTGTGAGATTAAAATATTCTCTTCAATATTTTCTTCAAAAGACAAACAACTGTGTACTGTGCTGGATATGGTTTAGAGCTCTACTTCAGTGTAACTGTTTTATTGTTCCCCAGACAAAACACTGCAAGCCTGATCGCTTACAAATGTAATAAAACACTTCTCCTCCACAAGCGTCATGACTTGTATCATTCATGTTTGTAGCACAAATGCTAAAGGACAAGTTACAGGCTGAAGTTTGATACTGAAGGTTAGGGTTTTTTGTCCAGATGCTTGCCTTTCAATTCTAGTTTCAAATTCTAGCCATATTTCAAATTAATCCTGTTCTTTTGAACATTCAATTGATCAAAGAATCCTGAAAAAAGTATCACGGTTTCCACAAAAATATTACACAGCATAACTGTTTTCAACAATGACAATGACCCCTCTCACCCGGACACAACCTGTTTGCACTTCTCCCTTCAGACAGACGCTACAGATCTCTGTGCACTAGAACATCTAGGCATAAAAACAGCTTTTCCCCCATGCCATCTCCAACCTAAACAACTAACACAGGAATTATTACCTGTGTTCTGTAATGCATGCCTGTAATTCATTCTCCATCTCTAATTATTGCCTCTCTCTTTTAAGTACTATGTAAATACATATGCATATTTTCTATACAGCTGTATATATAGAGTAAATAATGCACAAATCTGTACATAAATCTTCTGTTCCAGATTCATACAGATTATTATTTATTGTTAAGTCTTTTTTCTGTTCTTATGTCAGATATGTATGTATGTATGTATGCATGTATGTACCAAGAGCTTCTTAAAAACCACAACAAATTCCTCGTTTGTTTGCGCACACTTGGCGAATAAAGCTGATTCTGATTCTGAATAAATAGCAATATTAGAATGATTTCTGAAGGATCATGTGACACTGAAGACTGCTGAAAATTCAGCTTTGCCATCACAGGAATAAATTACATTTAAAAATATATTAAAATAATTGTAATAATATTTTACAACATTAGCTTTTTTTATACTGTACTGCATTACTGTATTTTTGATTAAATAAATGTAGCCATGTTGAACATAAGAGACTTCTTTCAATAACAACCCCAAACTTTTAACTGGCTAGTACACATGGAACATTATTGCGACGTCATATCCTCCATGTATTATTCTGTCTGTGTCCTGCCTTACACCTTACAATGTCACCATCAGTGGCGAGGAGAGACAAAGATGAGCTAAAAGGGAATGAACCATAGACAGCACGAGGAAGATAGAGCCTTAACCAGTCAGAAGAACAGACAGACTCCGGTCTGACATCAGAGATGACACGCATGATTTATTCATAAGAACGTCTGAAAAAGAGAGAGGCAGCGATGGACAGATGGAACGAAAGGGTGAGAGACGGAACAGGAAACAAGACGATGACAGAGGGAGAGCAGAATAGGAGAGAATAAATGTCTCTCATTTCCTGAACACAGTGACTGGAATGAAAAAAAAACAAAAAACCAATCAATTCCTGTGACATAGTCAACCCCGAGAAAAGAGCGTCCCTTGCTAATTCACACCTGCGCTTCTTTAACACACACACAGAAATGTGTTTATCACTACGCAGTGATTTCCCTTTTGCTATCAGCATGAGTGTGTGTGTGTGTGTGTGTGTGTGTGTGTGTGTGAGAGAGAGAAAGCGATACAGACCTCTCCCAGCGAGTAGTAGTGGCGTGGTATCTGGGAGTCTGGGTAGACATTTTCTAGGTACCAGGAGAACGGCTTACACTGCAGTCTCTGTCTCAGGGATGTTCTGGATGTGATGTCTCCATAATCCACTTTCGTCACACCTTAAACAAAACCACGAGAATGCGAAATGGTTAATAAACTTTAACATTTAGATTTTCTAGGATGCTGTGGGTGGTTAAGGTGCTAAGGCTTCACTAAGTGGTTTGTAAGGCGTTTGGGGTCGTTGATAAGTGGCATTATTAAACTTGTCGACAAAATTACTGCCAATTATGTTTATTAATTAAGATTTTTTTGATTTTGTCAGTGATAATAAAGACAAGGTAAAAACAGTATTGTTATTGTTAACTAAAACAAACAATTAAAATCACTTTTGTTAAATAAAGCTGAAATAATATATAAATATTACATGAGAACTTAAAGCAAAGAACTTACATGAAAATTTGAAATTTGAACTATTAAGTTTAATATGAAATACTAACATTACTAAAATAAAGCTAAATAGAAAAATAAAATAAAAAATGACAAAAGTACATAAAATTATTAACACTTTAACACTTAAAATATATCAAAGCAAAAATGATTTATAAATATTATAATAGTACATAAATAACACAAAACAGTGTGAAAGACATGCATCATAATATTTATCATATCTAAAGATTTGGTTTTTATTTTAAACTTCATCAATGTTATTTTTCGTCCACTCAAAGACATACTAAAATTGTGAGATTAAAATATTCACTATTTTGTAAGGAATATTTTCTTCAAAAGACAAACAACTGTGTACTGTGCTGGATATGGTTTAGAGCTCTACTTCAGTGAAACTGTTTTACTTGTTCCCCAGACAAAACACTGCAAGCCTGATCGCTTACAAATGTAATAAAACACTTCTCCTCCACAAGCGTCATGACTTGTATCATTCATGTTAGTAGCACAAATGCTAAAGGACAAGTTACAGGCTGAAGTTTGATACTGAAGGTTAGGGTTTTGTCCAGATGCTTGCCTTTCAGCCCTAACAATAAGGAGAGAGTATACAAAGGCATTTGTGTAGAGGAGGGAAAGAATAACACAATACGCACACAGTCACACAGATAGCTCAGATGTTGACAGTGACATTAATATCTATTATCCAACATCTCCTTCTGAGTCAATACGGCTCGAGTGCCCAAGAGCGCTGATAATACACACACACCCCATTAAAGAGACAGACACCGAGATAGAGAGACAGTCATAGAAAGACACCAAGACAGAGAAAGGCAAAGAGACGAGACTGAGAGACAAGATAAGGAAATGTAATTTCAAAAATTGGCTATATTGTGTCCTGCTATATTCTTGAACTATGTGTGACTCCCAAAACATTGATTGCATGTGTTGTATGGGTGAAATGGGTAAAATAATTATGGGTAAAATAATTGCTGTTGCTTTACTGTGGGACATGCTTGATATTAAAAACAGTTAGTTGTCAAAATAATTTTCAAGACTTTTTACTTACATTAGCCAAGCATTAGTTTTTTTTTGCTCTGGTATAGAATTGTGGAACAGAGAATTGCAAAATTTCTATCATAATCTATACATGTCATTATTGTGAAATAAAATGACTTTTTACTGAAATACTGTGATACCTAATAGTATAACATTAACAACAACATTAACAAGTATAACATTTTGGGCAAATCGCTCACCATTAATCGTATTAAATAATCTCAATATTGATCATGATTTTATGATAATTGAGCATTCCTAGTAATTATTGTTTTCCTGAAGAATAGGTTTGGTTACTG
Organism: Schizothorax lantsangensis; assembly: GCA_027422415.1. Classification (NCBI taxonomy): domain Eukaryota; kingdom Metazoa; phylum Chordata; class Actinopteri; order Cypriniformes; family Cyprinidae; genus Schizothorax; species Schizothorax lantsangensis. The sequence goes on along the minus strand of CM049850.1, from coordinate 20,974,145 downwards.
CCACAGTAATGCTAGTATGCATAGAAGAAATGGGAACTATTTACACGCATTTGTGTCTGTATTCAAATACCTGCATGAAGTATGACTACACTGTACATTATATATTGTATTATGTACACTACCAATCAAAAGTTTTTGAACAGTAATATTTTTAAGTTTTTTTTAAAGAATTCTCATCTGCTGACCAAGCCTGTATTTATTTGATCCAAAATACTGCAAAAGCAGTAATATTGTGAAATATTTTTACTATTTAAAATAACGGCTTTCTGTTTGAATATATTTTAAAATTGAATTTATTCCTGTGATCAAAGCTGAATTTTCAGCATCATTACTCCAGTCTTCAGTGTCACATGATCCCTCAGAAATCATTCTAATATGATGATTTGCTGGGAACATTTATTATTATTATTATGATTATTATCAATATTTAAAAGTTGAGTTGAGTACATTTTTTCATGCTTCTTTGATGAATATAAACATACAAAGATCAGCATATACTGTATCTGTAATAAAAAAGCCTTTGAAACATTATACACTATACCATTCAAAAGCTTGGAGTCAGTGTATTTTTTTTTTGGGGGGGGATAAATTTTTTTTGTTTACATAATATATGTGTGTGTACTGTGTATATTTATTATGTATATATAAAAGCACACACATACAGTATCTATTTTTATATTATGTATTTATATGTATATATTTATATTCATATAATTTATATTATATATAAATATATTTATTATATAAACATAACATATTTTTCTTAAATATATACATGCATGTGTTTGTATTTATATATACACAATAAATATACACAGTGTCACGGTGCGCTGGGGACGAAGGAGCGAGGAGGCGAGGGGTTCTTCAGAATATAATATCTTTTAATAAGGAATCCAACAAAGGAACATGGGAAGACATATAGGAACTCAGGGGTGACATCCAGGAAGACATTTAACAGCAGACAAAAACCAAGGGAGAACACAGGACTTATAAAGACAGACGAACTAATGAGCAAACGAGATGAATGATACAAGACAGGTGATACGAATGAACGAAGATTAACAGGAACAAAACAGGAAACTCAACAGGAACACACGTGACACACCCATAAATTATGTGAACAAAAACTTTTATTTTGGATGCAATTAATCGCGATTAATTGTTTGACAGCACTATTATATACTGTATATAATGCCCATATGTCTATATTGTTTGGGTGTATGTATTGTATTTACAGTAACCATTTCACTATTTGAGTTGTGCACTCCCCTATGTAAACTGACATTGTGTGTAGTGTTTGTTTCTGTATTTTCAAACTTCACTGTGTATCTGTTTACGATGCAGATGTGTAGCATGTAAACGTGACTGACCAGGTGAGATGATGTAGAAGAAGTTCTTGAACTCATCCATCCAGACCTCTGCCAGCCGTCTGTTGTTTTTGTTGATGATCTGCCCAGTTCCACCGGGGAACGTGTACGGCGTCGCCTTACGGAACACATGACCGACGTGAGAACACGTGACGATCTCAAGCGTCCCCCCGCACTGCCAAATCTGATAAACAAGGGCAAATATTACTTCTCAGAGTATGAAAAATCAAATAATAACGTTATATGCACTATATGCACAAGTGGAATTGTGGTGGTTGAGCATTGAGACTGACCCTAAAGGAGATCTCCAGGTTCTCTCCTCCCCAAATGTCCATGCCTGAATCATATGTGCCAATCTCCTGGAAATAATCTCTGTCTATGGAGAAGAGACCACCTGCCATAGTGGGGGTCCTGATAGATGATGCAAAAACAAAAACAAAAAACACAGAGTTTAATTGCAAAACAGGCCCTTCAGGGGAATGATCATATCTTATTAAAGCAGCTCTTCCTCTTCTGTTCACTCTGTTACAAATAAGCACGTTGCGTGTCACTCAGGGGAATGAGATCTTCAGTAGAAATGACATGTTTACATGTGCCTATTTTGGCAACAACATATCCTTCTTTAAATATCTTTCACTCGTGTTCGTCCATTTCCCTCAGCAGGCGCTCTCTGTTCTTTCCTGTTTTCCTTCCATCCATCCCCTGCAGCACGTCTCATTCACAGTCATGTTTTCCTCAAGTAAGAACCTGTTGTTATGCGCTCAAGTTGTTTTCATGCAGAGAACCAGGCTCTGAAGTAAAAAAGGAGACGAAGTAAACGAGGGGTCGTAAGGGGAAAAAATACAAAAACAGAGCAGAGTGGCGTCAGAGCGTTCTGATAAAAAAACAACGTGCAGCTCTGAAAAACAGGATCTGTGAAGAAATCAAGCAGTAGAAGGCTAAGAGCTACTCTGCTCCTGTAGGTATGAGGTGAGCAGGTAAACACACTCTCCTCTCGGCAAAGTGCTGGTGTGGATTAAAACTCCCCTCGTCTTTGTGTTAACTGCAGTGTTTAGCTGCAGGGCTGGAGAAACACTTTTATATTCCGCAGCTTTAAGTTGCATGTAAAATACCTTTTTAAAAAGGAAAAAAAAAAATGTTGAATTTACATTTAAAGGCCTTTACAAATTGGAGTCATTGCCTACTGTTTAACACACATACTGTGATTCATTGTGTCGTGGCGCTCATGTGGGCAATTTGAGTTCAAATCTGACTTGTGACATTTCTACCTCTATTCACTTACTGTTTACATTCCTATCTCTTACATTAAAAAGGTCTCAAAATTAGGCATCTGAAAAAAGCTGTTATAAATGGAATACTAATGTACTGTACACACAGTGGTAATTGCACTACTTTGTTCAAAAATGTGGAAACTGAACATATGTGACAATAAGTATACTAATAACAGTAAAACAGTACATTTATAACAGTAGTAGTACATTGCTGACCAGTGTTGGGCTAGTTACTCAAAAAATGTAATATATTACTCATTACTAGTTACTCCTTTCAAAAGTAATATTGTTACATTACTTATTACTTTCTGGCAACAGTAATTAGTTACAATACTAGTTACATTACTTTTTCTTCACGCCCCATAGAAGTTGTAACTGTGTATCTTCCACATAAAATTATTCTAGAATGTTACTAATAACATATTTCTTCCTCATCATTTGACCAAAATCCACGTTGGATCGCAGTCAGAAGTTATTACAAACACTCAATAGTGATTGATAGTGACATTCAAGTAGAAGTGTTGTATTAATCTCATCAACTGTCATGTGTAGCTTGAAGTAATTTTTCCGTTACCCATATATACAATTATATTTCGTTATGTATTTTATCAAATCACATTAGTTTGTAAGAAACTGTTTAATTTTCCAAAAAGATGTTTAATTATAGTAATATAATGTACCACATGCTGATCAGAGGGATGTGGGTGGGATGTAAAACCAGAGTAAAGTAAAGCCACAACTTAAACAACAGTGTTCAGATCATCTTTTTTCCTGACAAAATCAATATAATGCAATATTTCTATCTGCTGAATGCAAGCTTTTCTATATTCCAAGCTTGCCTGCTGCACTGGGGACATCACATGCAAATTATGAAAATAAATCTAGGAATTATTTGATTGTTAAGATTTTAAATCAGCGGGCATCAAAAGTAACTAAGTAACTAAGCTGTTTTATGGATAGTAACTGTAATATTATTACTGAAATCTTATTAGTAATTAGTTACACTACTAGTTACTGCAAAAAGTAATATTATTACAGTAACTAAATTACTAGTAATTAGTTACTGCCCAACACTGTTGCTGACACAGTCTGAAAAAGGAGATTATATATGTAAAAAGGACATTATATTTTCAATGCAATAGTATCTTATGCTCACCAAGGCTGAATATCAATTTTCTATTTTAATGTATTTTAAAATGTAATTTATTCCTGTGACTGTGTGTGCGATATCTTTTAACAGCTGTGCTGCTTAAAGGGATAGTTCACCCAAAGATGAAAGTTCTGTCATTAATTACTTACCCTCATGTCATTCCAAACCCACCTTCATTCATCTTCATAACAAATATTAAAATATATTTGATGAAATCCGAGAGCTTTCTGACCCTCCACAGACAGCAACCCAACTGTATCGCGATACTTATGTGAACGCATGTCGAAGACTGACACGGAAGAGAAGAAATTGTTGAATAAAGACGTTATTTTTGTTTTCTTTATGCACAAAAAGTATTCTCTTAGCTTCATAAAATTAAGTTTGAACCACTGATGTCACGTGGTCTATCTTAACGATGTCCGACTACCTTTCTGGGCCTTGAACATGGTAGTTTCGTTGCTGTCTATGCAGGGCCAGAAAGCTCTTGGATTTCATCAAAAATATCTTAATTTGTGTTCTGAAGATGAACAAAGGTCTTACAGGTTTGGAACGACATGAGGTTGAGTAATTAATGACAGAATTTTCATTTTTGGGTGAACTATCCCTTTAATATTTTTGTCGAAACCATGATACATTTTTTCAGGCTTCTATGATGAACAAAAAGTTTTTAAAAAAAGCATTTATTTGAAATAGAGTTTTATTGTAACAATATAAATGTCTTTGTCATCATTGACACAAGTTGTGTAGACTACTTTTATGGTGCTTTTTTGAATATTTGTCCTTATTTTCCTTTTCGTTTCGTGGAAAACATAAAAGCACAAATGTTTGGAATGACACCAGGGTGAGTAAACAGAACTTTCATTTTTAGGTGAACTATCCTTTTAAGACTAGCACGGTACTTGATTCTACTATGGACCTTTGACTTCAATTGGAACATGGTAAGGTTTATCACAGCTATTTAATCCTGATTCACTTGTCTAACTGCATGATAAGCATTTCCGTTTGTTACCTGACAGGCAGGGTTCTGTCTCCTTTCCTGCGATCCATCTCTCTCTGTGGTACCGGATACCAGCGGAAGTTCAGCTTCCAGTTGAAGCCACCATATGTCATATCAGAGCCTGCCATGTACTCAAATGTGTCATCGCTGATCACGTCAATGATGGGACACACTACGGTTTTCCTGTGAAACACACACACAAGTGATACTAGCAATACACTTTCACTGCTTTGACCTCATCTACCTGAAAGAATGAGTTTTGTCCGCCACAGAATGTCTCTTTTTATTTTGAATTCAGCTGGCACACGCTCAGACACACCTCTCTTTACTCAAACAGATGCAGACACAAATCAGAGGGGACGTCTCGCTAAATTTGTGTCATCAATCAGCACCAAGCAGCCCACTGTGATGCTAACCCGGGCGATGAGGATGGATCACGCACACACACTCAGGCACTGCAGGCACACTTTCCTTTCCTAAATTCAGCAGACTGAAGCTTCATCTGCTAATGATGCCCCAACAGGCCGCCCGAGGCAAGACAACACAGAGAATCAGCATGTGTATGTGAGCATGTGCGCATGTTTAGAAGAGGGGAGAAATACTCTGCATATATCTTCAAAGAATCAAAATCAGATAAAAGTGAGTTCATGTTTCTATACCCTACAAGTTCTCCATTTCAGACACAAATGCAGCCTAAGGTGAAACCTAACTACAAAAATGTAATAAAGGCCTGGGAAAAAAAAACTCTAAAAGCTATTGATCGCTTCGCTCTCTGCAAACCAACATGCCAAAAGGGCGGAAAAGAAAGTGTGTGCGAAAATGACTGGTTTGTTTTTATGTTCCACCACAAATTGCAGAAATGAAATGAAAGGCATGTGCTGGGTATACATTTTGTGTGTGTTTGTGACCGCATATATGTGTGAGCTATCAATCCACTAGTGGAATGCTATTTCCCAACTACTAACACTAAATCTGAAAAAAATAAAAAATACATTTTATATATATATATATATATATATATATATATATAAATCATGCAACAATCTTGCAAATAAATACCTCACACTCTTTACATTTGTAAGTGAGTGGCATATTAGTCAGTGTCTATTGCAACTTCAAACATGCACCCTGGGTTTTGAAGAGACGCGAGACTGCAGAACATCGCATCTGGTTAGTGTTCCATTGGTGCAGACCAAAACACACACACACACACACGATGTTATTCGTTGTGAATGAGTTTTCATGTGTCTTTAGAGATTTTTCCTCCTACTTAATGCATACGCACAGTTTGTGAGCAGTTGTTTTCTTTATTTATCATTCAGTTCAACCATTTTTATCATATTGTTTTGTTATCTTAATATGCAATTACAGTATATTGTGTAGATTATGTAAATGGTTTTATATTCTATTTATAATAATTACTATAGACTAGTAATTAGTCTATAGTAGTAGACTAGTAATTAGACTAGTAGTTAGCCTTAAAACATCTTGACCCTAACCTTAAACCTCCACTCTAAAAGAAAATATATTCATTATTTATTTATAAAAACATATCTTACTTAGGTAAATTATAGCTAAGCAAATCTACACATTTAAATTATCATTAAAATCAAATTTTATTCACAAAAATATATCCCACATACTATTACATCACATATCCAGTGTATCCAGCAACACATACTAGGGGAGAAAAGTCAGCTTTGGATCCTAGGGTTACAATGTTGAAATTTTCAAAGCGTTTCAACTTAAAAGTAGTAGTACTTACTTGTCAAGTTTGATGCGAGTGAGCAGAGGCTCTAGCCAGCCGGTGGTACATTCACAGTGGGCATCCAGGAAGGTAATCACCTGACCTGTGGAGATGGACGCCCCCTTCAACCGAGCGCGAATCAGGCCCGAACGCTGCTCCATCCGTACCACCCTGACAGGAACCTCTAGCTTCCGCACATACTGCTCCAACTGCCTCTTCAAGAAGTCTACATGCACACAAAGGTAACAAACAATTATACACTTGCTTCACATATACATAGATTATATAGATTAAAATCATATCTTCACTCAATATCCATCAGTGGATGTTTAGCAAAGCGAAACCTCTCTAGATGCAAACCACAATGCATATTTTAGCCAAGGCACAATCTGAAAATTTGGGTGGGGCATATTATAATTAAGTGAAAATATTAATTAGGTTTTGCTGATTATCTCTCTCCAACTGCATGATAATTTGTTCAATAGTCTACCAATACCTCCAGCCAGCTAATGGTTTATTTTGCCGTTAAAATTGTATTTTTTATTTGGCTGCCAACAACAATTTTTTTCACACTGTGGAGCTCAAGTGAAGCTCTTGAAATATAACGATTATTGCCCAAAAAGGTGTGTAAGGGGGCATGTTCTTTGTCTTGCCGATGTACAGGAAACCTTTCTTTAATGATTTCCCCCCACTTCAATCATTAATCAAGTATTGCTCTACATCAGCATCTGCTGTGGGCGGTTCGGTTCATGCTGCCAATGACTCCAACGCTTTAACACAGCTCATGTGGAACAACATCCTCAGCTACAGCAGCCATCTTTAAATACAGATCTAAAGTTACAGCGGTGGGATACCAACGCTGTCTGTTTTGATCAAATAAGACAGTTCAAAGCCACTGAATGGCCTGACAAGATTATTCAAACTGTGTTCAGGAACATAAAGGACAGACTGAAACTGTGAAACAATACAGAATAAGCCTGTGAAACGTCAACATTCATTTACAGTTACATTTATGGTTAAGATGGTACATGTATTTTGTAAGTCACTGGTTCTTAACCTTTTTAACTCAAAGGCCTCCTGTTGTCCAACACAATATTCAAAGCCATTCAACATCCTGCTGAGTTCAAACAACATCGATGAGTAGAATAACACAATTTTCATATAGTTTTAGAGATTATTTTAACGAAAGCGACAAATAAAATCTGTAAGCTGGTCCAAATCTGTCCAAAAAAATCTATGTATGGCAAACACGCATCCACAGATCCAATCACAAGCCTTTAAGAGATCTGACGGGAGGACAAGTCTGTGCAATACAGTCTCACAGAGGGTTTCTATCTGCTCTCTCATACTTTATTTGAGGTGTGATATGTGGAACAGACCAGAACAGAACGCTCTGAACTACAAAGACAGCAGGAGCAGCAGGGATTTCTCATGCCAGCGACCCCCCTAAAACACTCCAAAAACAGAAAGACAAAAGAGTTTCACATTCAGCCGGGAAAGAAAACGTTTATTTTCTGTTTCCATGTCATTATCTGGTGATCCGTCTCTTTAACTTCTTCACACAACCTGACAACATGCAAGTTCCATTCTGCAATATTTCCCACTTTAAGGTGCAAATATGTCACATTATGTAAATTAAATGCATTGCAAACTCCATAACATGTTGTATAAAACAAGCCAAATGGATGCTCCACTCAAATGAACACTCATCACTCTCTGCATACACGTGAGTAAATCTATGCACACGTAAATCAATATTCTGCCTTATTCCTCTAGTCGTTTAAGTGGAAATAAAGAGGAGGAAGAGAGAGTGGGCGGAAAGAGAGAGAAGGAGAACGAGAGAGGACATCATTAGAGGACAAAATTGAGCGGCAGGAAGATGAGAGGAAGAATTTGGGTCTTTATCTCTCCACAGGAGAAGCAGATTAGCACAGATGAGGGAGGAGGGGGGCTGGCAGCTATTCTTATGCAGGACGTGACCTGTGCAGTCAATCTATTACCAAGCGAACTGGTGCATGTGTGCGTGTGCGTGACTGAGTGAGAAAAGAAGACATCGATGTGTCTTTTTTGCATCTGTCAAAATGTTGCACTGGTTAGACAGGAGTGTGTGTTCTTGTGTGTGTGTGTGTGTGTGTGTGTGTGCACACACCACAGGCTTCAATGAAGCTTCAAAGCACTCTTGGATGAACACTCTGTCAAAGTCTCTGCAGTCTCTCACCTACAGACTAAATTCTGATGTGGCTACAGTTACTCCAGCTTGTATAGGTTTTATACTGAGGTAATAATGCTTTCAATCCCCTACCTCTGATCTTAAAGGCACAGTTCACCCAAAAATGAACAATCTGTCATTATTTATTCACTGTTGTTTCAAACCTTTCTTTCTTCTGTGAAACACAAAATAAGATATTTCGAAAAATGTTTCGGTGTGTTTTTTGTCAATACAGTGAAAATGTATAAATCACTTCAATCACACGGGGCAGTCGTGGCCTAATGGATAGCGAGTCGGACTTGTAAGCGGAAGGTTGTGGGTTCGAATCTCAGGTCTGGCAGGGATTGTTGGTGGGGGGAGTATCCTCCTTCAATACCACGACTGAGGTGTCCTTGAGCAAGGCACCGAACCCCCAACTGCTCCCCGGGCGCTGTAACATGGATGGGTTAAATGCAGAGAATACATTTCACTACTGGTTATATACTCTCTATGTAATTGTGTATGTGACAAATAAAAATTATCTTATCTTATAATCTTATAATCAATAGTGCAGCAATATATTATGAAGTCAATTTCAAACCACACTGCTTTCTGTTGGTAAACACTACAAATGCGACTTGAAGCAGATGCAAAATCAAAATTCCAGACTGCACAGAATACAATCGAAATGACTTGATTCTGACCATGAACAATTGATATTGACTGATGAACAATGATAAATGTGACCGCATCTAAAGTTAATGAGGTCCAGAAACAATTTGTCCCACTGACTTTCCCCTTCGTTGGACAAAAACAGCTGAAAAGTTCCTCAAAATATCTTTGTTTTGGAACGACATCAGGGTGAGTAAGTAATGATATAATTTTTTGTGTTTTATTAAGCTGTTTTCCTTGTGAGGATGTTTGGATGGTCCCCACAGATGAGGTGATTTTAAGTTTTATCATCATTGTATGGACATTTGGTCCACAACTTGACCCACACACAAGCACACATACAGCACAGTAACAAAATCACATTGTCAAAACCACACTGGTGCGTAAACAATACCTAAGTAGTAGTGTACTCAACTTCCTGTAGTCAACAACACAGATGCAATATGAACTCGCTTACAAAAACAGTACAAGAAATAGTACAAGGCACACACACACCTATGAAATCGCTAATGAGGAAAAGATAGATCTTAGCAGTTACATTCACTTTACCTTCCATTAGAAACTATAAATTTACCTTCCATTACAAACTATATATCTGATAACAGAGAGCATAAGAAATACAAAGAGAAACCTTGAGAGAAAGAGAATCAATAGAGTGGAAAAAACACAAAGGACAAAGGGAGAAAAGGGGATAAAGTTTTTTCTCTAGTGTGTCCTTCAGATAAAAAGTGCTCCTCTGAAACTGTAAGGTCGGCGTTTCCAATGAATGAAGGTTTGAAATGAGCAGATATTCACTGATATAAAACAGAACAAGCCAGTTTTATGCCTCAAACTACCGAACATGTTAAATAGGCTATTCATATTTTAATAGCCTAGAGCAGAGATTCCCAACGATTTTTGTCAGTTAAACCCCTTAGACCTAAATATTTATTTAAAATCTCCTGGAGGTTTTACATTTTATTTCAAACTTATTATTTTAATTTTACATTGTCATTATTCCATTAATTCTTAGCTTTTCATCAACTTGCAAACCCCTTGCAGTACCTCACAAATCCCAGTTTGGGAAATGCACTCGTGACAAATTGAGCTGCAGTACTAAAAAAGACAACGTGGGTTCAAATCTGTCTCGCAACACTGACAATCTTGTTTCATCCTCCTCTTCTCATCGTATTAAAACAGTAACAGCAAGTGTCCTAACAGAGATCGATGTATGTGTTCATGTAAGTTTTTGCATGTGTGTTTGTCATCACATCACAGTGTTGTCAGCAGCTTCATTGGCTGTTGTCTGTGTTTGTGAGTGAATGTTCACCCTGGAGCTGTACACCCCGAGCCGGGTCACATGAAACACTCGTGCAGGGCTTTCAGCAGCCATTGCAATGACGCTGGAGGGCAACAGAGTCATGCAGAGGTCATGTATGCAGAGGTCAGAGCACTCCGGAGCAGCTGCCAACGAGACCAATGCCAGTGAAAGACCCGCAGGACACATTTCTACAGTCAGCTGAAACGCTCCTGACCTCTCGGGTCACTCAGAGTCAGTGGCGTAACGGGGATTTGCAAGTGCAAAAACTTGGTGGCTTCCTCAACACAGCAGCCTACACGAATAACCTTAAAACATGAAAATATATCAATGTAATTTTGGATCACTTAATTGCTGCAGTCTAAACCAATTTGATCTTTTAAAGGGACACTTCACTCAAAAAAAAATTCAGTCATTTACTTACCATGAGGGTCATTAAAAAAATGCATGACTGTCTTTTTTATGTGAAACATGAGAAGATATTTTGAAAAATGTCACATAGAGTGAAGGTCCAATATTGATCATCACTGACTTTAACTCGATGCATTCATATATTAAAATATATTACAGGTGCATCTCAATAAATTAGAATGTCATGAAAAAGATTCATTACATGTAAAGTAAAACATTTCAAAAGTTTTTTTTTGTTTTAATTTTGATGATTAGAGCTTACAGCTCATGAAAGTCAAAAATCAGTATCTCAAAATATTATAATATTTACATTTGAGTTTCAATAAATGACCATCCATACAGTATAAATTCTGGGTATCTCTTGTTCTTTGAAACCACAATAATGGAGAAGACTACTGACTTGGCAATGATCCAGAAGACGAACATTGACACCCTCCACAAAGAGGGTAAATCACAGAAGGTGATTACTGAAAGGTGTGGCTGTTTACAGAGTGCTGTATCAAAGCATATTAAATGCAAAGTTGACTGGAAGGAAGAATTTGGGTAGGAAAAGGTGCACAAGCAACAGAGATGACCGCAAGCTTGAGAATACAGTCAAGCAAAGCTGATTCAAACACTTGGGAGAGCTTCACAAGGAGTGGACTGAAGCTGGAGTCAGTGCATCAAGAGTCACCACGCTCAGACGTCTTCAGGAAAAGGGCTACCAAGCCACTTCTGAACCAGAGACAACGTCAGAAGCATCTTACCTGGGCTATGGAGAAAAAGAACTGGACTGTTGCTCAGTGGTCCAAAGTCCTCTTTCCAGATGAAAGTAAATTTTGCATTTCATTTAGAAATCAAGGTCCCAGAGTCTAGAGGAAGAGTGGAGAGGCACAGAATCCATGTTGCTTTAAGTCCAGTGTGAAGTTTCCACAGTCAGTGATGATTTGGGCTGCCATGTCATCTGCTGGTGTTGGTCCACTTTGTTTTCTGAAGTCCACAGTCAACGCAGCCATCTACCAGGAAATTTTAGAGCACTTCATGCTTCCTTCTGCTGACAAGCTTTATGGAGATGCTGATTTCATTTTCCAGCAGGATTTGGCACCTGCCCACACTGCCAAAAGCACCAAAAGTTGGTTAAATGACCATGGTGTTGGTGTGCTTGATTGGCCAGCAAACTCACCTGACCTGAACCCCATAGAGAATCTATGGGTTATTGTCAAGAGGAAGATGAGAGACACCAGACCCAACAATGCAGATGACCTGAAGGCCACTGTCAAAGAAACCTGGGCTTCCATACCACCTCAGCAGTGCCACAAACTGATCACCTCCATGCCACGCCAAATTGAGGCAGTAATTAAAGCAAAAGGAGCCCCTACCAAGTATTGAGTACATATACAGTAAACGAACATACTTTCCAGAAGGCCAACAATTCACTAAAAATGTTTTTTTATTGGTCTTATGAAGTATTCTAATTTGTTGAGATGAATTGGTGGGTCTTTGTTAAATGTGAGCCTAAATCATCACAATTAAAAGAACCAAAGACTTAAACTACTTTAGTCTGTGTGCATTGAATTTATTTAATACACGAGTTTCACAATTTGAGTTGAATTACTGAAATAAATGAACTTTTCCACGACATTCTAATTTTTTGAGATGCACCTGTATTTTGTGCTACACAGAAGAAAGTAAGTAATACACATTTAAAACAACATGAGGTTGAGTAAATTTTGGGTGAACTTTAGCCTTTTAACAAACTTGAATAGTTTTGTTTTGGATGCCTCTCCAGAAATTTTATAAAATAATTATATTAATTCTGTTTGTTTATTCTTAAAAACCGTGCTTTGCTAAATACAATTAAATTTAGGATAAACAAATTAATTGTACCATGTAATCATATAGACCGATTAATTCAGAATTTATTGTCGGTTTTTTTTTTAACTTGGGGTGTAGGGGACCAAACAACTGTTTCTTGAAGTGCCCTTCTGCGTCATCATCTCGTGCCCACACAGAGGCGTCGTCATCATGCAAAGATTCTGCACAAAGGATCATGGGAGCCCGAAGTGTCCATCAGTTGTACACTTCGAAATCCTTCATTCTGAAGGGCCCTTTGAAGTGGCTAGTTTTGAGCACTTCGGTTTGGAACGACCCTTCAATATGGCGGCCATGATTGTTTTCACTCTTCAGAGTGCCCTTCGGAGGGCGATATATCCCGTTTGGAACGCACCAAAAATGTGCAGGGCAGGGGAGCCTCCAGGACAGGTTTAAAATCCCCTGCACTACACTATCATAAATGTTGAGTGTTTTTGGTCGTGTCACTGCCTCGACACTCACATCAATGCGGGGGGAGAGGCGACGGCAGTGCAGTGATGGAGAAGATGATTCAGGGCTATGAAAAAAAAAAATGCTTGTAGAATCAAGCGCAGGTCTGTCAACACCTGGATTGAATAATTACACTAATAAGTACGACACCAGCTAAATCAGATTTCCCAGGATTCACCGCAGAGCAGGAGAAATACATATGATAATTTGATTTATAGTTTGAAATTAGTCATTTTGACATTTTAATGAGTTTTAGAGTAAGGTGTTAGGCTCAATAGACTAATGTATATATCATTTAGAAGTTAATAAAATTTAAACTACACCGAATGAGCTGCACAGTATATAAGAGAGCTAGAAATATGTAGATGCTCAAAGCCTTTGGACTTTTCTTTGTTATCACAATTATTTAATAGCTCTCGAGTGGTTCTATTAGCTCTAATAATGATTTCCATATTCAAAGATGTAATGAAATTCTGGCCAATACCAACAAGGCAATAATTATTTTCATGTTATGACCAATAACTGATAAATGGCAGATATTAAAATTCTATTTTGTATATTATAAAAAAAGTCTAAAAATAAATAAATAATAATTTTAAATACTAAACTATAATGTACATTATGAAAGAAAAAAAAAAAATTTTTTTTTAAGTGAGCATTAGATGATATCAAAGGTAAAAACAAAGAAGAAGATCATGTACAATTAAATGTCCAATATCAGCCAATATGTATCCAAAATCAACTGAAAAAAAAGTCCCTTATGTTGGCTGATAATCGATATGGTACATATTTATAGTGGATCCCTATGCTAAAAATACTGGTGGTTTTCACAGGACCCCCACTTTTAACATGAGTGTATATGTGAGAGTATGTGTGTATGTGTGGGCTAATGATAATATAATTCCAGGTATGTATTTATTACACCTACTAATCCACTAATCCCATAATCTAGACAAATTACAGGTTAGTGCAGCAGATAACGACAAAGACACTAGAGCTGCAAACCCACACAGCAGCAGACACCAATAGAGCTAGTCAGATACGTGAGGCTGAACATACACACTCTCCCTCTGTATAAATCTGTCTTAACAAACACGCTCTCTTTCCAGTGCGTAAATCACATTTCATCATTGAAGTTAATACGCAACAAGGTCACCGGCCATCTTTTTCCTCCAGATCTGTTCTGTTCCCTTTCACTGCACGCAAACACACAAAATACACACAGTGAAAGCAGAGCTGACATGATACAGGCATTTTCAAAGAGTGGAAACAAAACCATGTCATTATCTCTGGAGTGCTGCAGTACAATGTCCTCATCTTAACTTAGAGATCTGTGTGAGAGCATTTATTTGTGTATGCGAGAGATTTCTGTGCTATCATTCCCCCTCTCAGCATTTAGCACCACATACATATGTCAAAATGACAGGTATGTTACTGATCTAACTAGACAATTCATCCAAGATTCATAATCAAAATGTCATAACTTGATCTTCCAGTAGTCTGCTTAAACCAAGCCCCTTTCTTAAAATCAACCTCAGTTTCGCATTAAGATCTACCTCCATCCAATCAACAGCTGATGATAGAACCAAGTCACCTGTTTCAATCAAATGTACATCACAAAATGGAAGAAAAAATCTGTTACATTACAGTTTTAAGGGGACAGTTCACCCTAAATAGAGAAACTGCCATTATTTCCTCACTCACACAGCTTTCACAACCTCTTTGACTATTCTTCCGATTGCCAACAGAAACATGTATAGTAGAATGCCTAAGCTGCTCCTTTCCATACAATTCCATACAATACAAGGCAAGTTTTTGTACAGAATGGCTTTATTTCTTTCTGTGAATACAAAATACTTGGAAAATAGTATAGCCTATATATCGTATAGACTAGTGTTATAGTGCTTTTTGTAATTTGAATCCTCATCAACTATCATTGTATAGAAAAGAGCAGCATGAACATTCTTCAAAATATCTCACTGCAAAAAATGCTTTTCTTACTTAGATTTTTTGTTGTTTCCAGCCAAAATATCTAGAAATTCTTAAATCAAGAAGGATTTTCTAGACAAGTAAAAATTATTGTCTTGTTTTCAGAAAAAACATGCCAAAATTAAGTGAGTTTTTGCTTGAAACTAGCAAAATAATCTTGTTTTCTGTTTGAAATAAGATTATTTTGCTTACCCCATTGGCAGATTATTTTGCTTGTTCTAATTTTGACATGTTTTTTTCTGAAAACAAGACAATAATTTTTACTTATCTAGAAAATCCTTCTTGATTTAAAGGGGTCATCGGATGCAAAATTCACTTTTAAAGTTGTTTGAACATAAATGTATGTTGGAAGTGTGTACACATCCATCTTATAATGATAAAAATCCACCCAGTGTTTTTTTTAAATCCCTATTTTAAAATCCCCTTTCTCAAATCAGGCTGTTCTGAGATTCCTGTCAGAATGATGTAGTTCTGTACAGGCCCCTCCCACGATAGTTGATCGACAAGGCCGTCTTACCTTAGACCCGCCCTGAGTGAGCTGAGAGCTGTCCGCCTCCGGTGCAGAGGAAGACAACATGTCTCCGATTAAGTGATTGAGGAGTTTTGTTGTTGGATGTAATAATGAATATAGCAGTTGTCATGACATCTGAGCCGCTGAAGATGCAGAGAATTAACGTTACTTTCGCTTTGAAGTGAATGCGCCGATCCCGATCTGCCTAAATGCATCTGTGTTCGTGCGAATAATTCGTGATCCAGCTTCAGCTTACAGAAGAAATGAGTATAACAGTTTTTTATGAATCTTTGCAAATCGCCTTTCCTAATATGTGCTAGTTAGCCAGTTTCGCGGCTGAAGTAAACAGTACTGCTCGTCACTCCACGGAAGAGAGGGGCGGGGTCAGCAGAGCTCATTAGCATTTAAAGGGACATGGACTAAAAAACGGCTTGCTGAAAACAGAGCTGATTTTGACAGGGTAAAGAAGGTGTTTTTTACACTACCATTGAGAAATTTTAACCAAAGTATGTTATAGACTTTTCATTAAGACCCTAAATAATCATATCAATTTGTGGAAAATGGGCATCCGATGACCCCTTTAAGAATTTTTAGATAATTTGGCTGAAAACTAGACAAAAAATCTACGTAAGAAAAGCATTTTTTGCAGCGTAAACTAAAGGGATTGCTCACCCTCAAGCCATCCTAGGTGTATACGACTTTCTTCTTTCAGACTAATACAATTGGAGTTATACTGAAAAATGGCCTGGCTCTTCCAAGCTTTAGTGAGCAGTGAATGGGGATTGAGATTTTGAAGGCCAAAAAGTGCATCTATCCATCTTAAAAAGTAGTCCACACGGCTCCGGGGGGGGGGGGGAGGGGGGTTAATAAAGGCCTTCTAAAGTGAGGAAATGCATTTGTATAAGAAAAATATCCATATTTAAAACTTTATAAACCGTAATATCTAATTTCCGTTAACTGTTGTACGTGCGTACACAAGAGAGTGGCATTCCCGCAGATGACATCTCTTTAAGACATGCTCCCAAAGCTCCAAAGCTGTTAAACTTATGACCCTTGACTCTCCACAATGTAGGAGATTTCAAGTTTTATTATCCTTGTGGTAACATTTGGTCCCCAAAACATTGGCGAAATCTAGTGTGCGTACACTCACCTCTCTCACTGGCGTCATCCACCAGCACGATTTCCTCCAGCAGGGGTCTCGGTGACCTGTCGATGACGCTGTAGACCGTTCGGAGCAGCGTGGTCCACGCTTCATTATGGAACACAATCACCACACTGGTGCGTGGGAGATCGTCTGGATACACCTTCGATTTACACCTGCAAAATATAAAACTTGGCAATGAGAATGGACAAAACCTGCAGACAATCAAGTTCAAGATATTAAAAAAGCTACACTCTCCTAAACTCTCTTCCATCCAGAGCACAGAAATGAACAGACCGCACAGAGAGCTCTGTTTGAGATGAGTGGAGATTAGCACTTGTGAGAAACAGTGAGTGGAGAGCTGCTGGAGAGACTGTGAATGCATCTCATTTAGTGTGAGGAGCTCTAAAAACAGATGACACTGGAATAAATGATGACAGAGAGTCTGAATGAATGTTTGTGACTTTGGCAGGTTTGGTCACACCTTACGGTATGGTGTAATATTCAGTGTGAATGAGTTAACAATCAGCATTAACCAACAGAAACAAGAAAGAGATTTATTATTACTGTTATTAGCACTTTCATCTAGTCTTTATCTTTAGCTCAGTCTTCTTAAAGGGAAACAGTTCATCTAAAAATATCTGTCTGAACACAATAGAAGCTAAGAGGAATGCTGACGCTTTCATACAAAGACAAGAAATGGGCCATATGATGTCAATGATAGCAATGTGATTGGTTCTTCTGTATTATGAACTATCGTGACACACCAAATTTGAATATGAGCATGTTTAAATTTCACAAATAAAAAAGATAACATATTCAGTAAATGATTTAGGACTTCAAATTCCAGTTGGTTTTTGGGTATATGGAGCCCCTAAAGGGACATGGTGATAGAAAAAAATAAGAGACGGGAGAAAAGAATAATGTTTTTGTATATTAGCATAAAATGCATATTAGCATTCCTGCCTCATATCTTATTGTATATTAGCATAAAAGCATAAACTGGTTTTGTGTTCGCTCACAAAAGTTTTGCATTTCCCAAGAAACTGTGCATTTGTGCTCCCAAGAAACTTTGCATTCTCTCACAAAACGTTTGTGTTTGCATGAAAAACCTCTGAGTTCCCCCAAGAAACTTTGTATTCGTTCACAAAAATTTTAGGCAAAGTTTCTCGGGGGGATGAAAAATTAATCAAATTTTTTTCTCATCACTATGTCCCTTTTGGGGCACCATAGAGCTATTACTTAAAGTTCTGTTAAATTAAGGTTACTTAATTTATCCAATTTTGTTAATTTCATTGTTAGATACATTTTCAGTAATCTGTAATGTTATTTTATTCTTTTGTTCATTTTTTATTTGTTAATATTACTTGTTTACTCAATCTACAGTAATGTTTATTGTTACTTTATTTTTCTTATTCACCAATTCTCATTGCAGCCAGTTATTCTGTAAATGCTCTGGCAATAAGAACCTTCTTTAACACACAATGGATTTAATTGAAGAGGGAGAAAGTGAGATTCCAATCTTTCTTGGATTCCAGAATATGGTCTGAAATTCCAATCCGTAAACATTCCATTCCTCAACTCCCTCATTGGTCTAAATTTCAATCAGTAGTCCAGAGCATGGTCTCTGATTGGTTGTTTGAGGGGCTGTGGGGAGGTTCAAAGAATGTGTTGATTGTTTGTCGATTATGTAACTGCAGGTCACTGTGCCAGTCTATGCTGTTGTAGGAAGAGGAAAGCCAGTATTTGTTGTATCTGGAGAGCTAAAGTGGGACACACGCTTCCACTTCCTGCCTCATTTCCTGTTTTCCCTGGCACAGCTGGGGGATTTTGGCCTGCGATCACCCAAAAAGACAAAACATCAAGCACAAAACCACATTCAGCAGCAAACATAACTACAATGATCCAAATGATTAATAACTTACACAGATAAGCACAGATGGCACAGATTACACAGACAATAACACTAAAACATTTAAAGAGAGACAAAAGAGACAAAACACCTTCCAACCTACTTGCCATCACACACACAATTAATTAAATGAAGGTGAGGGGTTGTAGCCCATCATGTCCCATCACTGTGGTAACACAGACCCTCTTGGCCCCATCTTTCTTAAACTCATCATCTGGAAACACATAGGCTGCTCTTTTTAAATTCATTAACCTGATGTCGACTCTCAGGACCCCAGACAATGGTTTAATTTGCAGGCGAGGCGTCTCATTGGTCAGCCCTACTACCTGCTTGATTAAAATGAAGCACAGATTTCGCTCTCATTCCTTGGTGTCCGTTCTACTAGATTTTCTGTCTCTCTATAAAAATCAATTTTGTAAAGCAGGGAGATCATGCATCCCTTCCCTCCAATCAGCACAGACACCATCAAAGTGTGAGTTAGTTGAGTGGGTGAGGTAGCATATGCCTGGCCATGGCTTTATATGTGCTTGTGTGTGTGTGTGTGTGTGTGTGTGTGTGTGTGTGTGTCTAAGAGCAAAGGCTAAATCAGCCTAAAATAGCTGCGACAATGTGGAAACGAATGGCTGATCAAAAGATGGAAAGAATCAAAGATAAAACACACACACACACATGCTCGCACAAACCCTCAGAGACACCAGACACGCACACAATCACATTTCTCAGGCCCTAGGAATAATTGGATATATTTGGTGCAATCAGAGAGAGACAAAAAACAGCCGTAGGTCTGTAGAACTCTTCCATCACTCTCTCTCTCTCTCTCTCTCTCACACACACACACACACACACATATACGCACATTATTATACTGGATTTTTTTTTATCAGACTCCTCAGGTCAAATCTTGCTTAACTTCAGCAAAGAGAGAGCAAGAGAGATGCAGTGGAAGAAGAATATGAGCTGTAGTTATTCAGTCATTTACAGGACATCCTACTAGATTGAGTTAGTCCAGTGATGCAGCTCACTGCGATTTTACACACATTTTCAGCTGTGTGCATGTGTGTGTGTGTTTCGGAGGAGTAATTGAGGACAGCCTTTCTCTTTTACTTTTACTTTTGCTCTCCCTCTAAAGCAGAGATAACAGCCAGAGGACACACAGGATCCATTAGTCATCAGTTCTCAAAGTCACCGTAATCTCAAACACACACGTGCTAAATCCAAATCTCTCTGACCAGCGCTTTCATCATATCAAAGAACAGAATCAAAACAGAAAATGAAAATACAAAAACAACCAGCTGGTGTCACGGCTGGCTACATAATCCAAAACACAGACTACAAATGGCAATTGTGGACTGAAAGCCACATTTGACTAATTTTTAGGGATGCAACGATACCATTTTTTTCAGAACCGATCCGATCCGATCCAGAAAATTCTGAGTATCGCCGATTCCGATCCGATCCGATCCTAGCGCAGTTTTTTTTTTTTTTTTTTTTTTTATCAATGTAGAGTTTCTATACTTCTGTGTCACTCTTTTGTGTGTTAAACACAATCTACTAGACAACTTCATTTTAAAGAAAAAAAACATGAAAATATATATAGGGGCTGTTTACATCTGGTCACTTCATGCATTTTGTAATATAAATCCGATCGCTCAAAACACTTCAGGAGGTGGTCTGGGCCACATTCCAGACGAACTGGACATGTGTAAATGCATCTGGTTGTTGAAACCACATATGTGAATTTTACTCCTCCCAAAATGTAAAAATAATAAACGTGTGAGACCGTGTTATAGGCTATATGACATTTTAGTCAGATATGACTGCGCTAATGCAACAAGCCTCGCCGCGGATGAGTAGCTGAGCATCGCAGACGCGCAAACTGCCGTGAATGAAACTGAAAGAAAGACGCAGACGCTCAACATCTTCATTAAAAGTATAAGACAAGCTTATCTTTCCAGTGCTGATGTCGCGCGCTCTCCTATTGCGGTCTTTGATCTGGAAATGAGCTGATAATTAATAAAATGCAGCGCTTTTGATTTCGTTGACGTGAACTTCGTTAAATTTATATACAGCGCGGGAATTGAAGATCGGATTTATATCCATTTTGTGAAGATATATGTGGCAAAGTGTAAATGGAAACGTTTTAACAAATCAGATAGATATCCGATCAGAGAAAACGCATGAAATGACCAGGTGTAAACAGACCCATTCATAATCTATGACAAAAATAATATTATAAACTAGGTTAGTGGATAATTTAGCAGCAAAAGTTATTCTAGAAAAATCATGAGTGCACAATTTTATAAAATCTAAACATTTAGTAAAATAACATTATTCAGTGGGGAACAAATAAAAGTGAGTATGTGAAGGACTAAATCTGGTAAAATGTTACACATTGCTCTTTGCATTGTTGTAAAATACATTAATGAAAACAAGTAAATGTATTTATTTATAAATATTCTTTTAAATATATAGCACAGTAATGAAGGCAGCAACATATGATAGAGGAGTCCTCCATTACTGTGCTATACATTAGATTATTAATAGCCTTGATAGGACAGTACAAGAAACGCTATAAATAATTTCATTGCGCAAAAGTATTATAATATGAAAAGCTCCAATAGAGAGCGGAACAAAGCTCTTATGCGCATCCCGTGTGCAGAATGATGCGCTTGAAGCAGCACGGAGTCACAGCGTGCAGCTCCGGAGTTCAAAGCACAGAGGGAAGAGATATCTATGCGTGGCTTATTAAATCTGCGCGATAGTTTATTGAGCCTTTTCTTTTAACGGTTTTAAATCTCAGTTATTGAGCGCTCTTGGAGAGAGTTTCATTGTTTTGACTGTAGTAAACGAACGCAACACGCAGTTTGAACGCTGAATGGAGGATGACAGACAGACGCAGCAGAGAGAAGAGTTTACGAGAACTTGAATTTAACGACTTAAATATTCATCTGTACCTCACATTAAACTATGAAACGGCTTCAGAACACTTGGACTTTGACTTTATGGTGCTTTATAATGCTTTTGTGCTTTCGTGGGGCTTAACAATAACACAGAATAGTATACACACAATATCGGATTTGGATCGGTCTCGTCTCTCCGATACCCGATCCACAGAAAATGACCGGATCGGAGCCGATACCGATCCTGAGTATCGGATCGATGCATCCCTACTAATTTTTAAGTTCTTATTTGGTCAAACCTTTGTGTAGTTGTGTAAGGCAGTTGAAATAAACTTTCAATTGGTTGTGAAGTAGGAGTGGGAATCGCAGGGTACCTCACGATACGATATAATCACGATACATGGCTCACGATAACATCACGATACAGCGATTCTGAGATAATCGATATATTTCTAGAAAATCCTATAATGATACATCACAATATCTGTCTAAACAAAATGCCTGTGAAAAGGTTAAGTGCAAGGTCTCTTTTTTCTTGTTTTCTTTCAAGTGTGTTAAACTGTTAGAAAACAGCAAAAAAAGTTCTGTAAATCAATTTTAACATGTTGAGTAGGATAAATTCATAATTTTATTCTTGGACTTATTAAAAGCTTACACTTTTCTTTTTCTCTGTGTGTAAACAAACACATTTAACTAGATAGATAGATAGATAGAAAGATAGATAAATAGATATAATATAAACCTGGTACATTTCAAAATTTACCTGGAGTACTTTCTCAACCTTTCTACTCCTCTCATCATAAAAACGGAGCCCCACACGAAGAAATAGCCGTTCACATCGCGTTTTGCACATTTAGGTTCGTTATTTCAAATGTAGACACGCGGCAAGCACACACACTACACACTTCTGTGCTGCATTGTGGCTCTGACAAGGTTTTGTTTCGTCCTCCATGCCATAGGTGCAGATTTATGTTTCTGCCGGTCGGTGCCCACTGTTCACACTGCATAACGCACACTTGTAATATCTGAGAGAAAGGGAGAGTATCGAGTTTTGTTCAAATAAAACTGGATGCACCGGCAGTTTTCAGAGCGCTCTCTCTCACTCATATAGTGAGGGAAATCCACCTGCGATCCGAGCAGAGAGGATAGGCTACTCATGAACTGAATATGCGCTCTGCAATAATAATGTGATCGGTGCCTATGGTCCACGCTGATAGCTGTTCTGGGGCAGCTAGTTTTCATCTCCATAAACATATATACACTCTAAAAAAACGCTGGGTTATTTTTTCAACCCAAATGCTGGGTTGAGACCGCTGGGTAAGGACGTTGGGTTGTTTTAACCCAATTTTGGGTTGAAAATTAGTCTTTATCATAACCCAGCCGTGCTGGGTTGGGAACGCGGACCTGAAAGAGAGCACGCACGTCACGTCAACATCGGACGACACCAGTGCGAGAAGCCGCCATTTTCTCAGCCTGAAAGAAGTGAGAAGCGAGTGAAAGACGTTATGGTAAGTAAAGATTAAAAATGTAAAGTCATCATTCATTGTTTGTGTCCAGGAGTATTTTGAGGTTTTATGGAAGGCGGAAATAGTCCGAAAAGAGCTTATATTGAAAAATACACGGACGCGGTTTTCTCCTTAGAAACGGAGGGCTTAACGGCCTCTTTTACTGAACGGAAGATATACTTTTAATATAACGTCCGTGAGTGTCTTATGTCATATTTACATAATATTTGACAATATCTGCACTTTTTGATGTGTTAATGGACGGTTATTATGTTAATTCGTTATCTTATTTTTCGCGGTTAAACTCAATGTAGTTTCCTAAAGGAAACGGCGTTATGTAATAAAGACTAGCATAATTATTTTGAGGCTGATGAAGTGATGATCGTTAAAAGTAATGTTTTGTATGTAATATTTCAGACTTGTTGAGCTTGTGTCTTCATTGTGCCCGCGCCGGGAGTTAAGGACACAGCAGCCTGCTTGTGTGAGGAGGCGATTTTCTTAGCTTCTTCAGAAGAGAGGGAAAGATGGTTTTACGGCAAGTAAACTTCATAATTCCATCATGTTATCATTTTATTTTTGTACTAAGACTAAACGAATGTATGTTTTTTGTAGATTTTGAAATCCAGAGACATAGGAGAGCATCTTTTGAGATTGATGCAAGTTATTTTTAGAAAATAAATGTTTCTGTTGTCTTCTGCCTGTTTACTTCACATTTTGATGCAACAACAGTATGATTACGTGTTCATATTTTATGTAAACCATTGATGTCCCTTTTTGTCATTGCAGAACTCAAACTAACTTTGGAGTTGTCTGATTTGGAGAGTCATCATTCTTGGTCTTCCTTTCTTAAAGGAATAGTTCACACAAAAAAGTAATTTACTTGCCCTCATGTCATTCTAAACCTATAAGACTTTTGTCTGTCTTTAGAACACAAATGAATATATTTTTAATTTTCTCTCATAATTTTGTTAATCCATTGAGAGTCTAGATAATCAGTATTTTCAAGCTTCAAAAATACAGATTTATTGTAGAAGTAATCCATGCCAATATTTATATATGAATAAATTATATGATAGCGAACATGTCTGTTCAGAAGAAAATATTGGTCTCCCAGACTTGCAATGGAGGACAAAAATTAAGAGAATATTAAATATATTTATTTGTGTTCCAGAAATTAGCAGAGTTTGGAACAACGTGGGAAAGTAAATTATGACCATTTTCATTTTTTGGTGAACTAACCCTTTAAAGAGCAGCCCTCCACATACATGGAAATTTGTGAGGTATGTGAATGTCATGACTGTTTTAATGTTTCAGTAAAGTAGTACACTCTAAAAAACGCTGGGTTATTTTTTCAACCCAAATGCTGGGTTGAGACCGATGGGTAAGGACATTGGGTTGTTTTAACCCAATTTTGGGTTGAAATTTAGTCTTCATCATAACCCAGCGGTGCTGGGTTGGGAACGCGGACCAGAAAGAGAGCACGCACGTCACGTCAACATCGGACGACACCAGTGCGAGAAGCCGCCATTTTCTCAGCCTGAAAGAAGTGAGAAGCGAGTGAAAGACGTTATGGTAAGTAAAGATTAAAAATGTAAAGTCATCCTTCATTGTTTGTGTCCGGGAGTATTTTGAGGTTTTATGGAAGGCGGAAATAGTCCGAAAAGAGCTTATATTGAAAAATACGCGGACGCAGTTTTCGCCTCAGAAACGGAGGGCTTAACGGCCTCTTTTACTGAACGGAAGAGATGCTTTTAATATAACGTCCGTGAGTGTCTTATGTCATATTTACATAATATTTTACAATATCTGCACTTTTTGATGTGTTAATGGATGGTTATTATGTTAATTCGTTATCTTATTTTTCGCGGTTAAACTTAATGTAGTTTCCTAAAGGAAACGGCGTTATGTAATAAAGACTAGCATAATTATTTTGAGGCTGATGATTGTTAAAAGTAATGTTTTGTATGTAATATTTCAGACTTGTTGAGCTTGTGTCTTCATTGTGCTCGCGCCGGGAGTTAAGGACACAGCAGCCTGCTTGTGTGAGGAGGCGATTTTCTTAGCTTCTTCAGAAGAGAGGGAAAGATGGTTTTAAGGCAAGTAAACTTCATAATTCCATCATGTTATCATTTTATTTTTTTACTAAGACTAAAAGAATGTTTGTTTTTGTAGATGGTGAAAGCCAGAGACATAGGCGAGCATCATTCTTTTGAGATTGATGTTATTTTTAGAAAATAAATGTTTCTGTTGTCTCCTGCCTGTTTACTTCACATTTTGATGCAACAACAGTATGATTACGTGTTCATATTTTATGTAAACCATTGATGTCCCTTTTTTTCATTGCAGAACTCAAACTAACTTTGGAGTTAAGGACACAGCAGCCTGCTTGTGTGAGGAGGAGGCGATTTTCTCAGCTACTTCAGAAGAGAGGGAAAGACGGTTTTAAGGCAAGTAAACTTCATAATTCCATCGTTATCAAATTTTTTTTACTAAGAGTAAAAGAATGTTTGTTTGTTTTTTGTAGATGTTGAAAGCCAGAGACCTAGGAGAGCATCATTCTTTTGAGATTGAGTTTCAAGTTTCAAGTTTCAAGTTTCAAGTTTTAATTTGTCACATACACGACTTACAGAGACTGTATAACCATGAAATGAGAGTCTAGATAATCAGTATTTTCAAGCTTCAAAAATACAGATTTATATAAAATGTAGAAGTAATCCATGCCAATATTTAGCTATATGAATTAAATATTATATGATAGCGAACATGTCTGTTCAGAAGAAAATTATTGGTCTCCCAGACTTGAAGCAAATGGAGGACAAAAATTAAGAGAATATTAAATAAGATATTTATACAGAACGTTGTGTTCCAGTGTGCAAATTAGCAGAGTTTGGAACTAACAGTGGGTAATGAGGTAAATTATGACCATTTGAAGTAAGTCATTTTTTGGTGAACTAACCCTTTAGTTCAAGAGCCTGATGGCCCTCCTCCTGACATAGGCAGCGGAAGCGCTTACCAGATGGCAAATTTGATTTGAGGTATGTGAATGTCATGACTGTTTTGATGTATGTTTACGCTCAGCTAAACAACTCTCTGCAAGGCTTTGCAGTCTTGGCTGGAGCATACCACACTGAGATGCACTGAGACAAAACACTTTCTATGGTCCCTGCATAGAAAGTTTTCAGGATTGTTGGTGAGACCCTGAATTTTCTCAGCTGTCGCAGATGGTACAGTCTTTGCCTGGCTTTCTTGACCTGTGTTTGGATGTGTGTAGTCCAAGTCAGGTAATCGGAGATGTTTACGCCGAGGTACTTGAAGCTTTACTCTCTCCACAGGGTCCCACTGATCATAAGAGGAGTGTAGGGCAGCCTCTTTCTGAAGTCCACAATCAGCTTGGGCTCATGTTCAGAAGAGACAGTTGTCCTGGCACCATGATCTCTCCACCTCATCCAAGTATGCGGTCTCATCATTGTTGGAAATGAGGCCCAGAACCACAGTATCACGTCAACAAATTTGATAATAGATGTGGATCTATGGACGACACAGCCAGTGTGTAGAGAGAGTATAGCAGGGGACTCAGAACGCAGCGCCACGTTTGATCTGGCCTACCTTCACCACTTGAGGTCTGCCGGTGAAAGTCTTGGATCCAGCGAGAAGCGAGTGAAAGACGTTATGGTAAGTTAAAGATTATAAATGTAATAGCAGTCTTGCATAGTTCCTTCATTGCTGCTGTCAATGTGTCCGTGAGGGAGTGGAGAATTTTGAGGTTCAGTTATGGAAGGCGATAAGCAAACTAAGTCCGAAAAACAGAGCTTATATTGAAAAGTCTCTCAAAAACCTTCACTATAGATGTGAGGGCGGACGATAGTCATTCAGGCAAGAGGGTTTACTGTTCTTAGGCACAGGGATCTTTTAAAGGAGGTGGGAACTACAGAGGTAGCAAGGGACTCATTGAAGATAGAAGTGAACAAACCAGCAAGCTGATCAATGATAAACGTCCGTGTGAGTGTCTTATGTCATATTCCGAACCTCGTCCTCCGTCACATAATATTTCGCTTCAATCTGCACTTTTTGAGGTGTTAATGGATGGTTATTATGTTAATTCGTTATCTTATTTTTCGCGGTTAAACTTAATGTAGTTTCCTAAAGGAAACGGCGTTATGTAATAAAGACTTTAGCATAATTTGTATTTTTGTTAGGCTGATCTGATTGTTAAAAGTAATTATTGTTTTGTAGCTGTAATAGTTGTCAGCTCACTTACCTCCGTTCGCTGACGTCTGAGCTGTGTCTTCATTGCAGCATGCTTCGCGCGTCACTTCCCTCTTCACCGGGAGTTAAGGACACAGCAGCCTGCTTGGTGTGAGGAAGGCGATTTTCTCAGCTTCTTCAGAAGAGAGGGAAAGATGGTTTTAAGGCAAGTAAACTTCATAATTCCATCATGTTATCATTTTATTTTTTTACTAAGACTAAAAGAATGTTTGTTTTTGTAGATGGTGAAAGCCAGAGACATAGGCGAGCATCATTCTTTTGAGATTGATGTTATTTTTAGAAAATAAATGTTTCTGTTGTCTCCTGCCTGTTTACTTCACATTTTGATGCAACAACAGTATGATTACGTGTTCATATTTTATGTAAACCATTGATGTCCCTTTTTTTCATTGCAGAACTCAAACTAACTTTGGAGTTAAGAACACAGCAGCCTGCTTGTGTGAGGAGGAGGCGATTTTCTCAGCTACTTCAGAAGAGAGGGAAAGACGGTTTTAAGGCAAGTAAACTTCATAATTCCATCGTTATCAAATTTTTTTTACTAAGAGTAAAAGAATGTTTGTTTGTTTTTTGTAGATGTTGAAAGCCAGAGACCTAGGAGAGCATCATTCTTTTGAGATTGATTTAAGTTATTTTTAGAAAATAAATGTTTCTGTTGTCTTCTGCCTGTTTACTTCACATTTTGATGCAACAACAGTGTGATTACGTGTTCATATTTTATGTAAACCATTGATGTCTGTGTTTTTTTTATTGCAGAACACAAACCAACTTTGGAGTTGTCTGATTTGGAGAGTCATCATTCTTGGTCTTCCTTTCTTAAAGGAATAGTTCACACAAAAAATAATTTACTTGCCCTCATGTCATTCTAAACCTATAAGACTTTTGTCTGTCTTTAGAACACAAATGAATATATTTTTAATTTTCTCTCATAATTTTTTGTTAATCCATTGAGAGTCTAGATAATCAGTATTTTCAAGCTTCAAAAATACAGAGTTATTGTAGAAGTAATCCATGCCAATATTTATATATGAATAAATCTTAAATTATATGATAGCGAACATGTCTGTTCAGAAGAAAATATTGGTCTCCCAGACTTGCAATGGAGGACAAAAATTAAGAGAATATTAAATATATTTATTTGTGTTCCAAAAATTAGCAGAGTTTGGAACAACATGTGGTAAAGTAAATTATCACCATTTTCATTTTTTGGTGAACTAACCCTTTAAAGAGCAGCCCTCCACGTACATGGACATTTGTGAGGTATGTGAATGTCATGACTGTTTTAATGTTTCAGTAAAGTAGTAGCTTTCTGAAAGCAGTATATTTATTTAAACAATATTACATGCCCTCACACTAGTGCTGCCATTATAGCATTCTAGAGCGCTGTGGTAGACAGACATTAAACAACCACACAAAGTGGTTGAAATTATAAAACAGACTATTTACCTATCCTTACTGATGTGGATGCACCTCTATCTGAAAATGGATAGTTTAATTAAATGTTTTATTTTTTCAAATGTTTTTCTCTTTTTAGGCCACTGATGAAGAACAGGCGGTGACTGGGATGAATGCTGGTCAAAGAGGAGAATGACATTTCCCCCAAACTGATGCAACAGTGGTTTTAAAGGAGGACGCTGCCCTGGATGTTGTAAAAGATGTGAAAGTGACGTGACATACGGCCAAGAATGGTGACCTATACTCGGAATTTGTGCTCTGCATTTATCCCATCCTAAGTGCACACACACAGCAGAGAACACACACCCGGAGCAGTGGGCAGCCATTTATGCTGCGGCGTCCGGGGAGCAGTTGGGGGTTCGGTGCCTTGCTCAAGGGCACCTCAGTCGTGGTATTGAGGGTGGAGAGAGTGCTGTACATTCACTCCCCCCTTCTTCATGACTATATCAATTATGCTAAAGAGATCATGAAAATTGACAGTGATGCATGATCTGTATTCATGGACTATGAAACAAACTGTAAGTGTGTAATTTGTAAAAACCAAATGTTAAATGCTTGTTCTGTGTTGTTTAGTAGAAATGGAGTTTACACTCTCATTCATACACATGCTCACATTCTTTCACACACATGCTTCTGTTAAATGTTATAATATCAGTGTTAATGTTGTGGTTTATTTGTGTACTCTCATGCCAGAATAGTTTGTAAAGAACTTAACTATTAACTAATTGTACAATTATTGTATAATAGTGCTTTTGAATGTCTTTTGAATAGTGAATAGTGCTTCTGTATATTTTTATACAATATATAAAATTTACCAAAAAAAGTCAAATTTGATCTTAAAAGTTATATTCAACAAATGTTCAATGCTTCGTTTATAAACTCTGTAGCTGTTAATGCCATACTTTTCTGCATTTCTTCTTACATGCATGTTACTTTTTGACTGTTTTCTCTTGTTGTTTTTAATAAATATGTATCTTTTGATACTCATTCTTTGTGTGTAAAAGTGATTTTAAAATGAACAAGATTTGTAGGTTTAATGCCTAGCTCGATTTGGGTTCATTTTAGCCTAGCAATGTAGTAATTTTAAACCATAAAAAAGCAACCCAGCATGCTGGGTTAAACATAATAACCCAACTTGTTGGGTTAAAATAACCCAGCGCTGGGTTCGTCCGTTTTTGACCCAGCGCTGGGTTGCCAAAATAACCCAAATTGGGTTGTTTTTAACCCAGCAGTTTTTAGAGTGTAGCTTTCTGAAAGCAGTATATTTATTTAAACAATATTACATGCCCTCACACTAGTGCTGCCATTATAGCATTCTAGAGCGCTGTGGTAGACAGACATTAAAACAAATCCCAAATCAAATAATAATACAATAAAATAAATCACAAAGTGGTTGAAATTATAAAACAGACTATTTACCTATCCTTACTGATGTGGATGCACCTCTATCTGAAAATGGATAGTTTAATTAAATGTTTTTTGTTTTTTTTCAAATGTTATTCTCTTTTTAGGCCACTGATGAAGAACAGGCGGTGACTGGGATGAATGCTGGTCAAAGAGGAGAATGACATTTCCCCCAAACTGATGCAACAGTGGTTTTAAAGGAGGACGCTGCCCTGGATGTTGTAAAAGATGTGAAAGTGACGTGACATACGGCCAAGAATGGTGACCTATACTCGGAATTTGTGCTCTGCATTTATCCCATCCTAAGTGCACACACACAGCAGTGAACACACACCCGGAGCAGTGGGCAGCCATTTATGCTGCGGCGCCCGGGGAGCAGTTGGGGGTTCGGTGCCTTGCTCAAGGGCACCTCAGTCGTGGTATTGAGGGTGGAGAGAGTGCTGTACATTCACTCCCCCCTTCTTCATGACTATATCAATTATGCTAAAGAGATCATGAAAATTGACAGTGATGCATGATCTGTATTCATGGACTATGAAACAAACTATAAGTGTATAATTTGTAAAAACCAAATGTTAAATGCTTGTTCTGTGTTGTTTAGTAGAAATGGAGTTTACACTCTCATTCATACACATGCTCACATTCTTTCACACACATGCTTCTGTTAAATGTTATAATATCAGTGTTAATGTTGTGGTTTATTTGTGTACTCTCATGCCAGAATAGTTTGTAAAGAACTTAACTATTAACTAATTGTACAATTATTGTATAAGTGTTTTTGTATAATTTTATACAAGATTTAAAATTTACCAAAAAAAGTCAAATTTGATCTTAAAAGTTATATTCACCAAATGTTCAATGCTTCGTTTATAAACTCTGTAGCTGTTAATGCCATATATTTCTGCATTTCTTCTTACATGCATGTTACTTTTTGACTGTTTTCTCTTGTTGTTTTTAATAAATATTTATCTTTAGATACTCATTCTTTGTGTGTAAAAGTGATTTTAAAATGAACAAGATTTGTAGGTTTAATGCCTAGCTCGATTTGGGTTCATTTTAGCCTAGCAATGTAGTAATTTTAAACCATAAAAAAGCAACCCAGCATGCTGGGTTAAACATAATAACCCAACTTGTTGGGTTAAAATAACCCAGCGCTGGGTTCGTCCCTTTTTGACCCAGCGCTGGGTTACCAAAATAACCCAAATTGGGTTGTTTTTAACCCAGCAGTTTTTAGAGTGTATATATATATATATATATATATATATATATATATATATATATATATAGCAGTAAAGCTAATACAATGGCTGGAAATCTGTTTATCCTTCGGTTCCTCGTGCTTCCCCATCTTCATAGAGAACGCGGTTCATGGAACTTTTTAGACGCTGTGAACTAGGGCTGGGCGATATATCTCATGCGATATGCATGCGCATCTCGTCAGTAAAGCCGGTTCTATCGCATGAGATATATCGCCCAGCCCTACTGTGAACAGGGAAATCTATTTAGAGCACCTTATTGTATTAATTAAAATATCGATATTTGGCGACAGATATCGATTCTCGTATCACATGGAGAAGAATCGCCATATCGATTTATTGTCCCACCCCTATTGTGAAGCCACTCTTTTACACACACAGACCACTCCTTTCTGTCAGCATTTTTACTTTTACATTGCTATAAATTTATACAGGTATGTATATAAATGTATTTAAATAAATGTTTGTACTTTTAAACTTTTATTCACCAAAGAATCCTGAAAAAAATCAGTTTCCACAGATAAATTTGAGCAGTTTTCAACATTGATTATAATAATAAATGTTACTTTAGCATCAAATCAGCATATTACAGTAGCATGATTTCTGAAGGATAATGTGACACTGAAATGTTGGATTAATGATGTTGAATATTCAGCTTTTGAAACGCTAAATTATTAAAATAGAAAACTAAGCTATTTAAATTGAACTAATATTTTACAATATATCAGTTTTTACTGTATCAAATAAATACAGCCTTGGTGAGCATAAGAGTCTTCTTTCAAAATATTAAAAAAATGTACCAACAACAAACTTTTAAATGATACTAGGCAAAAAAAATTGATAATTGATATTGATTATAATGTGGAAACAGTGTCTTATCTCACATCACCTCCTTGACTCCAAAACTTTAGTATCTTAGTGAAAATTATTTTTACATTAATCATTTATTATTAAAAACATTATACATTAATTTATTTATTATTTCATGTAGAGTAAATTATTTTCTCATGTTTTTAGAAGGCATGCCTCTCTTGACTCCTCAGAGACTCAATAAAAGCTACCTGAATCTAAGAGAGAGTAAAAAAAAAGACATAAAAACAAAGACTGTCAAACTGTAAAGGAAATATTGTGTTACCTTACCACAGTACAGCTCTCAGCATCAAACACACACACACACACACACATACAGAGTTCCCTCCCAGACAGCAGGAATGCAGTGAAGGAGAAAAGGTCAGTATTGTTTCCAGCCGTGAGCTGTTCTCTCTATGCGACACACAACTATAAAAACAGCGTGTGTTGGCGTGGTTGTGTAAATCTATGCTGACTGCGAGTTTACAGTCTTGACCATATGCTTTTAATGGTTCTGCACAACTTGCTAATTACAAAAATACAAGCCAAAAACGTTTTGCTCGCCACACTGGGGAGGCAAACCAAAAAACTCACACACAGAGACAAAAGAAGCACGAGTAAAAAATGCAAAACGAGAAATCAAGCGATGCATAATTTAGCTGATGAATCACACAGCGATTATGTTAATTACACCGTTAAACAGTACACCGAACAGCCAATCAGGTCATCAAGCACACGTTTGAACAGTTAATCATGTTATGAAGGTCAATACAACAACAAAACTTGTTGAGGGGATCATATTCTACAGCAGAGATGTTCAATTAATGATCCAAAAGGTCCAGCCTCTGTATTGCAACGGAGGTCCTCAATATAGTTTTTTTTAAACTAATTTCCTTGTGGATAACAGTAGTACTTTGCAAAAGTAAAAGTACTTGTCAAAATGGGGTCAAAACAGCAGTGTCTGAGAATATTTCTGCAAAAAGATATTACAATTTTTCATCAGTTCAGGCAAAGTGGATATGAATATTAAGTTAGGATCAACTGTTTAATCAGTTGTCTATTGTTTTCGAACCCCCTTGCTGCATTCTCATTTTCTGCAGGGTTCTAACAAAAGTATCAATTTCTCACTGCCGTTTCTGCGCTACTGTTGTTAAAATAACTGTTGTCATCTGACTGAAGCTCTTTTTTAATCAGCAACAGGGTGCTTTACGTCTTCAGCGGGGAGAGAAGTAATGCGCATGTAGCGGAAAGAGTTGAAAAGAAGCGTGTCTGGAGCTAGTTAAAATATTAGAAGAGACAGCAGCCAAAGATCATTACCACAAACAACACTGAGCACTTGTGATGTGTACAGCTCTGTTGTTTTGACATATTGTTTAATGTAACTGTTAAAACAGTAATGGTGGAACTGTTGTCTCGCGGAACTGGTACCAGACCAGATCAAACTTGTCTAATATTTAGTTCCAGTCTTTATTCATATAGTGAATTCACTTTTTATTTTTATTTATGTATTTTCCATTTTCATTTTAGTTGAAGTTTTAAGTAATTTTCTTGTTTTATTACAAGTTTAAAATATCTAGTTTACTTATAAGTTTTAGTTGTACTTATTAGTACATCAAGTCAAACTAAATGAAAATGAGAAATGTTGCCTTGACAGCTAACTGAAATAAAGTAAGTTTGTTTTTTTCAGTTAACATATATATTAAAGGGATATTTCACAAAAAATGAAAATTCTGTCATTATTACTCACCCTCATGTTGTTCCACAGCCATAAGATCTTCGTTCATTTTCAGAACATAAATAAATATATTTTTGATGAAATCCAAGAGCTTTCTGACCCAGACAGCAACAGAACTACCATGTTCAAGGCCCAGAAACATAAGGACATCATTAAAATAGCCCATGTGACTTCAATGATTCAACCATAAATTTATGGAGCTACGGGAATTCTTTTTGTGCACAAAGAAAACTAAAATAATGACGTTATTTAACAACTGACCTATCGGTAAGCCCCTCTCCTCAAATGCAGATGAGCCAATGGCAGTCGAGTATCAGTTGCACGGGGAGCGGAACTCAGACATCTTTAGGTTTCAGCGCCATAGAGAAACATTGGAAGATCCGAAGCGCTCATCGGTTTGATGGTGTTTATGCTACAAAAATGGAAAAACGTTGTGCCTGTGGTACTTGTAACACTGATTCTAGGTATCCTGAGAGGATGGGCAATATAATTTATTTTATTACATTTACTAAACCCAAACAAAACAGCAAAATGTCCCTAAGCATTCAACCCCAATCCCAATGAAGACAAAAACGTTAATTTTCTTGTTGTCATACACTCATTAAGTTACAATTTTCATCTGCTCAAGCAGAACGTTAATGTTTTCTTGAGCTTTAGCAAGGTATCTCTGGCTAAAACTAGCTACCGTTGAAGTTAGTGAGTCAGTGCTGAAGTACAAACCTAAATAGCGAACTGTTCTCACGTCCTGTACAGTGTAGGTCAAAAACACATAAACAAAGGTCTACATTTTAGTGCTTCTCCATATTAAACTGGTTAAATGTACATTAATTTAATCGTACCCTGCGATACATGAACAGTGTTGATCCTGCATGTTGTCATCCGCGATCGTGAGTGACGACCGTAATATGAGACTTCTCCCGCTTGCATTGTGATCTGTAAACCCTCGCTTCGAGTTACCCACCAGTTATTTATTTTAAAATATTTTATATAGGCTATCCCTCCATGGCATATTTAATTCCCACTTGAATGTTGGCCCTTCTGTGTCCAAAATTGTTCAAAAACATCATGGGACAAGGGTTTCACACTGCAGCTGTCATTGTAAGACAGTGAGCAGATTGTTTGTTTGTCCGAGGGAGCAACAGTAACTAAGGGGGTCAGGGCTTACGATAGGTCAATTTCATCTGTTCTGTGTCAGAATTCAACGCACATTCACGACAGTACCACGATGCATGTGTGTGCATTCCGCTGATTGAAAACAAGTAGCAGTGGATCCAGATTCTACGTCAGAACGCGGCTCCTGCATCAGCAGCACCACAGGCATTCGTTGTGGTGCTCTTTTGAATGCACGGCAGAGACTGACATGGAAGAGAAGTAGTGGCGTAGCAGACGGGCACGCAGGGCACACACTGCGGGGGCCCCGCGATAACTTCCTCTTGCTGGGGTGCATCAAAAGACGATGATCACGTATCGACGATAGCCAGAGATATTGTCAAAAGCATCAAACACTGGCAATATTAAGAGTATTTGGCATTTCCAATTAATGTAGGCCTGTTACATTTTATTTTTATTATTAGGTCAATTATTATTATTAGGTTACTTTTATTATTAAATAAAAATATAACTGAAGCGCTGTGAGGATAATAAAAGATTAGGCTATTATATTACTCCTCATTGAAAACGTTTTAAAAAAGGTATTTAAAACAGGTCTATTATACAATGAATTATAGGCCTATAATTAAAATTATTAATTAACACTGCAGTCATCAATGAAAATTAAGAGCAGCTTTATTTCAAGCACCGACTTTCAAAAACAACCTGTTTAACATGAAATACATTTCTTCTCATTTTTTACACTATGTTCGGGCCACAAGAGAAATATTAAGGGAATAAATTAAAACAGTTATATACCATTATCAGCATATAAAGTAGATTCATCTCTCGTAATCTCTGGGAGAATATGCACTGTTAATGCAGCATCAGATGCCGAAAGCACCGTCAGTTTTTACTTTCACTTTCTGGTGAACTGAATGAGGTTAAGACGTTCACCAGCATAACTCTTGTGCAAAGTTTGCACGTTGCTAGTGTGATATCCATTGGCTTGCCTGCATGGTTTAAAACATAAATATTTAAATATTGCAATGTAAACCCCCGACTTGCGGCTCGCAGGGGGGACCTGCGGATTTGCGATACGCCACAGAATGGAAGAATTGATTGTGTCAGTTGTGTTGCTATCTTTGCAGGGTCAGAAAGCTCAAGGATTTCATTAAAAATAGCTTAATTTCTATTACAAAGATGAACAAAGGTCTTGTTGGTTTGGAACGACATGAGGGTGAGTAACTAATGACAGAATTTTCATTTTTGGGTGAACTATGCCTTTAAGTAATGAATAAGTTTAGTTTTAGTTTTAGTTAACTCTAACAAACCTGTTATGTTTTATAAAAATGGTTTGTTTTTGTTTGTTGAACTGTTTTTAATCTCTGGTTTAAATTATATCTACTCAGTACATCAGTTGTTTTCCATGTCCGATTTCTGAATGCCACAGTTCCACTGACAAAATGTGAAAAAGCACAAACATGAAACTCATTTATTGCCTCATAAATCAACCAGATTTCAGTTTCCGGCTTTGCTGAGAGATTCAGGGATCATCTAGATGACACAATATTGGGACAGTTCACGCAGGGGTGTGTTTGGGAAGAAACAGCCACAACCAGGCACAAATACATGAAGATGCTTGCTCACACACACACACACTTACTTTCCCTTTTGGCAGATACATTTTCACTAGCTTTCATCTCCACTTTCCTTTTTTTCTCGCCTAGTTATTCCACTTCCTTCCTTCCGTGGAGATTGAGATATCTTACTTCTTTGATATCAGATCTCTCTCTCTCTCTCCAGCTCTCACTCGTCCTCCTTTGATATGTAATTTAGAGAAACAGAATAATGTATTCCATTTTACTCCATTCAGAGCAGCAAAACAGCAATTTAGTACACATCACACACAGCACTTAGGCACTATGAGTGTGTGTGTGTGTGTGTGTGTGTGTGTAAGACAAGGGAGAGAGCAGAAGGTCAGGGAAAACAGAGGTAACCGGGAAAAGGTTTATCTGCTGATGCACAGTAAAACATAATGACATGTTTGAAGAGCATTGCTAAGATACTGTCAAATCAGTCCAATCAGAATCTGATCCTCCAACCAGACGAAAAATGATCCTTAAAGCTGAAGTGCCTCAGTTTTCCTTCCCCAGCTTATATATGCAGAGACAAGAGAAGTAAATCAACAATCACCTGTGAATCATTTTATCAGAATACACAGCTAATTTTCAATGTCTGGCAATATAGAAAGATGGGTTTAGATTACTTTTCTCTGGGAAGTCTGCTGCATATTTTGAAAGAGATTATGTATAGAGTAGACTACACTTATGACAAGCTGATTTTGAGTGCATGTAATTTTCTATACACACTCAGTGGACCCCAGAACAGATCCTTCATGACATGGATTTAACAAGATGCCGGAAACCTTCTTGGTGCATGTCGACATGATCGCATCATGCAGATTTGCTGCAGATTTGTCAGTTTGTGTGTGAGGAGAATGAACGAGGGAGAGAGAGAGATGAGAAGATGGAGCCTTCTTCTTCCCTTACATGTTTTTGAGCTGTAGAGTCAACAAAACACATCAGACCATGTGCTCTCACGCAAATATGAGGTCATATTTGCAGAGAAAATCAGAAGCAGGCAAAAATGTTGACTCTCACAGGCTCATTTACTCGCTCTATTCCAGCTGCAGCATACACACCCCACACAGCGCATCCCCACTCGCTCAAATTCTGTCACTTCAACATAGAAAACCATGGGCAAACTTTAAAACTGTTACTTGACCCATTTGCATGGTTGAATCAAACAAATAAAAAAAATAGTAGAGTTCTAAAAAATTATTGTAGACCAACATTCTGCATTTTTCTCATTTCATTTAACTTTTTTTTTTTTTTGTAAGATGTAAAAATGTTGGGTAACACTTTAGTATAGGGACCAATTCTCACTATTAACTAATTGCTTACTTGCATGCCTATTATTAACATATTGGCTGTTTATTAATACTTATATAAAGCACTTATTCTGCAAGACCATATTTTACATCCCTAATCTGACCCAATATCTAAATTTAACAACTACCTTACTAACTATTAATAAGCAGCAAATTAGGAGTTTATTGAGGCAAAAGTCATAATTAATGCTGTGTTAATAGCAAGAATTGGAATAAAGTGTGACCAAATGTTATTTGTAAAACAATCCTAATGTTTCTCTGTACATTTTTAAAAACCTTTGCCGCTTATTTCTATCTCTTAAAATCAACGCTGTTCATCTGAGCTATCTATTCATCAAAGAATCTTGAACAAAATGCTAATCAGCATATTAGAATAATTTCTGAAGGATCATGTGACACTGAAGGCTAGAGTAACGGATGCTTAATATTCCGCTTGCCATCACAGGAACAATTTATTAACTTTAAATACACTCTAAAAATGTTGTTAAACGCTGTCTGACAGGAAGAGAAACTATAGACACCTCCAAGCACACCTGCATGCACACACACACACACAAAGAGTGAGTCACAGTTTGACAATGCATCTGTTAATATCAGATAGTTTAAAACAAATACTGGAATGCAAACTGGAATTTCGAGCCAAATCATGCAGCCCAAGCCATCAGAGCCGAACCGAAATTCGTGGTTAAAAAACTAAGGTATGAATTGAACCATTGGCTAACTGTATTGTTGCATCCAAATATACATATATATATACATACACACACACACACACACACACACACACACACAGATGGTAAGAGATGGCACTACATAATTACAAAACTCATTAAACAACAATAATCCTGGCATTTTTATCAGACCTGCAGTTCCCTCCAGTGACCCAGTGATTTATCACCCTGCCAGGCACTGCCAGGATGCATATGCAAACGATTTAGTTCATTAAACACACTTGACGTAATGCTTGATGTGCAGCTGTATGCGAGTGTGTGAATATTGCGTCTGCCTCACAGACGTGCTTCTGCTTTACTTGGCTCTGAGACCTCGGGTGAAATTATTGTCATGGTGGAATAGTTTCCATGGTCGCGCCTTGAAAGAGAGCACATCCAGGGACTTATTAAAACCGTAAATATTTAAGGCAAGGCCTTTTGAAAGCGTGTGTGTCCACTGCAGAGGGACAAACTCCACATTATTTAGTGCAGTGGGAACGGAGGGAGAACTGTTTGGAGCGATATCACACAGAACAAAAGAAGCGTCACAAATACACACGTACACAAAATTCTTTTTCTTTGCTTTCTCAAGGACAAATGTGACATCTTCTCTACACATCTTTCCTTTTCTCTGTCTCACCTCAGTGAACTTACTACTGCAGAGTGTAACAGAAATAGAAAGTGTGTTACGTAGTGTGAAAAACACACACACCCCCACATTCACAGTCCACACACAGTAATCTGTATAACACAACCTCTACAACACAAATATTAGCAGTTAATATTTGACGTGGCAAACGCTTACAGGATAATAGGTGTTTAAATAACACTTAGGGTGGATGATTGCGACACATCAAACAATTCCTCACACACTACGTAATTCACAGTCCAGTGTCAAGACATGGCTTCGGTGGAAAAGGCTCAGTGAAAACGTACTATGGTCGATGGTCACTTCCTGTCTGAGTTGACAGTTTGTGGTCAGAATGACACACCTGACTGCCTGAATGTGTTTCTCATTATCTTAACTACTTTTTGATCTAAAAGCTTTTCATTGAAAATAGTTTTTAGACTAATATACAGTAAGTTATGCATGACAGCCTGTGCATGAATTTCTCGACAAAACTAAAATATAATACACACACACACACACACACACACACACACACACACACACACACACACACACACACACACACACACACACACACAGATAGATAGATTGTGCTACAATGTGAAAAATGCTAATAACATAGAACGAATAGGTGTGTCCAAACGTTTGACTGCTAGTGTGCGTTAGTACAGTGTGGCCAAATGCTGCTTAATCTTCACATTTACAAAACCACAGACGGAAAACAGCTGAAAAGAGAGCAGACCGCATCCTGCTTTAAGAAGAAGAGTTCAGCTCTTTCATTCTCACTCAGATTTCAACCAGTTTCCCTTCAACTCTTTGGTTTGACAAGTTTGTGCATTTACAAGTAACATATGTTCTTAGTTATAAGAGTTAGAAGATCACATTCTTGTGAAGGTGATAGTTGCGTGTATGACGTTGTGTGTGTGTGTGTGTGTGTGTGTGTGTGTGTGTGTGTGTGTGTGTGTGTGTGTGTGTGTGTGTGTGAAAGTAGGTCATGCCTGTGACTTTGTAATTGACACACTCTTATCTTTTAATTGAAAATGTTGATTCTATTGGTTTGCTTCAAACACAGCTGAGTAAAAAATACCTCTCCGGTAATTAATCTGAGGGGCAGAAAATAAACACATTTCACGGATCAATGTTTACATTTCACTCCCTGCCACGCACGCATTTCACTCAGCAAAAAGCACACACACACGCCACAATACGACTGTCAGTTACTCTAATGTCAAACAGCCAAACACCAACCCTCACAGTTCAAAACATAACCTCCATTTCAAAATGTTCATTTGGTTCAGTTACAGGCATAAAATGTATCTATTAAACAAAAACAAACTCACTTTAAAGGAAGCGATCATAACTAAGCAGACACTCACCCCTCGAGACGCACATCCGGTAAAGATCGGTTGAGTGCAATCATCTCGCTGGCCATCAGGTTAAACTGGTTTATCTTAAACATTTCCTTCATCCTCTCATGTTGGTCTTTAGCGATGACCACTGGCTTTCCCATCTCTCCTGGGCCGTCATGAGGCCTTTGAACCACAGCTGGAACACAAACACACATGGAGTCAAGACTGTTCCCTTGGCTTTTGATTGAGTACATATGGGTGTTTCTCCAACTATGGCCACTTTGGGCCCTGTGGACTTTTAGAACATAAACCCATCATGCTCTCGCTAGTTTATTTAATCTGTCTAAATGTGGATACACACACATCACAAGAGAATTCTGTTATGTTTGGCATTTTTAAATGAAAAACCACAACACCACAGTAGCATTTCCACCACATCTCAAATGTATTCTGTGATGAGAATGAAATATTTCTAAGGCTAATTAAATACACACAATAATACTGTGATAGTTTTTGCAAAACTGGAAAAGGCACAATAAAAATATCCTGTTCCAAAGGGATATTTATGTTGATTTTTACATATCACATTTCATATTCATTTCAGTCATGCTTTTCAGTGACACTGTGGTCTCCTTGTTAAAAAAGCGCTAAAATTGTTCAGAATGGTGAAAATGCCACCACAAATGTGTGAAATACCATAAAAAACATTTATATACATCCTGCCCACCGAAAATAATTTGTGTCCTAGATGTTTGTGCACAATTGTTCATTGTGCCATGTGTGTGTGAAGTGTGTGTTTTTGTGGATTTTGTGTGGGTAGATAAGCAATGAGCTCTGATCATTAATAACTCAAAAAGCATGCTTTGGTGAGATTAAGGTCAGATTTGCAACAGTGTGAGAGATTACATCTGCTCTAAGAGGCAAACTGCCTGTTTTTAAGCCTTGTGCTGCATGCTTGCGTACGCTGTGTGTGTATGTACGAGTGAACCGCATGCATGTCAAGTGGGCAGGATTTAGCTGTTTGGACTGAGCGCATTACAAGGCAACTTTGTCCTGTTTCCCTGCTCAGCAAAATCCAATGACTTTCCTCAGGGATTCTGGGGGTAAAAATCGTATAATCATCGCTAAGGACACAAGCAGCAGAAAATGTGCTTTATTAATGTGGTGAGCAGATTATTTTAGGGTTATTGTTCTATTAGATGATGGCTAAAGTAAAGCAGCTCTCCAGTGACCAAACCAAAGTGACCTGATCAGGGGGATAGAGAGGTCAGTTAGTGACAAAGGAAAGCTTTGTGAAACAATATGCTTTCTCAACTGGTTTTGCTTTTAGATTGATATTTTACCTTTACATTGAGACTAATCACAATACTAAAACTGTTTAACATATAAAGGTAAACTAAAAACATCCATAAAATCCAATAGTGCTCTAGATTTCTCCATTCTTTCTCTAAAATAATCTGCACAGCTGGAATGTGGCTGTATCCTTCAGATGATGTGGAGTCAATACAGCTCTAAAACTATGAGATTATATTTCTACACTCTTTTCTTCTCCCACAGAAATACACACAGTTCAATACCTGCCCGTATTTCACAATATAACACCATCAGACACACACATCTAGTGGAAATAGTCTTCTCACTTGTGTGTGTGTTGTTGAGTGCTTCCTGTATTAGCTCTATGTGTGTTTGGAGTTATTTAGCTACAGTATACTTTAGGGACAAAACTGTCCCCAGAGGTTAGATATATCTGACAAAACGTCTTTTGGGAGCATCCAGGAATGTCTTGAAATTGGAAAAAAAAAGGTTCATACAGTAAATAATAGGGTTGGGAATCGAGAAACAGTTTTTATTTAGAGCCGTTTTAATTTTTTCACAATAACCAGCGAAGAATACTGGTCATATCGACTTGAAATAAAGAACAGGATCTGTTACTGTGTTATGATGCAGCTTCA
The DNA here is from genome assembly GCA_027422415.1 of Schizothorax lantsangensis. Classification (NCBI taxonomy): domain Eukaryota; kingdom Metazoa; phylum Chordata; class Actinopteri; order Cypriniformes; family Cyprinidae; genus Schizothorax; species Schizothorax lantsangensis. The sequence continues at coordinate 20,931,140 of CM049850.1, read as the reverse complement.
TGCTACTAGAATCGGTATAATTAGTGACTCATAATGTGTAAAACAATGTAATGATTTGTTAAAGATACACATTAAGCACAACATTTTATATAATAATTTATACTTTAAAAAGTAGTATGAAAAATAGCAGTGCTTTTGTTATATACAGTGGGTACGGAAAGTATTCAGACCCCCTTAAATTTTTCACTCTTTGTTATATTGCAGCCATTTGCTAAAATCATTTAAGTTCATTTTTTTCCTCATTAATGTACACACAGCACCCCATATTGACAGAAAAACACAGAATTGTTGACATTTTTGCAGATTTATTAAAAAAGAAAAACTGAAATATCACATGGTCCTAAGTATTCAGACCCTTTGCTGTGACACTCATATATTTAACTCAGGTGCTGTCCATTTCTTCTGATCATCCTTGAGATGGTTCTACACCTTCATTTGAGTCCAGCTGTGTTTGATTATACTGATTGGACTTGATTAGGAAAGCCACACACCTGTCTATATAAGACCTTACAGCTCACAGTGCATGTCAGAGCAAATGAGAATCATGAGGTCAAAGGAACTGCCTGAAGAGCTCAGAGACAGAATTGTGGCAAGGCACAGATCTGGCCAAGGTTACAAAAAAAACTTCTGCTGCACTTAAGGTTCCTAAGAGCACAGTGGCCTCCATAATCCTTAAAAGGAAGACGTTTGGGACGACCAGAACCCTTCCTAGAGCTGGCCGTCCGGCCAAACTGAGCTATCGGGGGAGAAGAGCCTTGGTGAGAGAGGTAAAGAAGAACCCAAAGATCACTGTGGCTGAGCTCCAGAGATGCATTCGGGAGATGGGAGAAAGTTGTAGAAAGTCAACCATCACTGCAGCCCTCCACCAGTCGGGGCTTTATGGCAGAGTGGCCCGACGGAAGCCTCTCCTCAGTGCAAGATACATGAAAGCCCGCATGGAGTTTGCTAAAAAACACCTGAAGGATTCTCTGGTCTGATGAGACCAAGATAGAACTTTTTGGCCTTAATTCTAAGCGGTATGTGTGGAGAAAACCAGGCACTGCTCATCACCTGTCCAATACAGTCCCAACAGTGAAGCATGGTGGTGGCAGCATCATGCTGTGGGGGTGTTTTTCAGCTGCAGGGACAGGACGACTGGTTGCAATCGAGGGAAAGATGAATGCGGCCAAGTACAGGGATATCCTGGACGAAAACCTTCTCCAGAGTGCTCAGGACCTCAGACTGGGCCGAAGGTTTACCTTCCAACAAGACAATGACCCTAAGCACACAGCTAAAATAACGAAGGAGTGGCTTCACAACAACTCCGTGACTGTTCTTGAATGGCCCAGCCAGAGCCCTGACTTAAACCCAATTAAGCATCTCTGGAGAGACCTAAAAATGGCTGTCCACCAACGTTTACCATCCAACCTGACAGAACTGGAGAGGATCTGCAAGGAGGAATGGCAGAGGATCCCCAAATCCAGGTGTGAAAAACTTGTTGCATCTTTCCCAAAAAGACTCATGGCTGTATTAAATCAAAAGGGTGCTTCTACTAAATACTGAGCAAAGGGTCTGAATACTTAGGACCATGTGATATTTCAGTTTTTCTTTTTTAATAAATCTGCAAAAATGTCAACAATTCTATGTTTTTCTGTCAATATGGGGTGCTGTGTGTACATTAATGAGGAAAAAAAATGAACTTAAATGATTTTAGCAAATGGCTGCAATATAACAAAGAGTGAAAAATTTAAGGGGATCTGAATACTTTCCGTACCCACTGTATATATATATATATATATATATTATATACACACACACACACACATACATATATTCACACACATATATATATTTGGGGTAGAGCCCTGCACAGGCCTAAAATATAGGCCCTAGCCCGGCCCGAGACGCTCAGGCCCTAGCCTGTTTCTAAATTCCCAACCTGTTCCTAAAAACTGTTTCTCGATTCCCAACCCTATTATTTACTGTATGAACCTTTTTTTCCAATTTCAAGACATTCCTGGACACCCGAGCCCGTGTCCGACAGCTTATCAGAATTCTCTGCCCGAGGCCGACCCGAGCCAGTCTTTTATTCCCCCTTCTCCCAAAACAGCTTATACTACTGTTTCAGCTATTAAAATACTTCAGTTTTGTATGAAATGGCAAAGTGATTGTATCCCATTTCATTATTTTATTAAGTTAATTTAGAAAAAAACTTTGGAGCATTTTTTATTCGTTAAATGTAAGTTTTTGTTTTTTAAACTAACGGCCAAGCGGCCAGCGGCAGACAGAGTTGATCATAGCCTATGTTTGATCAATTTAGCCTTCTCAAATCATCACGACTTGTCTAAAATTAAATATATAGTTATAAAGCAGCTCCCCAATGTTAGTTTAAACGCTTGACCTAGATAAATGTGCGCTGATGCATATCCAGTCGTTTGTGCGGAGAGTGGAAGCTGAAGCGCGCTTTACAGGACATGGACGTGCCAGAGTAATCACTTGCATTGGAAACATTTCAAAATACGCGTAATTTTTGCTCATAAAGGTTAGAGTAATAGGCTACATTGTTCGGAACTGTAAAGGGTCTACTTTTATTTGTGTGCACTCAAAATATCAACAAAACGTGCTTTTATAAATAAAGAAAAAAAAGCAGTTTCGGTTTTGAGCAGGAGCGCTTCTAAAAAACCGAAACAGCGCTTGTCTCACTGACTTGATAAATATAGTATCTATAGAAAGCTTTGAATTAAAACAAAATAATTTGAATCGAAAACAAAAACTCTTTCATTATAAAATAAAAAAAAGATGCATTGCTCTTTAAAGACGCATCCAATGAGGAGATGGCGAGTCAGGATCATCATGGATGATCCAAAATGCAGCTTTTCCCGAAGCACTGGGAACTTTTAGTAACTCCCCATGCTCCAACCTCTCCCTGATGCTCTGCAACTGTCTATGCGTGCGAATGTGCGTTGAGTATTGCGTAGGCGATGTGTAATATTTATACTATAATCAGTATTTCATACAGTAGCCATGTGTGCTCTGCGGTATATGGGCACAGTAAAAGAAGATTATCTAAATGAGCCCGAGTCCGACCCGAGCCCGATCTGTAAAAAAAAAAAAATGTCCCGAGCCCGGCCCGCATGGACCCGTTGGGACCCGACGGGCTTGCAGACCTCTAATTTGGGGTGTAACGGTACGTGTTTTGTACCGAACAGTTCACAGGCAAATTTCAATTGGAAGTGATCATCCCTATGCCCGGCCTAATCCCTTCGAAAGGCAGAGCCCTTGGAGTGGAGACTTTGGAGTGAGCAGGGCACGTGCGTGCCATTATGTAGCCGTTTGGAATGCACTTGGCAAAGGGAGCGACATAATTTCCTCATCTTCAGCTGGCATGTTCCCGTGACAACGCAGCACGGTGTCCGTCAGCAGATGTCGCTGTTAATGGCATAAATGTCTTTTTATTGTTGTTAGCATAACTGTAGCAAATATACATGCATTTTTTATTTTATAAAGTTTTGGTAGCACTTTAGAATAGGGAACACTTATTTACTATTAACTACGACATTTCCCTCAATAAATTCCTAATTTGCTGCTTATTAATAGTTAGTAAGGTAGTTGTTAAGTTTAGGTATTGGGTAGGATTAGAAATGTAGAATAAGGTCATGTAGAATAAGGCATTAATATGTGCTTAATTACTACTAATAAATGGCTAATATTCTAGTAATATGCATGCTAATAAGCAACTAATTAAGAGACACTAAAATAAAGTGTTACCAAAGTTTTTAAAATATGCTATATAATATATAAAAACTAATTTAAAGTTTTTTAAATATAAAATGTATGTTTATTTGCAACAGTTAAGCTAACAACAATAAATATTTTATCGGCAGCCGTATGTAATCAAAGCATGCCGATGTACAGCCATATCACACTGATATGAGTGTGATATTGCATTTATATAATGGTTTGACACCATGAGAACCAACAACAGAGTGTCTTTAAAAAAAAACTTACTTCCACCACGGATTCAAATCTCAAGTTGACAGTTTAACAGCTGAGATCAAGCCTCGAAAAAGTCACTTTAGAAGTAGTAACATATATACACATACGCACAAATGAGGTCAATTATCAAATATTTGGTACTTCCTCAAAAGTAAGATTGCGCAGTAGCAAACGGATTCAGAATCAGAAGCAGAATAATAATGACTTATGATTCCAGCTTCCAAAAAAAAAAAAAAAAAAAAAAATAGTAATTACAAAAACAACTGCTAACAAAGAATTTACCTTGGTCACTCTGACTTTTGTAAAATTATTACAATTATTGTTACAACTATAAAAAAAATAACACTAAATAACAGATATATTCTAAAATCTTAATTTTTAAGAAAGAGATACCCTATTTATTCTTTATTATTATGGGATTTATTAACTGCGGACAATATTTCATCAGGAAAACATTTCAAAAGTAAAAATCCCAAAATGTGCCTGTAAATAGAAGTGCTAGGACATATTTATTATTAAAAACGACGTGATAACTATGTTATACAACAAAACTGTATGTATGCGTGTACTCACTGTCTCTCCCTGGCAGTCCTCTCGCTTTTTTTTCATCACATTTGTTGCATTCGCTGAAGTAGAGGAGGATGAACATGTCTAGCATCACCCACACCAGAGAGGTGGCCAGCACCACCTTACAGTACGCAAACTTCCTCATCTTCACACCTGAAACACACACACACAGGGTGTTACACACAAACATAGGTACAAGCAAACACTTGAGAAGCTGCCAGCGATATTTTACACCTACAACCAGCAACCAGACACCGTGGGTTAAACCATACAGAAGTGAGTTACACCTTACTGTACGCCAGCTATAGTTTTAAACACCATACTCAAGAAACTCATATATTACATCTATACAAGCCTCGAAGTTGTGAGTAATAGCTTACCGTAGATATGCCCGCTACCTGAAAAAGTTACAAACACAGACACTTTATCATCTTCACACCAAAATAAAGCACTACAGCGTTTCCAAAGAGACCTTAGAGTGGACATATTCTCACATCCTTTCCCCTGAAGTCCAGAGATAAAGTAATGGCTTCTTGCACCAAAAAAGCCTCTCTGGCCCTTGGAAATAAATCTTGTAGAACAGCTTTAAGAAACGGTTTTGCTACCGTATCTTTAGGACATATTTAAATTATCTCTGTTATGATTGGCTAAACTCTTTGCATGTGAAACAAGGATCAACATCACAGCCAAATGACTAAACACTAAATAGCCAATGTAATCATGAGCACATATAACACATAAACATATGTTAATGTATTCATCATGAATGACCTATCTTTCCAGCTTAATTTTCATAAAGGTTCTTAGCGGACTGACTGGGAAGCTCTGCATTATGAACATGAGTATTTTTCCACAGTAAATCAAGCTTTTTATATCAAAAGAGCAAAAAATCTATTTTTCTGTGATTTTCCGTGACCTCTGTTAAGGGCAAACATCTCAAGCAATGAAAGGTGAATACTAATAAGACATTTGACTCTGATAGTCTCACTATACCACATTAGCAGATGATTTGGAGTGATTATTCCAAAAACTGCTCAAACAGAACGTCAGATTTGACCATTGACCTAACGGAGGGTGAAAATTCCATTCTTTAACAGGCTTTCTTTAATCCAGCCATCTGCCTTCATTAATGAACTGGGAATGAATCTTTTATTAGCCAACTAGGAATGCAATGAGAAAAGAGGAGAGATGAGGAAGACATGAAAGGGAAGGATGGATGATGTTCCTATGGGAGGTGAGCAGCGCGTGATACGCTTTGATAAAGGAGAGGTCATTATAACGTAATTACACTGCATCACGGATCACACGCTGAGGCTCCAGTGAATCGCTATGAAATCAGACAAGCCCTAAAAATTCAAAACCAATTTGTAGAACATAATCCTTCACTACAAATACTTCATTCACCCAGAGCCCAGAGAGTAAATGTGTTGGTAAAAGTAGGTGATATAAACTATAGGTCCAAAAGTATTACAGCAGACTCAGGAAAACATTTCTTTATGTGGCATCCTATGACGGTTTCATTAAGGGATAGTTCACCCAAAAATGAATATCATTCCAAATCCGTATGACATTCTTCTGTGGAAGACAAGATATGATACTTTGAGGGTTTCAAATGTTTTTGTCCATAAAATGAATGTAATCTGAGTTTAAAATAACACTGAGCACTGAATGGACAGAAAAACCACTGGCATTTTCAAAATATCTCCTTTTGTCATCCACAAAAGAATGAACGTCTTGCAGGTTTGAAAAAAAGTTGATGTATTCCAGTCCATTACAGGCTCTTTGAGCAGGAGGCTGCCCAGAACGCTGCAGTTGACAAAAACAGACCTGAAAGCCTCTCCTCTGTGACTCCATCTCTCTCTCCAGAAAGCCGTACCAAACTTCTGTCATTGTCCCCGTTCAACTGTACCTATAGTGTTCTTTGAAGTGTGTTTGTGTGTGTCTCTTTGTGCTCCACATAAGGGAAGAGGGAATCTGCTTAGACAGCCATTTTTGAAGGGAACAGCAAGCCATCAAAAGACAAAAAGGAACACAGGCCACTGTCATTCCGTCACTCTTCCTTATTTTCTGACCCACCCAGACATCAGCGCTAGAATAACACACTTTTATATGATTCACCATATCTCAAAAACCCTTTTACTGTAGGAAACAGTTCCATGTGTGGTATGTGTGTCCCCATTACTTGCTACTGATATAATTAACAGCATAGTGAATAATTATTTTAGATCTAAGATGAACAATAGATCAAAATGAATAATATAAATAAAACATTCAAATGTTTTTTTTTTCATTGGAATATCATTTAATTTTTGGGTCACTTTTTATTTTAAGATCCAATTCTCACTATTAACAAACCATTAACTTCGACTTTTGCCTCAATAAACTACTAATTTGCTGCTTATTACTAGTTAGTAAGGTAACTGTTAAGTTTAAATATTGGGTCGAATTAGGGATGTAAAATATGGTCATGCAGAATATAAGTACTAATAAACAGCCAATATATGTTAATAATATTCATGCTAAGCAACTAGTTAATAGTGAGAATTGGTCCCTATATTAAAGTGTTACCATATTTTTATATATGTGTCTCTTATGCTCATTAGGGCTGCCTTTTATTGTGAAATATCATTACAATTTAAAATAACGTTTTTTTCTATTTTAACATTTTAAAAAGTAATTTATTCTTGTGATGGCAAAGCTGCATTTTCAGCATCATTACTCCAGTCTTCAGTGTCACGTGATACTTCATAAATAAACAATAATATGCTGATTTGGCACTCAAGAACCATTTCTTATTTTTTCAATGTTTCAAAACAGTTGTGTCTTGCTGAATATTTTTTTGTGGAAACCGTGATACATTTTTTTTTTCACAATAAATAGAAAATTAAAAAGAACAGAATTTATTTGAAACAGACTTTTATACCAATATAAAAGTAACTTTTGATCCATTTAAAGCATCCTTGCTGAATTAAAGTATTCATTTGTTTAAAAAAATACTGACCCCAATCTTTTGAACAGTTAGGCTGATGATACACGGGGCAACTTTTTGAGCAATGTTGCCATCAACAGGCAACCAGGTGAGACACAGGGCCCACGACTGATCTAAAGTATCCAGATAGAAATTTGTTACCCATTCTCAATAGGAAAGTGTGTGACACGGCCACAAAACAGAGAAATAGTGTTCATTTCAGATATTCAAATAATTTCAAACATTTCTAATAATGCGGTGATAATTGTTTGTTTATATTTTGTTATGGTTATTTATATTTGTATACTGTTTTGTGGGTGGGGGGAGGGGATATATTGAGATGGAATATGAGGGACTCTTATTGAAAAAGGCCACTATTTAAGGAAGTAGGAACTGGTGGCCATTTTGGTTTAAGGTGATGGCACATGGTTGGACTAGGGAATGTTCTGAGAGGCTGGCAAACAAAGGTGCTGGGAAATGCCTTGCTCTCACTAGTGCCAGTGCCATGGATTTAACATATAACTGGCCATTGACTGGAGGATTACCTGAATTGGGGGGTTGAGGCCTATTTTTCAGTGAACAAGGACATTTTCTCTGTTATTATTATTTATTTTTTTTGCATTGCAGGTGGGATCCAGGAATCTCTGAGAAGATAACGTGGGTGAGACTGATCACGTTTTTTTTCTACTTCTTCCTTTTTGCTGGGATTATTGTTTTTTTGGACTGCTGCTTTGTTATGGACTCTGATGGATGGTATTTGGATATCTGTGCCTTTATAGGACTAATGAACTCATATCAGTGCTTGCCTTTTGGACTCAATTTACTTATTTACCTTCCAATGTGCTGTTCATTGTGCTGTGGGGTTGAACAATGATTACCTGAAGTTTATATGTTTATTAATACATGGATTGAATCCCTGAGAGTCTTATGTTTTGCACATGCTTTATTGAATTGATGGTTGGTAAGCTGTTTAAAACAAGATTACCCAAAAGAATCCTTTGGTAACAATAAGACTTAAAGTAAGATTAGTTTAATAAATTGTTACAAGTGCCCAAGCGACATTGCTCAAAAAAGTTGCCCCGTGTATCATCAGCCTTATGTATATATACACAGACACACATAACTAAATAAAATAATTAAATTTATCTTAAACAGCAGTTTCCTGAGAATGATCCATACATCTACTGCAGTAGGAGCGTGAGAGTAATTATGTCCGAGTGTCAGTGTCAGTGTGCTAATATACGCAGGTGCGACCATTAAGAGATATTTAAATGACATAAAATTGAATGTCAAACAGAACAGAGCAGTATGGTGCTAAAGCAGTCAAAAGCTTGCCAAAAACCTCTGGCATCTGATGTCTCTGAGGAGGTCTCACCAGCAGTCAGAGAGTGTGTGTGTGTGTTGAGCTCAAGGTTATGACTGGCACAGCGGTAACGCCACTGTTCTGGTGGCCCTCGTCCATCACAGTGGCATCGCCAAAGGCCCCTGCCCACACCAGCTGGGCCAGGCATTCATCACCTTGACAACACACACACACATACACCTGAGTGAGCACAGGCCTTAGAGATGAAAACAGACACACATATCCCTTGTGCATTGGCTCAAAATGGCAAAGTCTGACATCACAAATACAAGCATAGTCTGAATGACAGTGTTTATGTCATCTAGAAACCTAAGAGGACGGGACAGGTTACACAACAGGATGAAAATATGAATGCTGCTGACGTGAGTGACTTGGAATATAGATATGACAGATATACATACACTCTATTTTGCTGGAGGTTTGTGAGTGTGCAGTGTGTAACGCTCAGCAGAAGCCCTATGAGGTGACAGTATTAGATAAAGGAAATTAAGTTGTGTCCTAACTCCTGTGTTCTGAGCCCTTTCAAGGATGAAGTACACGGTAAAAACTTTTTTTTTTCTAAGTTATAAAAGATTAATGGAGTACATTTGACAAGAAAATTTATTAAAATTTTTCTACTTTAAATTTTTACTTGCAGTTTCTTTGTAATTACTTGTAAATTTTACAAGGAATTTCTGAGAGAAAACTGTAAAACTGTAAAAACTGTAAATCCTACACCTTTTTTCCAGCGTAGTTGCTGGACTTGAAGTTTGCAAGCATCAAATCTATATACACAATTAGATTTGACATTCTTATGCACTGTATATGATAGATATGATTTCATATTTACCTAAAAACGTTATATATTACCAGATTCCTTCCTTTCAAAGTGGTTAGTTCAAAGCTGTAATGTGTTTCAGACTTTATGCCAATAGGTCAAACGTCTGGATTACATAAGATTACAGCAACAAGAGGCTGCATTAAATGAGAATTTTCTTCCATTTGCATATTTAAAAACATTAATTAATAATTAAAAATGCACTACGAGGCAGCTGTGTGCACATGTTCAGGACATATAAGAATGATTGCCTCACAGCCACACACACACTTTTCTGTCTGCTCTCTGATGTATAAATAAAAGACAAAACATTCCCAAAATAATTAAAAGAATAAAATAAATAAGTAAAATACTGGTCTAACAGGGTTTCTCCACTTTAGAAACATCGACCACAGTAAAGGATGCTAATAAGTGAAGTGAAGAACAGGGGAGAAAATTCAATTTTAAAACAGCCCACAAAAACAGACTGGGGGAAAGACACACGAGGATTTGGAGAGAGAAATTAGTAATTCCAATGGAATAATTCATGGGACATTGTTCATTAAATTGTGTGACTGGATCACAGTACAGAAATACCTAATGTTTTTCACATTGTGGGAGCAAACAAAAAGCCTAGATCCTGTGATACTAAGTTTAAGATCAAGTTTTGTGTAAAGGTCACAAAAAAATACCAAGCATTACAATACGTCACTCTATGCATAAAAATGACAAACAACATACTCGACTATCTAAACAGTACAAAACAGTTTGACTAAAATCTCTCTCTTCACCATCCTGTTCTCTTACACACAGTCCTGTTGTCCCATTGCCCCATATGTGCACTTCCTTAGACAAATACCACTGTATTTTAAGCACTGGATGTAGGGCTGTGCAATTAATCAAAATTCAGTTTCGATTTCGGCCTCCAACGATTATGAAAATACAATAATCGAGATAAAACGATTATGGCGGCCCATTACGCCCCCTTAGCAGCAGTGCGCTTTCACTCCTCCATAAAAGCCCATTTTCACGTGTAAATCAGTAAAATCATGTAACGTGACTTTTGCAAAATTGGACGTGCTTGAGTTATTAAAGTTGATTAGATTTATTAATATTTTTAAAAAGAGAGGACTTGCGCTGTTCCTCAGGGGGATATTTGTGTATGCGCTCAGAGACGGAGCAGAGCACAGACATGTAAAGTCATCCTTTAGCTGAACGTATGCGCATAAACGGTCAAATACATGCAAAAATGTGTCAAAATGCAGCGCTTAGTGATTATTCACGTAAACCCTCGTCGGTTATGTAATAAATTAAAGTAAACAGATGATACTGAAAATACGCGTGTAACAGTAAATTGGATCCGTGCGGCTCTTAAAGTGACAGCGGGCTATATTTCTGCTGCCGACTGTGTGCTTAATATTAATCAAACAACAAAAGACAAAGACAAAATCACTCACTGCTCTTCACAGAAGGTCTTTTGTAGCTTTAATAAGAAACAAAGGAAGTTTAATTCTTACAGTGAAGACTACGATGTTTTATTTTACATTTGATTATTCAATTTTTATAGTAGGCTGTTAATATTTTAGATTTGCATTTAACCAAAAAAAATTGGTTATACGGCCCGCTAATAATCGTGTTAAATAATCGAGATTACAATATTGACCAAAATAATTGTGATTATGATTTTTGTCATAATCGAGCAGCCCTAACTGGATGGTAATTGTTTCTCAGGATGACGTATGTAAAAGAACCTTAGAGTGACTCTGTGTTATAGCTTATGTGACTGGACACTATGTCATGTGAGGATATAGTGATGAAATTTTATTCACACAACACATACACACTGCAGCTAAATACAGCTATCAGTTTGTTTAATCCAGTTACATACACACAAGAGTTTGGCTGTTTAATGGGAGTGACAATCCTGTTCAGTATTTATTCCCAAAAATGATGTTAGTTTACAAAAATATACTTAGTATTATAGATAGACAAATATTACTTTTTCTGTAATTATTATTATTAGTAGGCCTACAAAATTATTATTATTATAATAATTAATAATACTAATCATTATTATTATTATTATAATTATTATTATTATTAGTTTGCCTACAAAACCACCACTGGATCTGCACCCCTTTACCTAAATTCACTACTTCAGACCATATGTGCCTCTAGAAGCTTGCGTTCTGCAAGTGAACGACGCATTATTGTACCATCCCAAAGAGGCACAAAATCACTTTCACAGACTTTTTCATTAACTGTTCCACCTGGTGGAATGACCTGCCCAACTCAATACGAGCAGCTGAGTCCTTACCCATCTTCAAGAAACGGCTAAAAACACATCTCTTCCATCTTTATTTTACCCTCTAACTCTAGCACTCTCTATTCTAATTCTGTTTTATCTATCTGTCGTCTTTGTATCTATTAGTCTTCTTTGTATCTATCTGACCCTCTAACACTAGCTTTCTTTTTTTATTCTATCTACTTGTTTTCTTTATTCAAAAAAACAACAACACTTGCTACGTGTACTGCGTTAGGCTAACTGAAACTTGTCATTGCGCTTGCATATTGTTGCTCTTTTGTTGGTTTTGATTGCTTCTATTGTCCTCATTTGTAAGTCACTTTGGATAAAAGCGTCTGCTAAATAACTAAATGTAAATGTAGTAGGCCTATTATTTTTTATTATTATTTTGACATTAATAATTAAAAGCATTATTGTTAAAAAAAAACATAATATGCAATATTATTATTGTATAATAATAATAATCAAAATCAACAACCAAATAAAGTTGTGTGTGAAAGTTGGTCTCCCTCCTTACCGATGATCAAAACATATTTTTAAACAAACTTTCTGGCCAATTCCTTAAAGGGATAGTTCACCCCAAAAAACGTAAATTCTGTCATTAATCGCTTACCTTCATGTCGTTCCAAACCCGTAAGACCTTCGTTCATCTTCAAAACTCAAATTAAGATATTTTTGATGGAATCCAAGAGCTTTCTGGCCCTGCATAGACAGCAACGTAACTAACACGTTCAAGGCCCATAAAGGTAGTAAGGACATTGTTAAAATAGTCCATTTGACATCAGTGGTTCCTGGAGACTTCCAGGAAGAGAAGAAATTGTTGAATAAAGTCATTATGTTTGTTTTCTTTGCACACAAAAAGTTTTCTTGTAGCTTCATAAAACTAGAGTTGAACCACTGATGTTACATGGATTATTTTATCGATGTCCTTCCTTAGTACCTTCTGGGCCTTGAACGTGGTAGTTCCGTTGCTGTCTATGGAGGGTCAGAAAGCTCTCGGATTTCATCAAAAATATCCTAATTTGTTTTTTTCAAAAATGAACGAAGGTCTTGCGGGTTTGGAACAACATGAGGGTGAGTAATTAATGACAGAATTTTCATTGGGTGAACTATCCCTTTAATGTAAATTAAAGGAGCAGTAAGCGATTTCTGAGAAACACTGTTGTAAGTGGATCGGACCGAGTACCAAAAAACACTTCTAGCCAATCACCTGTAAGGGGCATGTCCACTCATGATAGGGGAGTTGCCTGTGTTGCATAGCGTATTTGTGAATTGTGGGGCGGAGCTGTCAAGATAGGGGTGTGATTCTTTTGGGTAAGGGAGTGTTTGCTTTGGTGACTGCATTTTTGGTGATAGCATTTCTCAGAAATTGCTTACTGCACCTTTAAGAAATTACCATTTAGACAGGAATTAAAAGTACCATATGACACTGGTCTTTAAAAAAAAGGTAAATTCAGCAAAGGATTTTCAGACACATTACCGATTCAGACAGTAATAAAATATCTAGCACCTGTAAACGCTGACATGACAGTATGTCCCAAACAATTATTCGATTAGGACTATAGAGTATAACATTACTTCCTCAATGCAAGTATTGCACCTGCAAGGTATACACACATACAACACAATCAGCAAATACCAGAGCGGGACTGTGATTGTTCTTTTAAGTTTCTGAGTTTCACTTCCTGTGTTACTTCCTGCAAGGGATTCTTACTGTGCTTTCACTTCATGCAATATTCATGCTGTTATCTGATACTGAGACATATGGACAGGCACACCACCTGTGTGTCACATACAGAGGGGGGGAGGATTCCTGTTCAACACACCACACACAAACAGGAATATGAGTTAGCCTTCGGTCACACAAACAAATCCACTACATGAAACATGAGAGAAACAGACAGACATGTGGGGTAAAGAAAGGGACACAGGAAGAGAACGAGTGAAAGAGCAAGAACAGTCGCATGCTAAAGCAGAGAGCCTCTTAACAGCTCTGGCTGGCAGGAAAACAGATGGGTGCAGAAACTCTCTCGCTTGCACTCCTGGTCGCATCTCACACGCATGTCGAGATGTGAGACGGGAGGGTAATTAACTTTCTTTGGCTGTTGCCGTCTGTTAGAGAAAAGCAAATTAAACCCCTACAGCATCTCCTTCTTCCTATTCACAGTCCCTCCATCTTTCTCTCTACGCCTCCAACTCCGTTATCTCCCGTTCAAAATGTTTCAGTAAAGTTCTCCTATTTCGGACACAAACTAGCACAATAGAGAAAAGAGAAAATGTCAGTCGAGATTATGATATCTGTGATAGTGCCTATATCTCCTCTCATGCACTTTTTATATCAAATATACATAAAAAAAAACAGATAGAATGACAGAAAAACACGATAGACAGAACAACAGACAGACAGGCGGAAATAATGATAGAAAGAAAGAAAGAGAGAGAGAGAAAGAAAGAAAGAAAGCGAGAGAGAGAGAGAGAGAGAGAGAAAGAGAGAAAGAAAAAGATATAATGACAGAGAAAACTGAACGAAAAAAGAATGACAAAATGAACGACAGAATGACAGAAAGAACAACAGACTGACTGACAGACAGATGGAAATAATGATAGATAGAAAGAAAGAAAGAAAGAAAGAGAGAGAGAGAGAGAGAGAGAGAGAGAGAGAGAGAGAGAGAGAGAGAGAGAAAGAAAGAAAGAAAGAAAGAAAGAAAGAAAGATATAATGACAGAGAAGACTGAACGAAAAAAGAATGACAAAACGAATGACAGAATGACAGAAAGAACAACAGACTGACTGACAGACAGAAAGAATGATGAGAGAATGACAAAAAGAGACAGAAAAACAGAAATAACAACAGGAAGAACAACAGACAGATGGAAAGAATGATAGAGAGAGCAACAGAAAGAATGACAGATAGAGCAACAGACAGACAGAGAGAAAGATAGAACGACAGACAGATGGAAAGAGCAACAGATAGACAACAGACAAACACAGACAGACAGACAGATTAAAGGAAGATAGAAAGACAGACAGACAGAGGGACAGACAGAATAAATGACAGACAGGCAGACAGACAGAAAGAATGACAAATCAACAGACAGATGGAAAGAACAAAAGATAGAATGACAGACAAACACATAGACAGACAGCCAGAAAGAACGACAGAAAGACAGACAGATGGAGAGACAGACAGACAGACACAGAGACAGAAAGATTGAAAGACAGACAGACAAAGAAAGAACGACAGAACGACAAACGCAAAGAGCAAAAGATAGAATGACAGACAGAAAGAACAATAGATAGAAAGACAGACAAACACATAGATGAACGAAAGATAGAAAGACAGACAGATGGAGAGACAGACAGACAGACACAGAGACAGAAAGATTGAAAGACAGACAGACAAAGAAAGAACGACAGAACGACAAACGCAAAGAGCAAAAGATAGAATGACAGACAGACAGAAAGACAGACAGAAAGAACAATAGATAGAAAGACAGACAAACACATAGATGAAAGAAAGATAGAAAGACAGACAGACAGAGACAGACAGCAAGAATGACAGACAGAAAGAATGACAGAACAACAGACAAATGGAAAGAGCAATAGATAGAACAATAGACAAACACAGACGGACAGACAGATGAAAGAAAGACAGATGGAAAAAGAAAGACAGACAGACGGAAAGAACGAAAGAAAGACATAGACAGACAGATGGAGTGACAGACAGACAGAAAGAACGAAAGAACAACAGACAGATGAAAAGAGCAATAGATAGAACGACAGATGGAAAGCACTATAGATTGAATAGACAGACAGAAAGAAAAATAGATAGAATGACAGACAGACATATAGAGACATATAGATATAAACATTATCTAAATTGCATGCCTATTAATCCCTATTTATTAATTAATTGCAAATTAATCTTTCTCTCTCTTTCTCTCTATATAAATATATATACTGCAAATATGTCTACAAAAAAAACAAGAAAAGTTTCTCGGACTAAAAAACACTGACAACCTATTGAATGGACTGCACATCTGTCCTCACAAGCACATTTTCTTTCATTTGTGAAAAATTCAATATGGCGTCTATGCTTACTACAGTCATGAGTCCATTTGCACATTCGTGCAGGTCTTGACTTCAGTATGACATTGAATTATGCATATTAGATTAGTCCATCCCAAACAGCAGCCAGATAAATGAATTACAAAGCTGATGGCATTACAGTACGAATGGGTCATAAAAATCGAACGAGCTGCGCTTTATCAGATTTCAGCTCAACTAACATGCGTGCAAACCGCATGAGCACACATCCACGCTGCATTGAAGAACAGCGTGCATGCAGCGGCCAAACGCTCTGGGCAGGGGGTAATAAAGACATTGGAAACAGCTCTATTTTTGTCTGACTGAAGTGTGCATATGATCACTGTGTGATGTGATTCACGTCATTTTCAACTGGTTTGCTTGTCAGTTCAGGTTAAATATGCATCATGCACACTGAGGGATCATATCACAAGATCACATGATTACAACACTGTTATCAGTATCAGTAAGGGCCATAAAAGGATAGAGATGGAGGACTAGTTTGTTTGTTTGTTCGTTCATTCATTCCAAATTTTTACTTTAGCTTTAATATTTCTTCAGAGATGCTTCTTCTCAGAGGATTTTAACATGCCGACAGTGTGTTGTGCTTTAGTGTGGCAAACTCTCTCTGAGAAGTTGCGTCAATCATAACAATAAATTCCAAGGCAATTATAGAGACTTAGAATGGCCTGCTGTGAGCAATGATTCTGCTATTTTGCATAATCTGCAGGTCTATGATAGTTGTGCAATAAAAAGTGTACATATTTAGCCTGTCTATTGAAGAGCTGTGTATTCTTGGATTTAGGCTTGGCTATTTTATAATTGTTCGTCGATGTGCACATACAGATGAATTTTTGAAATTGTGTATCAAGTTGGATTCAAATGTTAAATGTTCTTTTAACTGGATAGAAACTCATTAAACTATCTTTCTTATTCATACACACAGCCAAGAAACTCCCTCAGTGTCAATACTGTACTAAATAACTTGGCATTTAACACACTAAATACAATTAGCACTACCACTCAAAAGGACTTTTCCTGCTGCAAAGTGCGCACTTCACACATCATAGTTTGCACTGGGGGATTTTTTGAATTTAGGGTTTAAATAGTCACAGCTAGTGTTGTTTTTGGCGGCCTGTTTTCATTTTAGTTTTAGTCTAGTCTTTGTGTGAAGCTGTCATTTAAGTTTTTATTAGTTTTAGTCACGTTCATACTCTTTTTAGTCTAGTCAAGTTTTAGTCAACTAAAAGTCTGAGCATTTTAGTCTTATTTTAGTCAGAATTATCCATGACTATTTTCGTCTAGTTTTAGTCGACGAAAACTGATGACTATTTTCGTCTAGTTTTAGTCAACGAAAACTGATGACATTTAGTCTAGTTTTAGTCAATGAAAATTGTATTTTAGTCTCTTTTTAGTAATGCAATTCTATTTAACCCAGTCAATATAGTATAAGTACCTAGCAGTACAGACGAAACCAAAATGTTCTTTTAGACAAACCCATTTCAAACAAGGTTATCTTATTATATTATTGTTACCTTATAGACTTAAGAATACATCCAAAGACACTGATTTGAATTTACAACATTTATTTTACCAGCCAAACATATTAGAAGTACACACACATAAATTTAAATAAATAAAAACAATAAATAAAATAAAATAGCATCACATGACAACGCCAGAAAAAAATATATAACGTTACATTCAAGTTTAACAAAGAGAAACAAGGTGCTTGAATGCTCGAGCTACAATAACATACTAAAAAGTGCAAATAAAATGTGTGTGTCTGTTACTTGTATTGATTGTAAACTGAAGTCAGATGAAGCCGGCCATCGGTCCCTTTCTCTGTGTCATACTTAACTTTGTTTGTTGTCGCCTTCTAAATAATGCCGCGAGTGGAGCTTGAGGAAGTGACGTCGCCTGCGTCTGCGCAGAGTGTTGCCAAGTCCCCAAATATTTAGACCCTGGAACTTTACCGGGGAACCCCCCTCGAAATGCGATTGGGCTACTTTTGAGTAGCAATTGGGCGGGTTTTGTTGCGAAAACCTGGCAACCCCGACAGCCCCTGAAGTAACGTTAAGTCACATGAAACAGAAATACTGCAAAATAATAACGCGACTAAACGAGACGAAATAACGTTATAACATTTCGTTTCGTCTCGTTTTGGTCAACGAAAATGAAGAGACATTTTAGCATAGTTTTTATTTTGTAAACCACATTTAGTCTCGTTTTTATTCGTCAACGATATTGCATTATACATTTAATTATCGTCATCGTCACATGACCAGCATTTACGTTGCGTCTCGTCTCGTTTTCGTCACGTGATAAAGGTTCGTTGACGACGATATTTCGTCATAATTTTCGTTGACGAAAGCAACACTAGTCACAGCTAACACTTCATTGTTTGTGGGTTTGCATGTAGCAGTGCAGTGGCAGACTGTTGAAGGGTACATGACACACGTGACTGCTGCATTTCACTTCCTTTTAGGTATCTTTCATAGGAACAAAGGCAGTCTGGTAGGGGAAGGTCAGGGACATCAGAACCTGATGATTGTGTCACATGGTTAACTGCCTTTAACAGGATTTGAAAGAAATATAAAAGCTTCTTGTGAAAAGCTGATGTTGATCAACCGAGTCCCTGCCAGCACTAAATGTCAATGTTTTTCCAGAAACATCAATATAGAAGATTGAGAAATTACACTGAATTACATTTGGCTTTGTGTCTCAAGAAAGACACTACTCGATAAAATCATATCTTATTTGGTACCAGTAAAGTTGTCAAGATTATCTAATCAAACACAATGAATTCATTTCATTAATCAATTATTTTTTTATGAAAACCACAATGGTTAAAAAAAAGTTTAATGTCTAATGCACATCTGAATGACCTAAGGCCTTTCACCTTAGATTTTTGTAACGGTTTTTAGTACATTTGCTAAATCATATCTCCTACATACTGTTCCTCCTGAAGCACTACATAGCAACAAAAACACTACATCACTACATCCCAAACACCTGTAGCACTTCAAACAATCATTTTGCATAAGTGGGGATGAATAGATTTATTGAAATAGATGTGTGAAGTGAACCGACTGCTTCAGTGACAAAAGAGTCGAAATAAGCTTGCACTAAAATTGTAGCTCTAAAATACATTGTAAATAAATTGTAACTAATATATTACATATATGTGTGAAGTAATGTATAAAGAAATGTATACTTTTGGTTCAGGAAGGACACATTCAATGTATCAACAGTAACAGTAAATGTATTTCTATTCATCAAAGAAACCTGAATTAAATGATTCCACAAAAATAGAAAAAATATTTTTATTTTTAATATTTTATTTTAAAAATATATATTTTTGGACAGACAAGAGTATAACAGAAATAAATTACATTTTAAAATATACTGTTATTTTAAATTGTAATAATATATTTTAGAATATTACTGTACTGCATTTTTTGATAAAATAAAAAGAAAAGATCAAATAATTCTTAAAGAACCGAACCCAAACTTTTGAATTGTGGTGTAGTTCATATCTATCGGCAAAAACACTTTGTGAAAGATGATGTTTTCTTTTCTGGCTAACATAAACCCTAATTATCAACAATTCACAGAGCTGTTTATAAAAAGAGAGGAAAATTAGCACAAAGCCACCTGTAAAAGACATTGAAATACACAACTGAATTAAACTCACATACTGTAGAAACTTGAGCCACCTACTGTGAGAGCAAAAAAATGGACTGATATGGACTCCACGTTTGAGAGAGATAGAAAAAAAAAGTGAGAAATGTTTGTTTCCTTTAATGATAATTCATCACGTATTCAGAAGAGGTGTTGAAAAAATGTTCAAGATGTGGAGGTTTATGACTATGTATGTGTGTGTGTGTAATGATAAAACATCAAAGAAAAAAATCCAACTCCGAGCAGGATGGAGCTGCCAGACTTTCATAATTAACACACAAGTGAGATACGCTCCTGCATAATGAACTCTCTGTGAATGACGCGGCTGTTTAACAGACCAAAACCGGTTATCACGGCGAGCTTCTGTGTCCTAATGACTCCTGCAGAGCATGTCCAGCTCCTGCTCTATAGAGACATTCAAGCCAGTGTAAAACTTCTGCTATCGGCCGTGTGTGGGAGTCATTTCTGTCTGAAGCATCTGTCTCGGCTATTCATATCTGTTACCCTGGACCACAAAACCAGTCTTAAGTAGCAGGGGTATATTTGTAGCAATAGCCAAAAATACATTGTATGGGTCAAAATTATCTATTTATTTTATGGCAAAAATCATTAGGATATTAATTAAAGATCATGTTCCATGAAGATATTTTGTAAATTTCCTACCGTAAATATATTACTTACTTTTTGATTAGTAATATGCATTGCTAAGAACTTCATTTGGACAGCTTTAAAAGGCAATTTTCTCAGTATTTAGATTTTTTTTGGCACCCTCAGATTCCAGATATTCAATTAGTTGTATCTAGTCCAAATATTGTCTTATCCTAACAAGCCATACATCAATGGAAAGCTTATTTATTCAGCTTTCATGTGATGTATAAATCTCAATTTTGAAAAATGTACCCTTATGACTGGTTTTGTGGTCCAGGGTCACATTTGCTTTTTGTGGTTCAGATATTGCATACAATGACAAGGCATAAATGTGCGACAGTAGCTCAGCTGCTTTTAAAAATAGTGTAGCTTTTACAAGCTACTTGTCTACGATCAGCGCTGTAGCATGGCAAAACACTACCGTGCTACTTGTGTTTTACTGTACTGTATACAGTATGTAGCTATGCAACAGCGAGCTGAGGCAAAGAGGCGAGCGGTGTAAAGAACTGGTGCATTTGGAAATATGAAATGGAAGTGTACATACCTGTCTAAAATCTCTTATGTTCACCAAGGCTAAACTGTAAAAAAATTCCACCTACTTTAACCCTTAATGCGCCAGGGTTTTTTGGAAAAAAATGCTGGATTTTGACATCAAGATTTCAAAAGCTTGTGACTTGAAAGGGCTTAAAGATAGAGATCTACTGTAGAAAAATGTTGGGCATGACCGAAAGTTTATGTGGGGTGTAAATATACTCATCTAATTTGCATATTATCAGGGGGCGGCCCTCTTGAATTTCATAATATTCAGGAAATAGTAGATATTGAATTGATGTTTGAACTTATTTGCATGTTTTTTTTTGTTGTTTTTTTGTCTTTTTATCCTCAAACAACAATAAAACAGGCAAAAGTACTAAATTATTACTATATTTACTATACTATATAGTAGTAAAACACATGTGAACAGTAGCCTACTTTTTGATTAGTTCATCAGTAATATTCAGGAAAAGATATATATGGAGTGGATGTTTGAACTTATTTGCATGTTTTTTTTTTTGTCTTTTTATCCTTATTCCAAATGATCAGGAAAAGAGGATGCAGCACTAGTCAAATCTTTCTCTCCTAGATAACCAACAGGCTCATCAAAGCATTTGATCCAGTCCTGATACACTTCTTCATTTCTCAAATAAACCCAACCACCATTGTCATCGCTATTTCCAGCCCTATTTAGATCCAGATCACCCCTGCTGCCTCTACCCACGCACAGCACGGCCACGTCTACCGCGGCCACTCCCACTTCTTTGGGGCACTGGATCCAGAGCCGCTCTGACTGGATCCAAAGAGCTAGTGCTACTTCCAGCCCTAGTTCTCCTACCCCTGCTGCCTCTACCTCTAGCAACAGCTCTCCTATGGACACTACGACCACGTTCACCCCTGCTACCCCCATCCCCGTTGGGCAAAGAGTCAAAATGATCATTTGTTTGTGCTTCGTGAACACTCGCGCCTTGCACGGCGGCACCATTGCACTGCAAAGATGTACCGGGAGAAGCGCGATCATTAGACGACCGATCGTCATTTACAAAAGGAGAATATTCCCCTTCAGAGTCAGAATCGGCAAATAAAATTTGCAACACATCCTCACGGTACAACTTTTTATTAGCCATTTGGCGATTTTCTCTCACAAATCTCACAATTTACTCACACGCCATGAACTGAACTGCTTCCGCATCAATGACACGATAGCTCATTGCTCTGCTATTTCCTCGAACACTTTGAACAGGAACATGACGTCATTTTGGTCTAGAATCGAAGTACTACATGTCTGCCATCTAGTGGTAGGGAATACAAATTAGATATTACACCATATTAGGAACCACAGTCTGTTTTATTAAGTATGACGTCTTGTCGCAATTTTGCGACTTTGGCGCTTAGAGGGTTAAAGCTGCAGTCCGTAAGTTTTGCCTCTTTGTCGCCATCTCTGTTTGAAAATCTGGAATTGCAGTTTCTTGCAGAATTATCTTGTTTGCGTGGGCTGTGCTCCGGCACAGCTTCAGCATGGATGAATATAATGTTCTGAGGTGAATGTGTAGCTGTCAGTCACCGCACCGGTGTGGATGTTTACTGTACTTCGCAATCACAGATTCTAGCCTATGTCTTGGAATATATGACCTAAATAAGAATTTTCACTGCATATTGCCATCTGAACAAATAAGTAACAAGTCTGCCATGTTTGTTCAGACCAAATGAGGAAAAAAACACTACCATAAATCGCGCTACCAATGGCGATTTAATCTAAAGATCGGTTAGCTCACATCACATCAAACCGTGCAAAGCATTATTATTGTTATTCTTTATTCTCAAATTATTAATGTTAACAACATCAGCATTGCGTGACTATGAGTATAGTGTGTATTAGCATGTAGATTTCAATTTCTGTACAGTCTAATCTAATTGTCATACCATTCGAATTTCATATTAAGAAAATCTTTTAACCCAAAAAGCAAACTATGCTCCCTTCGAACTGGTTTTCTTTAAAATACAAATCCTGTGTAATCCCAGGCTATCTGTAATCAGAAGCACATTTAAAACTGGAATATAATTTAATTTCATTCACATGTGTTTCATAAATGCATCATTCATTCATTCATAAGCACAAAATCCTTTCTGGATTACAATCCGCCATCAAAATGATACATTTAATTATTCTAGCTCAGTGGTTCTCAACCCGCGGCCCGCGGGACGCATGCGGCCCGTCACGAATCCAAATGCGGCCCACCATGCTGAATGTTACAGTCTATGTGCTGAACCCAATTAAAAAATAACTTTCAGTTTCATTTTATTCATTTTAGTTTTTACATTACTTTAAAAATGTACTAAACAAATATAAGCTATAATGTTTTTATGTAAAACAATTTAGTTTTTTATATATTATTTTCAGACATGAGCAGATCAATGTACTCACGTAATTAATGTTACGCATTTAACGAACACTTACAAGCACGCACTTTGGCAGAATTCAATTCAAATAGTCATCAGCAGCCATTAGTTCTGTAAAACTGAGCATCAGAATGGACAAATTTGTTAAGGGAGAAAACGAAATGTGGAAAATGCCAGCGAAGGAACGCATTCAAACAAGATCGTCGCAGCATCAGCAGTGAAGAGAGTGCTGGACTTTCGGCATCAACTTTCGGTTTGCCCCGCCACTCACTTGAAGATGTTCAGGTAAAAAGAAACACCCATAGACTACTACGCAGCAATCATCCTTAATTACAGAAATGTGGCAAAACATCTCTGGAGAGAACCTCAGATTTATTAAAATCGAAAATGCTTTCCATATTTGGATCAACATAGGCTACATTATTTGTGGACGCACACTTTCTGCACTGTCGCGCATCAAGTCACGCTTCCGTGCGCGTCTTACAGACTGCAACTTACAATCACAACTTCACTGTGCTGTTACTCCTTTCGAGCAGAATTTCACAAAATTGGTCAGCTCCCGACAGCATCAGGTGTTTTATTAATGGTGAGTAGAATTATTTATTTATTTCAATAAATGTAATCATTTAGATATCATAATATTTAGGCTATAAATAATATTATAAATCTGGTTGGTTTGTATTGATGACGTAATATGTAAATTACATGCGTGAGGCCCGTGAGACTTGCACTTGGACCATAGTGCGGCCCGGTGGAAAAAAAGGTTGAGAACCACTGTTCTAGCTGCTGTGAGAAAAGGCTATAAACGATCTGCCACCTGAAGGATCCTCACATGCGATAGCCTACTAGCCGGGACAACTTATTTATGTTTACAGACGTGATGTAATGACGCAGTGCCATGCTCGAATTTCCAGCGAAAACCTACCTATACCACTCAAATTAGAAAACATTATTATAAGCTTACCGTTGTGAATCGGGCTAAAGTAAGGCGATAGTTTTGAACACTGTCTGTTTTGTACTTGCTCAAATATTGATTTCGGATCATTTTTAAACAAAAAAAAAGTTACAGACTGCAGCTTTAACTTAAATACATAAGTCCAGTTGCTGCCTTAAAAGTATAATCAAACTGGCTGTTCAAGTTAATTCAACTTGAATTATATTAATCTGACTTAAAATTAGTTGAATCTTGTATTAAACAATGAAAAATGGAAAACTTAAATTAATTTGATAAGTTAAAGTAATGAAAAACATTTGTTAACATAATCCTATTATTTTTAGTGTAGTTATTTTCTCAAAATATAGTATAAATATTTGTTAAATATTTACAAGTGAAATATTATTGCAATTTAAAATATCTGTGTGACGAGTGGGGCGGGGCCGAGAGCCGTGGGAACGGAGTGAGGCCGGTGGAGTTAATGATAATGAGCGACACCTGCGCCACTCACCGGTCTCGAGTCCCACGGAGGAGCTCCGGAAGGATAAAAGGAGGAGCGACGACAGTGGAAGAGGAGAGAGGACCAGGCCTGGATTTTAATTTGTGTTTTGTGTGCGGCAGTCGTCCGTGAGGGGCTGCCGCTTTACTTTTATGTTTGTTGATTTGTTTATTAAAGTATTTTGAATGTTCGCCGGTTCCCGCCGCCTTCTTCCCGATCTACGAACTTTGTTACATTGGTGCCGAAACCCGGGAGGAAGGAGGGACATGCTGTCAGAAGAAGCCCTCGCTGCTGAGGGGGATCGCGGTGCTGAGGAGGTCGGGCAGCACGGAGAAGCGGAGACCGCCAGTGGCTGCCCGAGGCGGTGGTGCTGGAACGATAGAAGATCAGGTGGGACGGAAGGCTCGCTGCCGTGCTCCTGGGTCAAGGAGGGGTGGCTGCCGTCCGAGAGGGAGCGGAGGAGTCGGCGCCGTTCGCCAGGAGGCCGGAGCCTGCTGCCATCCGCCATGTTTGGGGAGGAGCAGGGAACGGGGGACTCGCTGCCGGCTGCCCTCGACTGGAGGAGCCATCGCCGTCCGCCAGGAGGCGGAGGAGTGTTAGGCCGTCCACCAAAGATGTCCAGTACCATCGCATGGCACCGCGAGTGAGAGCCTCTCAGCTGGTTGAGGACCGAGCGGCAGCATGTCCGGGAACCGGAGCGAGATTTTTTATTTTTTTTTCCTCTCTCCCCTCTCTCGTCTCTGTCTCTCCTCATCCTTCCGTCTCCTTTTCTCTCGCCTCGTCTGTCCTTACCCCCAGGTACGCCGCGGCCGCCCTGACGGGCCCCCCTAGGAGGGGGGGGGAGTAGAGCGCAGTCTCGAGGGTACCCCCCGGCCTGCGAGGGGCGATGGGGGTATGTGACGAGTGGGGCGGGGCCGAGAGCCGTGGGAACGGAGCGAGGCCGGTGGAGTTAATGGTAATGAGCGACACCTGCGCCACTCACCGGTCTCGAGTCCCACGGAGGAGCTCCGGAAGGATAAAAGGAGGAGTGACGACAGAGGAAGACGAGAGAGGACCAGGCCTGGATTTTAATTTGTGTTTTGTGTGCGGCAGTCGTCCGTGAGGGGCTGCCGCTTTACTTTTATGTTTGTTGATTTGTTTATTAAACTTGTTTAAATGTTCGCCGGTTCCCGCCTCCTTCTTCCCGATCTACGAACTTTGTTACAATCTGTTTTCTATTTTAATACATTTTAAAATGTAGTTTTTTCTTATGATGGCAAAGCTTAATTTTCATCAGTCATTACTCCAGTCTCCAGTGTCACACGATCCATTAAAAACTATTCTAATATGCAGATTTGCTGCTCAAGAAACATTTCTTTGATCCATCCTTGCTGAATAAAAACTTTAAATAAAAAAAATTATTTATTTTAAAAATTGAATATAATGATTTTAATTAATGATTAATGATTCCCTGTGAATCACTAAATACACATTGTCATGATGATTTAAGTCTCACAAACCTTGTTTCATTTCGAAATGAACTGATCATATCTTGCAGTTATATAAGTCTGATGTGGACTCGTCATACTGATTCAAATCGATAGCTCATGAGTTTGTGAGACTTTCTGCATGATTCATTAAGTACCTCATGAAAGTCATTTGTTTGGGTAATACCGGTTACTATGTATGTTTTGTTTATTTGCGTACAGCTCAATAGAAAGATGTTTTCCTGCCGTTATTTTAGTAGCACACAGTTTCTTTACACATTCATTTCAGACTGCAAGCTAACCACTGGTGTGTGAGTGTGTGTGTACTAGACCCATAACCAAACGTGATATATGCAGTATGAAAAATTCCCCTCTGTCCTGACATAGGAAAAACTCATGTCCTTAAATAAACATACTACTAAATCCCAAGTCAGCACTGGAGTAAAGATGGATAGAGAGAAAGAAGAAAAGGAGGAGAATGTAGTTGAAGAGACAAATGATTCCCACTTTCCCAAAAATCCCATGTGTGTTTATAAGGCTGGGCCAACCATATAACACTATAACAGCATCCATGTTTTAATAGGTCTGCAGTATTACCCAAAATGCAACAATAGTGCACAACGTACCAGTCTAATTTCAGAAACCGGCAGTGAGTGGTGATTTCACCATTTCTGAGACAAAGTGCTGAAGGTGTGTGTGTGTGTGTGTGTGTGTGCGCGCCAAAGGGCTGGAAATAGAGGGACATAATGAACAGGAAACTTTCAAGGCTTCATGGTTCTGTTCTCAAAACTGCTAAAAAAAGCTTTCCTACTTTTTTGTTTTAAGAAAATCTTATCAAAAATACAGGAGATTGATAGGAAATAATGACTGCTCAAAGAAACTGAGGGAGGTTAATTTTGATGCAGAACATCCACACATTGTAATGGCAAATTTGGTGTAGAAATCAGACTGAGGTACAACTCCCCCAAGCCTGTGTTTGCAACTTCCTCTTCCTCTCATAGACGATTACATGCCTCGAGCACAGGCTCTTTCAAACCAGAACAGCTAACAAGCTACACACACACAAAGACTCACAAAAGAGCGAGAAACAGGGTGACGGAGATGGAGGGAGCTGTGATGCAAAAACTGCACCCAATGCAGAAAACAAACACAAATTGATTACCGATGCAAAAGCCTGGCGGCAACAGCAAGTACAATTAAATACTTCAATTCGCAATCATTCAGACATTTTGTGGTGTAACCCAGATCAATATACATTACTGCCTATTTAAAGTTTAGAGTGCTATACACACACGCTCACATTATAAACAAATTGCTGAAAATAAAATGACACTTTTCAATTTGATGTTTCTTCAACTCGGGGAACCTTTTGATTTCATTTGTTTCTTTTTGTTAGGCAAAGATCTCATTAAAACATACCTGAAACCTTTTTATCATCCCCTTATTATTATATTTTGCTACTTTGCCTTATTCAAATACATTTTATAAAACGGATAGTTTCGGTCCTTGATTTTGATTGGTTGAGCCATGTTCGAATCTGTTGTAAATTACTCTACAAACGTATATTTTTGTTTTCATTTGTGTGTTGCTCAGCAACCACTTTGTTGCAATCACAACCGTTTCTGAGGAACTACATTGTTTGGTGGAAGAATAATGTTTTTATTAATATCATTACACTTTATTTGCTCTGTTCTATTTTGTGAAACCTTACTACGTATATGGAATAACCATTTTATAACGCTTTGCGTTGTGCCTAACAACTCTTGCTCCACTTTAAATCTTAAAACATGAAAATCCATACAAAATGTAAAGTATCACTTCCTACAGATGTAAAATTACAATAATATAAATAAATAGTGAAATAAACTATTCATAATATTCATTGTGTGAAAATGATTTATGTAAAATTTTAAATGATGACTGACCCACATTGAGGCATTATTTCCATAACACAAAATAAGATGGCATATCATTTAAAATTAAGCTGTAAATTTGTTAAATTGGAAAAAAAAAATAACTAAGAATATTTTGTAATTGTGTGGATTTTTAATACATAAAATTTTAGCTGTGAAGTTAACCTTAGCAAGCCAATAAACACAACATCACTTGAGATGCGGTAAAATTACAGTGCATTGGAATTTTTGATTATTTAAAACTGGAAAAATAATGTTTCCAATTATGTAAATAGTAAACTTTAAAAAAATCCATCAATCCAAAGACTGCAATAGTATTCTTTGCTTTCAGGCACTGCAAGTATGCAAACTCCTTCATTGTCACGCTAAATTAATCATGCATTGTGAGTAAAACTGAGCTGACATTAATTCACACTTTGTATAATAAAGAGACTACCCATAATCACATAATGACATAATTGTCTGCTGTATATTCAGTGCATACCTGTTGAGCTGTGTCAGAGTGTGTGAAGGAAGACAGTCTCGTATCCTACAGCGCAGGGGCTCCAGACGAGGGGAGGAGCTTGAGGTCCCGCCACAGAAACCTGTTACTCACGCATGCTCCCTGTAACATACAAAGACAAGTGTTAGAGAGAGCAGAATGTGCAACAGTAACACTACAGTAACAGCATTTAATAGTGACAGGCTGCTATACAGAGGCTATCACTTTTTCTGGTAACTCCTGTGAATGATCATAAATCTAGAGTTTTGTCAGTGAATAATGCACATTTTTTAAATGTTGAGTAAATATTATTTAAAAAAGAATTCATCTAAATTATTCAGTTATTTCTGCAAGTACACGAGGGTTCAAAAGCCATGTGTGCAATCTTAAATCCACTTGTGAAAATGCTATTTTTGTAATTTAATGCCATTTTTAAATAAAATTTGTATTCAAATATAATATAAATGTAAATTAAAATTAAGTTTAAATTTAAAAAAAAATGTAACGTCATTGCTTGTTTTAAATTCTTTAAAATACAAATGCTGTACATATCATCTTTGTACATATTATTTGAGTTCAAGTTCAGTCCCAAATTTATCCTATAATTTTGAAACATATACATACACATATCCATTGACATATATACACACCCCTATATATCTACAGAGCGATAAAGTTAAATACAAATAAAACACATGCAATCATTTTTGGTTCTAACCAAAGCCACATTTACTGCATAACACTTTAAATAAATACTGTGCAAATACAAACTATTACACTAAATAATTATATATCATATCAATACCATGTTGTTTATCAGTTTTACTCAGAAAGTAATGTACTTTGTAATGGATGTAGGGCCTTATACATTTTCACCAGTATGATGTGGATAACATTTCTCTGCTTTACAAAGCAAGTATGTAACTTTGGATAAAAGCATCTGCTAAATGACTAAATGTGAAATGTAAATGTAAATGTAAATGTGAAATGTAAATGTAAATGTAAATGTGAAATGTAAATGTGAAATATAAATGTAAGTAAACAACTCAACCACTCAAAAATCCTCACTTTTAGTCACATCCAAAACAAAATGAACTTGCAATGACTTGAAACAGGAAATGATCAATAAGTAAGCCAGTTTTTCACAAATAAATTCAATGTACACCCCTGTGCCACCACCATCTATACAATCAATCGCACCCTTGTGAATCATAATATGACATAAAGGACAACGTCAACCACATCAGGTGCAGCATTTCAGTCAAAGTCTGAGACTTCCTTTTGTAAAAACAAACACTGATGTCTCTCTGTCATCTAAAAAAAAATAATCTCTAACTGTTTATCAGACATCCCACATTCAAAAGGTTTCATGAGAACTAAAGCAGAATGACCACTATGACCGGTGATTAAGGTTCAGACTCATGGGAAATCAGAAATCACTATGAAAACGAATCAGCCGCATACAGCACAGATCTATCAAATGAAGAGCAAAGTCATGATCGAAAATGAAGACAAGATTATTTCAGACAGCCTCTCCTCCTCTTTCCTGCCTAATATATTCTCTTCCTTTCCTTCATTACCTCACTCTCCTGCATCTCAACTCAAGTGTTCGTGCATTGTGTGCGAGTTTGTAGAGACGATGGAGTCAGAATCGGTTATTCCGGGTCATTCTCCTACACGCGGCTCAGGCGTACCGCATTCTGAGCGAAGATGAATAAAAGATCAGCATGCAGCCCGACATCTCTCAGACGGAGAGAGTGACACTTGCACACACAGTAGCAGCGAGGTCTTGAGCGAGGTGCTGGTCACCGAGCAGCTCCGCTTCATCAAAAGCACTTTTCTAATCCCTCACACACTGTACAGACCTTTCCACAGTCCACCGCACAACACACACACACACACACACAACGCAATGACTGCATTTGTTAAGACGAACTTCCAAAAACCCGATTGTGTTTCTGAGGTGTTTGACATTGCTAGTGCTAGAGCCTTTCCCAGGAACCATGGCAACGGCTGCTAGGTGAACAAAGGCCCAATTAAAGACTCTCATCTACTGTGGGCAGGTCACTACTCACTACAGCAACAAACAGCCTTTATATCCTTCACAAGACACCGAAACACACCAAATACACACATAGAAACATATTTCATATATTCTCCTAGCAAAGTTTCTTTAAAAAAAAATGTATTTAGTTTTATATAACCATTTTCTACAATAAATACCTTGAAAATACAAGCTGTCATACTAAATGATTATCACTTAAACTTATTCAGAACTTAATGTACTGAGTGGATATTAAAATGCCCTGATGTACAAAGTAAACAACTCACCAACAACTTTAGATTTTAGTCCACTTGTTAGACAAAATTTAGTTTTACACAATCAAGTGTAAACATGATAACATCATTGTTTCTGGACAGTTTCTAACAGGTTGTTTATGCTACTGTAACTTTAAGATGACATGAGCTAAAAATCAAAAGGTAGTTTAGTTTATGTGTTGTCTTTGAGAACATATATATATATATTTTTTTTTTTTATTTTTTTTTTCTATGTTCAGTTTGCCCTACCTCAACTTCCTGTTAAGTAGGAAATATGTCAACATGAAAGATAGGGCTGTGTATCACCAGCAAATTCATGATACGATACGTATCACGATACAGGACTGCACTGAATTTCACCTCAGCCGAATTTAGTAAAACAGCTGTTTATTAAACACCGCATACTATTGACTTGGTCGGCATTGCTGGGAACGCCCACAAAAACGTCATATCCGTTTAGGCCGTGGGGGAAAACAAACCATTCGAATTAATGCGCGGAGACCTTGTTAGGCGCTTGATCTTTACTATTTGTTATGATTTAGATTAATTTTTGCTTGGTGCAATGCCGAAAAGTTGCTGTATGGCGTTCTGTACCTCTAATAAGTAATAAAAAAAATAAAAAAACGATCTGAAGTTTTATATAGGCTACTGCCGAATAAACAGACGGAGGTAGCACAATCTGAGCGGGTAGCACACAACATCAGAACTCCGACAGCAGTTACGGATATACAACGTATGAAACATATCAAGCTTAATATTCATATTTATATGCACTCCAGATAGGCTAGACTACCCTTCAATGACCTGTCATTAGTCCCGTCCCCCTGCACCGCAACCCAGTTCTGATGGGGCTTACAGCAACCCTCCTTCACATCAAATAAATGTCACTCCCTGATATTTTGTGATGTAAATGTCATAATCTATTAAAACATTTATTTCATATTATTATGCACAATCCCTTACGAAAATTAACAATGGTATTACTATAGTAAAAGTAGGCTATAGTAGGCTAACCGTGTTTTTTGGGCGTTTTTATTACCAGTTGTAGCCTATAACCACAGTTTTATTACAAATACCATGGTTAAACTATGGTTAGTGTAGCAAAACATGTTTCATTTGTTTTTTACCATGGTTTACCTATAGTAGCCATGTTTTTTTTTTTTTTGGTTGTAACCACGGTTAATTTTCGTAAGGGATATTTTCATGTTATTTTATATATTTTTATTTTACGGCGTGTATTTGTAAAAATGATTAGGCTATACGTTTAGCACACACCACATAATGCTGTGCATTTCAAGGCACTTCAGTAGACCTTAATGTTACCTATGTTTTGTCAATGTTAAAATTATTTTTAATATATCAATAAAAAAAGTATGACAGGCTTTTACTCTAGTCTTTATCACTTTATTAAAATTAAGCACAACAAAACGACAAATGTTTACTTTCACAAGCCGTCACGTATAGGCTTGTAGTAAGCTGTCTCTTGCCTGGAGACTCAATCAGGTAAAAAAAAGTGTCGGGAAACGACACCTCTGGCCATTCCCTTGGGTCGTTTGTCCAGTCACAGATACCGTACGGACAGTCCGACCCAATACGGCTCGGTTTTTCGACGTATCTTGCTCTGTCGAGCGGCAGAAATGATTTTATGTAGGCCATTCCGGGTCAACACCATGCTTTTCCAATGAGGGGGAAAGGATCGTTTTCCCCCACGCTGACTCCGCCCACACAGCTATGACGTGACACCGACCAAGTCTATAGGGCCATTTCTAATGCGGCAACAAGTGGTAATTCATACATACATACACAGCCTCTCTCTCTCTCTCATAAATAAATACTTGATGAATTATGCTTTTCTGAGAATAGAATATCGAAGTGGAGATCGCTAAACTGCAAGCTAACCGGTGTTTTCAGAAAGCAAGCGCGTTTATCCACAGTGGAGAGAGTTGTTTCACAGTTGTTTTCCTCTGCGGCCAGATGAAACCTTGTTGTAGCCTATATATTATGCTCTATTCATTATTTTTTAGAAACCTCACACTTTTCTACTCAATTTTAAATGGTGTTCTTGTATTCAAATTAAGCGCGGTCCACTGCTGCACACGTGCCACAATATCGATACAGGGCCAGCTGTATCGATACTCGTATCGTCAAATCTCTGTTACGATACACTGTCGTATCGATGTATCGAACACAGCAAAAATGAAAGATATATTTTAAACAAAAACGAAAAAAAATTACAAAAATTGTAGTACATATAAACAACATGAAATAATGGACAAAAATAATGTATCAAATGAAATAAATTAATGAAAAAATAGGGATGTACATACAATACATCAGTTATTTATTAGTTTTTTTTGTTTTTTTTTAAATGTAATAAATAAAAAAAATAATAATAATATTTGAGAGATGGGCAAGTTTCCAAAATTTGGTTGATTTGACACAGAATGACCCATCTGTCTTGGCTAGTCCAGTTGCTGAATACTAAATTGACATTCAAATACTGAATATTTGAATATGTTGATAACTACCATGACGTGATAAATGATCTGTGTTTGCATACTAATTTTCATAAATGGTCTAGAAATTGTGGATGAGATGGAGTTTTGTTTTGTGAATGTCTACTACACTGGTGGACTACACAATTTTATTTCAAAAAAGCAAGGAAGATCATGATTTCAGGATGTCGCTTTAAACAAAAACAATTTCATAAGCTAAAAAGAGCTGATATGGTTCACAAGTGATAAGGCTAACGACACCACTAATACAACAAATCCTCCTCTCTCTATGGCCTTATCCTCTTTCCCTATCAAATGATGAGCAAAGCTCTCTTTCCAATGAACCAATAGCAAAGATTAACAGTATTTATGAAAAAGGAAGAGGGCAAACTGACAGCCACAAAACCACACTTCGACATGCTAAAACATGCTAGCTCTCTGTGTATTTCTGTTGTTTCAGTCAGACAGAGAGCCTACTCGCGCAGCACGTCTACCCTTTATCTTCACTGGACACAAAAGAACTCACACAAAGGCACTTACATTAACCCTCTTGCAAACACATAAATAAAAAACACTGAGCTGACTGTTCTCAGTGAAGATCAATTCACTTTCAGCAGCAAGGCTCCTGGACTAAATTGATCACAAAAGAGTTCTTCCCTCTTAAATACTTTATCACCCTCAGTGGGCTGCACCCCTCAGGTCAGCTGACTTGCTGCCCTATTAACACACATAATCACATACAGAAAGCAACACCTGTGATTGACACAGATGTCTGCAGCACTGTTTTTCCGAATTAGACAGCAGAGGCAATCGAAATATAAAAGCAGGTGAAATAAGAATGCACAATTAAATGTCCAATATCAACCAATATATGTCCAGTATACTGTGCATCCCTTACATTGTGCATTAAAAAAATTACACATTTTACAATTGTACATAAATAAATTAAATTTAAAATACGAATTAATCATTTTATTCAACAATGACATATTAAACTGATCAAAGTGACAGTAAAAACATCAATAATGTTTTTAATGTCAACTAAATGTTGTTTCTTTCATTTATTCATCAAATAATCTTGAAAAAAAGTACATATACTATCAGTACTATCAGTATTTGCAAAAGCTACATTGAAAATTGACACCAGAATTTCAGTTCTCTAGTGTATAAACAGGACATTCATACTGACATTGAGTCATGTTTGCGATAGAATTTTCACACTGTTTTTCTAGAGCTGATGTCAATGGAGCAATTCAGTGATTAATCTACTCAATAGCTTTGAAAATTATGAGATGTGATGTTTTTAAATAAATCACTGCTTGGAGGAACATAAATTACTCTGCTCTGTCAATACACCTTTCATGCATGCCAAAGGAGGAAAAAAACGACAAAAACACAATATTTCTGGGCAATATTTTTTCCATTATCTCACTCGGAGTCTCTCTGACACATCGTCATATGTTCAGATTTGATGGCATCAGGGCAGCGTGACAGGATACAGCCTCTGTTCCACTGCACAGCCTGACACTGACTTCCTGCTAATAGATCCGATCATCGGTGCAATCATCATCATCCCAAACCATAAGGAAATGGATGGCATGCTATTCAGGAAAATGTTTTTTTCTCTCTCTTTCACACGCACACCAGAAAATATGTGCTTTTCTTACTCACAGTGATACTTTCTTTATGAGATCAGCAACCACAGTGCTGTCAAAGTTTCAGAAAGGAAATGAACCCAGACAGAAAATCATTCACAATGGCCCTACTGAAAACACAGACAGAGGAGGATAGGACCCCTCACTGCTTACCACGGTAACATGTCAGGGTCACTTGGTCACATGTTAATAAAATGGCAAATCATTTATAAACCTATGTTTAGCGATTAAGTCCTGTGTGGGATATTCCCCAAAAAATGTCAAACATTTTGTGTCAAGCTTAGAAAATAATGCAAAATACCATGAAAGGATTATAAAAATGGTCCATATGAGAAGCAGCCATGTTTGAATCTTGAACAAATCATTTTGATCTATTTTGTGAACAGTATAACCTAGAAAACATCCAACTCAAAAGAATGCTTTATTTATGAATAAGAAATCACTACTACTCTGAAGAACTGAATGATTTTCACTGAATAACTTCAGTCTGTTTCTCCCACAAAACTATCATATGGCTTCAGGTGAATTGTATGGACTTTTATGATACTTTTATGGAGCTTCTGTGTCCTTTTTTAAGCATGAAAGGTCCAGTGCCCATTCAATGTAATTATATGTAAAAGAGCAACCAGCACAACCTTCAAAATGTCTCATTATTTGTTGCGTTGTTCCACGGAAGAAAGTAAGTCATACTGGTTTGGTACGACTTGAAGGGAAATGACAGCAACATCCTTTAATCTTCAAACTAGTGCAAATTCATCTGACTGCACATCAGAAAAGGTAACAAGACAGGATTTTGAAGGAAATCACAGCCCACCTATCAATGTGGCATATCATAAGTGCTGGCTCTAATGTGACCGAGACTGAGGAATTTACAAGGGTTTTATGGAGCGTATGGACGCACATGGCGTATAATACCGGTGCTATGTAATATGCTGGCGCTCAGCCGAGTGTTATACGAAGCCTGCTTGGTTTGCTTACATAAGATACAGAAGTGTTACAGAGACCATAGTGTGCTGCGTTTCGCAGTTGAGCATGTGAAACCGCACACACCCCGGGGCCTTGACTACTATGAAGAGTGTGTGTATATAACAGCACTGGAACATTAGGTACGTCATCTGAGGCGATGAGGGAGCAAGAGTGACTCTGTCCATCTGGCTCCACACCACGCCTAAGAGAGCATGAGAAACGTCTGAGAGCTCGGCCTCAAACTACATATGCGGCACTCAACCCAACACAGACGGCTAAAACACGCTAAGCATCTGTGTCCATGGGTGGAGAAACACTGTGTGTGTGTGTTTGTGTGTAAAACCCAGAGAAAACCAACAAAATGTCCCACCTCATTAAAATGCAAGGCACGCAAGCCACAACCTCAACCGATGTAATAAAACTCGCACACAAAATCCATCATAAACCTGACGACAAACCTCTTTCTTACTGCTATAAAATTGCCAAATTTCAGAAGCATCACAAAATGGCAACAGATAAAACATGTTTTATCATCCATTCATTATTGAATGAGATAAAGAGCCTCTATATTCACCTCAAGAACCGTCTAGCCAGGGTGGAAAATTAACTTTTTGCTACACCAGCCAATGGCCAATGAAATTTAAAAAAGTTACCGGATATAAATATGCCTTCTACCCAAGAAAATGTCATTTGTATTTTTCCATATATTTTTGTTACAGTGGCTTTCAGATTTCAGATCTCTCTCAGATCAGACTTTGGGCCGGTACTCGGTGTGTTTCCACCGAAGGAACCAGGATCTAAAAAAAAGTTCCAGGTAAAAATTTGCCCCTCAGAAAGTCCCTGCTCGCGAGGTAGTTCTTTTTCAAAGGTCCGGAACTTTCGGGGGCAGGACTTGGGCGCTGAACACGCTGATTGGTTGATTTCACACAGCATTGTATTTCAATCACCATATCTTCGCATAATTTTTTTAAACATTACTGTTATTGTGTCACGAAATGTAGTTTTAAAAGTATTTCAGGCGAGAATGTAGTTGTTTAAAACTCAAATCTGCGGTTTATTTATAAAGACAGCGCCTATTTGAAAATGTGCGTCGCTGATTTCGGAGACATGAGCTCCACGCGATCAGCCGGGGCTCAGTGCTCATGTATCCCGACGAGAGCAGCCTCAACTCGGCTAGTCCTTCTGACATTTGCCGCTGGCTCTGATGTCTCTGTAGTGGTTAACCTAAGATAAAATTAGTTTTGGGTAAATCTAATAGGTAATCTTTGGTCTTTATTCTATTAATCTATTAATATGTTAAAATGAAAATGAAAAGAGGCAATACTGTTTGATATAATATTTCAAATCAAATCAAATCACTTTTATTGTCACATCACCACAGCACGAGTGCCTTGGTGAGTGAAATTCTTGAGAGCGTGCTCCAGACAGTGCAAAAAAAACAAAACAATTTACATATAGACAGTACATATTTACAGACTGTACAGAAGACAATGTGCAAAATACACATACTCAATACACACAGTATACTATAAAGACAGTCTTAGTTACCAATACACTATGTACACATTTTACATTATGTACACATCTATACATAGTAATATGTTAAGGTGCAACAGATTATAGATTTACAACAGAGTAGTTGTGCAATAGATAGTTGTGCAAAGGTGCAACAGATTATACATATGCAATGTCGTGGATGTGCATTGTATGGTATCCAGTGATAGCAGATAGGTTGTATTATTGCAGTGTGTGCGTGTAGTCCAGTAGAACGGCGGTAAAGTGCAGTGCATGGCATGATGTGTGAGTGGGAGTGTGATGTAGGGTGAATTAGTTCTGACTGTTCATTAGCCTGATAGCCTGAGGGAAAAAGCTGTCCCTCAGTCGGCTAGTGCGGGATCGGATGCTGCGGAGACGTCTCCCTGAGGGCAGCAGAGAGAGCAGTCTGTGGGATGGATGGCTGGAGTCCTTGATGATCCTCCTGGCTTTCCTTATACACCGCCTGGTGTAGATGCCCTGGAGGGAGGGAAGCTCACCTCCAACAATGTGGCGGGCAGTTCGCACGACCCTTTGCAGAGCTTTGCGGTTGCCAGCAGTGCTGTTTCCAAACCAGGCGGTGATGCAGCCGGTCAGGATGCTCTCCACAGTGCAGGTGTTGAAGGATCTGAGGATGCTGGGGCTCATTCCAAACTTCCTCAGCCGTCTCAGGAAGAAGAGGCGCTGATGTGCCTTCTTCAGCACTGCATCTGTGTGAGTGGACCATGTGAGATCCTCGGTGATGTGAACGCCGAGGAACTTAAAGCTGTTTACCCGCTCCACAGGTGTCTCGTCGATGGGGATGGGTGTGTGTTCTTTGCTCTGTCTCCTGAAATCCACCACCAGCTCCTTGGTCTTGTCGATGTTGAGTGAGAGGTGGTTCTCCTGGCACCATTTAGTCAGGGTACTCACCTCCTCTCTGTAGGCCGTCTCATCGTTGTCGGTGATCAGGCCTATCACCGTTGTGTCATCGGCAAATTTGACGATGACGTTGGAGCTGTGTGTAGCTGTACAGTCGTGTGTGTACAGGGAGTACAGGAGCGGGCTGAGAACGCAGCCCTGCGGAGCACCAGTGTTGAGGGTCAGCGGAGATGAAGTGTTGTTGCCCATTCTGACCACCTGACTTCTGCCTGTCAGGAAGTCCAGGATCCAGCTGCACAGAGATCTGTTCAGTCCCAGAGTCTGGAGCTTCACAACCAGTGTGGCAGGCACTATGGTGTTGAATGCTGAACTATAATCCACGAACAGCATCCTTACATAGGTGTTCTTATTTTCCAGGTGGGAGAGAGCAGTGTGCAGGGTGAAGGCAATTCGTTTCGTTTCATTGTAATGGATGTACATTCCCTGAATTACATTTCTGCGGCTATTAATATGTTTAAATGAAAACGAAAAGAGGCAGTGGTGTTTGATATCATATTTCGTCTTATTGTAAATACAGTGAGGAAAATTGCAGTAGCCGAGGTGAGCTGACTGACGTTATCAAGTACGCTGCTGTTCCATTTGCAGAATTACTGGACTTCCGTCATCCTGTCTGTGGGAGTTCACACTCCTGAGTCGAACTCGCGAGGTCCGAACTACCAAGGATGTAAGTCCGAAATTTGCATACTTGGTATTGAGAAACGTGCGCAGACCTACGTCACCAGACTATTTGCCTTTTCTTCACTGTACTTTAGACCAGTTTTTCCAAACCTTTTTTTAGTCGTTGCACCCTTTGGAAATTTTAACAAATTTGTGGCACCCTGCAAAATTCATTTTGTCACAATACTTGAATTTCTAACTTCGATATGATACCTTGAAAAGTATAGATATTTGGTACAGCAGGGAAGAACTGCAGAATATACGGTCATACATATATTTTTAATATATATATTTTTTTGACCATCAATGGTGGCAATCAGTAGGCTCATTTGTAATGAAGAGACCAATTTATATGACAAATTTTAATGTAGGCTTTTATTCATATGTAAACATTGTTTAATTAACATTATAACTAGCTATCTCACAAATTTTTGCTTTTTGATTTTACAGTGGGGTAATTTTGTTGCAGTAGCACAAGATTTCATTGTGATTTCATATCAAACTTTGAATTGAATAAAAAATTACAAGTAAGCAGTCAGTAATAAAATAAGAACAAATAAACAAATTACTAATGATAGCACAAATAAATTATAACGATACAAATGAAATAAATAGCTTTTTCGTTTTTCAGATAGGTCTAACAGTAGGGCTATTAAGAGATTTAGTTGTTTTTTTTCAGTTATCCAAATAATGTTTAGTCCTATAAAGCTATTATTATCAGAACATGTGAGCATAACATAGCGGTTAGCAGATCAATGAATGAGAGGGCAGCGTTACCAGAATTGCCCATATACCACACCATGTTACAGCACAGTAGGGCTATTGCAAACAGAAAAAATACTGTACTACATAGATGTTTCCTGTCCTATATGAGTGGACTGAGCGGAGCGCACATGCATAGAGCGGAATAATACGCAGAGCGTCACACCACGTGAAAGTGAAACCTGAGCAGTGAACTAATTTTCGGAAGCCAGAATTTTGGTGCATCTCTAATTATTGGTGACATTAGAAATTGATATTATATGTTAATATTATATTATATGTTTTTTGAACATTTTAGCAATTTAAAAATCTTAAAAAATATATTTTTTTACAAGGCACCCTGCTCTTGACAGACGGCACCCCGGTTGGGGAAACACTGCTTTAGATGGAAACCCTGCGATGGAAACGCAGACAGCAACAGGTCTGGGGGGGAAAAAGTTCCTGGGACAAATTGTTCCAGGTATTTTCAGTGGAAAAGCGGCTTAAAGCTTCAAAATACTGGAAATGCCACTGTATTTTTTAAGCAGTAGTAATGTGGTATGTGCAGCAGTTACACTATTTTTGCTCTTGATCAAACACGCACCTGCAAAAAAACAGCAGAAGGACTGAATGAAAATGCACTGAATGTGGCGCGACAGATTGCTGTATAAACGCCTCAGTTCAGACGGCAGCACAGAGCACGAGTGAGTGCGATCATCCCTTCCTCTTTACTACTAGTTTTAACATGAAATAAACATGAATGAACATCTCATGCCTCATGTAATTGCTCAATCAGTTTTTCAACCTTAGAAAGACGTCACGTACAAAATGTCACATAGCATTTCATTTACCTCGGGCAAGTCATTAGTGTCCACAAGAAGAAAAGAAGAAGAAAAGAATGCCATTGAAACATTTATGAAGACAAACAATTCCCTTCAGAGATACATTCATATAAACACCACCCCAAATTCATTATTGATATTTTTCTCCAATATTTCTAACATTGCAAACAGTGAGCTTCTGCGTTTGGTGCAATATTTTCTCTGCTGCGTGCCTAAGATCTCCTTTCCTCATTACATCTGTCTTCAGCGTGTCCCGTATCTGGCCTGTGTTCATGTTTACACATTTTTATTTCCACATAAAAGCATTATGGGAAATGATTGCAATGCAGTATGTGTACATATCCGGAACAGACATCAGCCAAAATACCCATCCGTGACAACCCTACTCAGAACACTGGAATGAAATTGAAATGGATTTGGAATGTAAAATGAATTAATATTTAATTACATTAAATATTAATTCTTAACATTACATTCTGTCACTTGCCAACTATTCTCACAACCTCTATACTGGCATATGCAATCAAAGAGCTGCTCCTTTAAGGGACAGCCACATACAAACGGGATTAAAGCATGAAAGAGATTCATTGGGATTGAGATTGGGATTATGACTGACATACAGAAGATCTGGACGCAGATTAATTTTCCAATTCATCCAGCATATGAATTACCTTTTAGCTGAATCAATTCAATGTCATTTGACGACTCCAACAAGTACAAAATTTGCTGCTACATAAAGGCTTTCAAAATGCCTGCTGAATGAATGTTCAGTGGATAGAGACCAACGTGTCCTCGCACACGGGTCAAGTACAGACTATTGTGTGACAGCTACATACAAGGGTCAAGTGCAAAGAAAATAAGTTTTCAAGGCTACTTGCTAGTGTCACTGAGCTGGTAAAATTGGTGAAAACATAAGACTGAATGTAGCAAGTGGATTTAGAGGGGAAAAAACGTTCTGCTAATTGAAAATGTTAAATGGCAAAATTTGCCAAATATCACAAAATTAATTGGCTTGAATCCACTCACTGTGAGTTGCATTGGATAAAAGCATCTGCCAAATGTAAAAGTTTAAGGCTCCTTCATTTTTTTTTATCTATGGGAGGTTCTTTGCCCCTTTTATCACCCACCAGGTAGACATAGAAAAGTAATAGCATTAAAAGCAGCACGATCTGAGACACATGCGGTGCAGGATAAGTTACACACTAATGTACTCAGAACTTTATTCACTAAAATAAAACTTACCTGTAATTGCTGCCTTAAATTTTGAAGTTACAACCTACTGTGACAGTCTTTGCACTTTTACAACCACTTTGAATTTAATTACTGAAGAAGAAAATTGAAACTAGAAAATTACTGTTGTCATATTATTAAATAAAATCAATGGAAACAAAGATATTATGACATAAGATTATAATAAAACATGTTTTATATCAATAAATGTGGTATTTATTTTAAATATGACAGAAATACACCACATGCAGTCTCCAGACCTGATCCATCAATGTAATAAAGTTTGCTGTAGTGTAGGCGTACATGTGTTTAGTTGTGGTGAGTGAAATGTGATTCTCCACAGTGATCTCAGTGCCGTATTACAGCCAACACCCCACCCAAACCCTAATACACACACTCTCTCTCATCTTCAACCCTTTTCCTCTCACTCTCTGACCCACTTTCTTTCTCTTTTTGGTAGAACATTCCACCATATAATTGGCAGAATGAAAATGTTACAAAGAAAAAAAAGGTTGAGTGTGAGAGAAAGACTTGCGTAAATCTGTACATCATCATGCACAGCTTCTTCGCTTTCAACTCTTTTCAGTCTCTCTCTCCCTGTTCTCTGTGCTTTTTCCCTGGCAGGACTCCCCTCCTCCATCTTAACACTACTCCAGTCGTAAATTTCAGCAGAAAGAGGAAAAAGAAACTTACAGACATGTCCAGGGTGGGCGGACAAGCTTATACAAGAGCCACAGGGCATCAGGCAGACACCACGGCCTGCGAGTCAGACAGAAAGGCCCAGAGAACTCTACTGTATATGAGGAAAATAAGAGTATTATTTTGGTTCATAGAAGCTATTAACTGCTTTTATATCTTTAACAACCAACCTATCTTCTTTATGGTCTGTCTCTCTGTTTGTTTTTAGGGATTTTGCAGCAGAACAAGGAAGACACTCTTCACTTCCAACTCACAGACATAAACCATCAGGAATGTTGTGAGAGAACATGTGGTTAAAGAAGAGCTGAGAGGAAAAGTTGGATTCACAAAATGTGACAAAACATGCTAATTAACCAATGAAATATGTATTTTAATATTAAGAATCGAAGAGTTCAGATGCAGTGCCGTATGAAATTTTCTTCTAAAATGACCATTTTTATCAGGCTCCTTTGTGTAGGTTCAGTAATTAATGGTAATTAATGAAATAATTCAGTAATTAATTTGAAAGAAATTTCAAACGGCACTTAGAGGCTTTTGCATTGTGTATTTATCAAGAATTTCATAAATATTACTTTACAGATATTATATTTTATATACACTACCCTTCAAAGCTTGTGGTCAATAAGTGTTTTTTTAAAGAAATTAATATTTTTATAGTTGATCAAAAGTGATATTTGACATTTATAGTTACAAAAGATTTCTATTTTAAATAAATGCTGTTATTGTGAACTTTCTTTTCATCACAGATTCTTGAAAAATATATCACGTTTACACAAAAACATTAAGTAAAACAATTGTCTTTCAACATTGATAATAATAAGAAATTATTTTTGAGCACCAAATCAGAATATTATAAAAATCATATGACACTGGAGTAACGACTGCTGAAAATTCAGCTTTTCCATCACAGGAATAAACACCTAGAAAAAAAAATAACCAACCAACCCACATTTATATATAAATAAATATTTAAATATGCCTCCCTGAATCAATCTCAAAATCGCATCAATTCTGAACCAAATCCCATGTCTAATTAATTAATCCAATTAATGAAGCTACCACGACAGTTGCTCTTGACTGAGAACGAAACCGACCTGATCGTGCCAAAGTGAGCTAGAATTTACTCTTACATAAGAGATGGCATACACTCACCTTCAAACTCACATCAAAACCCAAAATTACTGTCATCTAAGCACGCTATTTCCTGCCCATATTTGCCGGTCAAGCACTAGAGACCCAGCCTCATGCACACACTGCTGAAACACAGCACACTTGTTTATAATGTCAGAAAAATAAATGAAAAGATCTGTGTCCTGCCATCAGAGAGATTCATGGTCAGGTGACTTCTTCGTCCCTTTCCGTCTGTCACACACAAAAACATATGCATTCGCTCACAGTTATGAATGAGTGCTGACCCTGCAAGATCCAGACTTTGAGTAATTCAAATAAACACAGTATATGTTTACATTTATCTGTTTGCACAGGAAACCAGCAAATCAGTGATCTTAGACCTTCACACAGTCACAAGACCAGCTGGAGGGAGCTTGCATTTCCTCCGATAAACACATGCAGTGCTAAGCCTGTTTAAACGCACACGCACACACAATTTCCTGTGGATGAATGTGGAAGTATTAACGAGTGATAATCACATCTAATTTTGTCAGTGTGAACGTTTTTTTCCATTTTAAACCTCACACCATAAACAAACATATGCTGCCTCAGTCAGTTCGTTCCTCTTAGTCCACAGCACTGAGGAAGAAGAGTAGACCGAGCATTCATTTCTCATCTTTGAATCCACTCGTGGACTCATTTCCTCTTGGAGAATAAAACAAGAGAATTCAGTATTTAGAAAAGAGAGATTTTTCATTCACTCAACCTGTCTCATTTGCATAATTAGCTAAATTATGAAACATTAATTCTTGTTTACAGAGGGATAAAAAAAAGTACTGGCGATGCTTCTATGTTGCATTCCTTTCTCATTTAATACAA
Organism: Schizothorax lantsangensis; assembly: GCA_027422415.1. NCBI lineage: Eukaryota > Metazoa > Chordata > Actinopteri > Cypriniformes > Cyprinidae > Schizothorax > Schizothorax lantsangensis. The sequence continues at coordinate 20,886,474 of CM049850.1, read as the reverse complement.
TTTTTAAATTACAAATTTAAATTAAGTTGCATTAACATGAAATCAACATGAATTTCAGAATGTCTGTTTTATATTTTATTGTTTTATAGTATTACTTCTTTTTATTAAATGATTATTTTTTTATTTATTAAATCATTAATTAAATGATTATTATTTTTAACATTAGTACCTTTTTTCTACTTCAATACTTTGGCAGTATGTGCTAAATGCATGCCATGCCAATACAGCATTTTGAATGGGACTGAAACAGAAGAGAGAGACCATTTTGACCTCAAATAAACTCTTTCACTTGACTGAAGCACTCCTAAAAGAACTTTCTAAAGCACAGAAGCCGAGCCGGAGCACTGATGAACGATGTGCTCCAAAAGCTCTCAGTGCAATGGAAAAAAACTGAAGTACTATAAAGCCTTTCTAAAACATCAGACTTTCTGCTGCCTTGTAATCCCAAACTGATAAAACCATTACAATTTAAACTAGTACACTCAATTATTGACCCATGTATAAACACAAGGATGTTTTTTAGAATATCAACCCCACATTTAACATTTATTAAAAACATGTTAGCCCAGCTACTACAAGTATGGTGCCGCAGCATGGGACACAATCTTCATAGTGTTCATAAACAGCTGTATGGTACGAAACATCATAAAACAGAACAAAGTGGTCAAAGTGGCAGGGTGTCGTTGCACAAGACACAATGCAATTGCCACAATTGACACATATATTGTAGATCAACAATTACAAAACACCACAGAAGGAAAGCACAAACACCTCCTGTGTGAACAACCAATCAAATTTGATTGCAAAATTGATTACTGTAAGCCACTGTTATTAAGTGGCATGGAAAGAAAACAAACAATATATTAACCTCTAAAGTGTTTTTATTTTGTATGTTTATTTGTTTTTTTACCAGTCTACCCAAATGTTTCTCAACAAATATTAATGCATGCAATTATTTGTGCTTAATTTGATCAGCACACAAAAAACAACAAACTGTATTATTACTGCTTACTGATATTTGAAAAAGTCACGTGATGCATGATTGCAACCAACATAGGTCACATTTACTTTTTTAATCTATTAACAGTCCTATTAAAATGTAATTTAATTCAAACCTACTTAACAATGCAGGCTAATTAAAGCCATTTTATGCAGTTCAACAAGTCTTTCATTACAATCCAAACAGCTCATTTCCTCTAAAGAGTTTCTCCATCTGTGGTACACACACCGGATCCCTTTGGTGAAGAGTAAGAAGACAGGCACACCCTGCTGTATTCATAGCAACTCACTGCCAACGTCACCGGCAGTTATAATTAGCATCCGAGCTTATGCCGCGCACCTGTAGCACTTCAATAGACCCCCTTCCGTCCCCAGAACACACTTAACAGACTTCCTCTTGGCCTCAATCTACTCTTAATGAGAATTACAGGAATGAGGGGCATGTCTCAATTCCACTGCCATTTCACCACACAACCCTGTGCCTTAAATTCCCGACAATGTTCGCTTTGGTCTCAGTCTGTTGAGTCACTCTGCCAAATCAGACTTGTACACATCCATAATAAAATATATATAAAAACTAGGGGTCAGCCAAAGGCTGTAACGTCTATAACAGCCAGTTAGATTAATATCCACAATACACTTTTGCTGCTTACTCAGCACACTGATGTCTCAAAAGCTTTTTGTTTCCATCTAGATTTATTTCACTCTCTCTTTAAAACATTAAAGACATGTGAATGACCTCGTCTACAACAAGAAGTCTGTTCACTCATAAACAAATCATGCACAGAAAAAAAACAGCCCTACTGTACAATGAGAGGAACTACTAAAAACAGAACTAGAGTAATATGGGGATTTAGACCACCTGCATTCAGCCAACAACTTCTTTTTCTCATGAATTACCATAATGTCTACATTTATTGTAGAAAGAAAACAGGAAACAAAGATAGCTAGGCAAAAGAGAGGGACACAACAGAGAAATTCCACCCCTTTTTTCCTCAGCCCGGCTCTCAGGGGGTCAGACTAAGGAATGCAGCAACGCCGCTGAGCCGAGAAGACCAACCAATCATGCAAATCAAAGCTCAGACAGAGAGAGAGAGACTGAATGATCTGAATTAACACAAATTCCTCTCAGTCTCTCACTCCACATGCAAACATCAGTTTGGAAAACCCAAAAAGAGACGATGTAAGTTCTAGTGAGAAAATTGAACACTGTGATCATTAAATGTCTGATTGTTTTAAAGGAAAAGTGCATTAGCATTCTCATCATGTCATTTCAAACCTGAATGTTTCTCTGTTAAACACAAAGAGAGATGGGTCAGTGACTTGGCAGTCGGCAGTATTTGTTTGTCTAAATACATTAATTTATTCAAAAATACAAGACTGCTGTTCCAGCATTAATGAACAACCACACAGAACCAAACGAGTATCAAGTGCATGTTTTTCATTTCAAAATTCATTTTTTTTTAAAGCAAGAATGAAGTAAAAAATGTCAAGGTAATACAACAATCCTGATATTATAATACAGAAAACTCCTCATTATAAGAAAGAAATTCTTGAAAAGAAAGTGAAGTAGTTTGGCTCAAACTTTTAATAAAAAATTATCAAGTAATGTGATGCGACCAACAAGTCATGTGGTCTAATGAACATGCAGAAGGACAAAAAAAAATCATGAATTTATATATTAGAGGAATCACTGCAAACACTCATGACTCTGTGTCAAGGTCAATAAGTCACTTAAAATATCTGATAATTTGACCTTTATAACAAGACAAGTTTAGTTTAGGTTGTAAAATGTCATGCGGTGTTACTCTTCAAAAATGTAAATTATATAATTTAATAATGTATGATATATGCAATGATTTTTACCTTGGAAAATATTTAGTACAAGTTTTAAAATATAATATTTTATTAATAGATTTAAAAATTATAATATTTAAACAATTTAAATAATGATTAAGATGTGTACTCTCACATTACTGGTTTAAGGAAAATATACTATTACTTTTAACTTGATGATTACCCTACATAATTTTAGAGTCATTAAATGGAATCTTTTCTTGGAAACATTTTTCAAAAACATATGAAACCATTATCATTACATGTCTAGGCACTCTAAATGTGCTTTTAATTAGATTTTGCAACAGATTTTTCCTTTTCTTCATTGTGGACACTCTTATGACATTGACTCTCACATGTATGGAAAAAACACATTCTGCTAAAAACTCCTTTGGGTTCCACAGAGGAAAAAAAACATCATCCAGAACCAGGATTCAAACGACACAAGGGTAAGACAATTATCGCTCAATTATTTCTTTTACCATCTGTGATTCACAAAAACATGCTAAAATCCAGCAGCTACACACGTTCTCAAAGTTGAGCTGCACAAATCAGATGACCTTAATCGAGAAAGTGGAACAGTCAGGCCGTATGAATTAAACTAATTAAGCTATTGGCTTCAGATTGAATCAGCCGGTTAGCAATCATTCCAGCTCACTCGTTATAAAGGCCTCTCAATTATGATTTAGAGCTTCATCAATATTCTATTTATTGTGCAGTAATTGACGAGCACACAGTGTCCAGCGGCTGACCTAGTTCTCGGCTTCTGGCAGATTAAGTCTGTGGAGCTCAGGTCACTCAAGCTCAAGGCAGAGAGCGGTTTCTACGGGCTTAGCTTTGGCACAAGCGCACACATGCACGCAAATACATGTAAATATTTCCCATCTCATAAATGCATGCGTGACCGCAGCAATAAAATGAGCTGACGCAGTGGCGCGCTCAAAGATAAGACATGATTCATACCGTTAATATGTAAACTCATTGGAGCACAGACGCACACAAACAAGACCATTTTCTGCTCAATGTCTCTCTCAAACACAATGCTTACACTGTGTGTATACAGCTGCAAGGAACTGATACTGGCTATCAAGAGGCTGAAGATAAAGTCATTGAGAGAAAAGACAGGCTTTGAACACACACACAGAATGCTGTTGGACTTCTGACACTGCAGTTATCTCACTAAGCTGCGATTACGTCTGCTGACTGCTGAGGTGAGATCCCCCAACTGTGCATTTGATGAGCTTTTTTGGAGAGCTTCCTTACTGTCCCAGTGCTTCCTGTCTGATATGGAAATCCCCATATGGTCTATTGTCATGAACGCACATGTAAAAACATCCTTCTTTCCAAAAAGCCCATGATGAGTTGTCGACAAAATGATGAAATGTCACTGTAGACGACGACATTTTACACTTTTTGGTTTTATCCTTCTCCACTCAACAAATGGTATTATTCACATGCACAAAACGGACATGTTTAATGCCTTATGTGTCTTCCTAACTCTCGACAGACGGATACTACTGCTATCTGCCCAGGAAACACAGCTGGTGCACAGGATGTGATGTCATCGTGACCAGTAGTAAACAACTGTCCACTGTCTTCCTCCAGTTTATTTTTTTTATTTTTTTTTGTGCGCAAGAGAAGCAAAACATTTTTTTAAATGGTTAACTAACATTTACATTCCACAATTTAACTTTTAAAAAAGGTGAATGTTAGAAGTAAAAGTTAGACAGCATTAAATATTATTTTTATTAAAAACTATTTTACAAATACAAATACAAATTTTAATTCAATTGAACAAAAATATTTGAAGTCAATAATTAACAGCTAAATTATTACTATTAACTAATTATTGCTGTAACATTTTGTCTAAATAAACAAAACAAAAAAAAAATGGAAAATCAATGGAAAACAAAAATGTCTTAAAAATTATAGCGGAAAAATCTAACATCAAGCATGCAGTAAATTTAAGCATTTGAACATAATAATGTACAGTATAAAAAAAACAAATAGTCATTTTGAAATTTGCTGAAGTTCACATTTAGTGGTTATTAATTTATTAGTGTTTTTAAATATTAACTTTATGTGAGTGATATATAATGGGCAATGCTGAGCTAAATGTAAAAAAAGAGAGGACATTATCATGCTGATAAAATAAAATTAAAAAAATGATTAGTCGATCACCGATATGTAACTTATATATCATGCATCCCTAAATATTTTACATTTATGTTGAACAACAAAAAACTATCATTTATTTATTCTATATAACATCTTACAGGCTACTCATTATTTTATAATATCTCAAACTCACTTTAATTTAATGATTAAATGAAAAATGAAACAAATTTTTCAGACATCAGTCGGTAGCAGAAAAACCTTGCCAGATATGGTGATAAATAAATGACTAACTGACTGTAGGGCAGATCCATGCTAATACCATTAGCTTTAGAGCTTAAACAGTACAACTAATGGGCACAAGCCAGCAGAACCACTCTGACAGAACTGAACTGAACTGAGCAGCATCCACAGAGATGAGATGTGGCAATCTCTCGCCGTCTGCAGCGCACCGGGGCGGTTCTGAGTGATCTCCTCATACAGTGTGTTCTTAAATCCAGCCTAATCCTCTGGGCCTGTGCACAGGATGAGAGGACCGATGGAGGGAGGATGAAGAGAGAGATGGAGAGATGAGCGCGGGATGAGAGAGGGAATTGGGAATTTATGTTGTGGGTTGATCCGCTGGACTCCCGTAAATCCTTGCTGGATCTCCTGTGGCTTTTGTGACCGGGCTGCGACCAATCAAGCCTCCAATCGGCCGAGTGTGTATAGCACACACACACACGTACAATATCTCTCTTTTAGGTGTCTGTGTCTTTTACTAGTCCTCTTTGAGCCTAACATCACTGCAAGTTCATCTCAACTGATACTGGGATAAGAGGCTCCTCAAACTTCATAATCTCATGGAGAATGTGTGTATGTTCATGGCATGTCTGTGCACAAATGAATTGCAGATTCTTTGTAGATGAGCGTAGTGGCTTCTTACTGATTTCCTTATTAGCAGACATGTTAATTTTTCTTTAGACCAAAAGTTTCCCACACAATGCAATCCATTTTCAAAGCATGCTGTTGAGCTTTCATAATTAATGCTCGCTGAGACTTGTTTATTATTGTAATTACTTAATTCTGAGCAAAAACCCCACACCAGTGCTCCAGACAAAAAGAAAATTAACTTGGGAGCAGTTTGGCTCCAACAATGAAACATTTAGAAGCCAAATTACTTTTTTATTTGACAAATTGACTCAGTAAAGATGGTTGTTCAGGAGTGCTTCAGTTCACTGAGCTCATATATTCACAGCCTCTTACTTTTAAATGGATAGTTCACCTAAAAATAAAAATTATATCAATTACCCACCCTCATGTTGTTCCAAACCCACAAGATTTTCATTCATCTTCAAAACACAGATTAAGATATTTTTATTGAAACATGAGAAGTTTTGGTTACACTTTATTTTAAGGTGTCCCTGTTATAGTGTAATTATAAATTTAAGTACTGAATAATATTAATTAACTACATGTATTTACTATATGTTTAGGGTTAGGCTTAGGGTTTGGCTCAGGGTTACTTGCATGTAATTATGCATCATCTATTGTTATTATAATATTATGTACATACAACATGTGTAACAAGGGCACCTTAAAATAAAGTACTACCAAGGTTTCTTTCGCTCCATTCAAAGTTCATTCAGAAAGTTCATAAAAGACAATGTAAACAAAATCTGTATGAATTGAGCTGTTTAATCCAAGTTGCTTTATACAATGAACAGATAGTGACTAGTGATTTTGGCTTTTATTCACATATAAACACTGATCAACACAAACTCACAGTTCACCAAATATGGAAAAACGAAGCTTGCATAATGCAGGAGAACTAATTAGGCTTGTTTTTACTTCTCACGGAAGCATGTTCAAGCTTGCACAAGAACCAATAAAGTTTGTTCTCACAGGTTAAAGAGTTAGTTCACACAAAAATGAAAATTCTGTCATTAATTACTCACCCTCATGTTGTTCCAAACCTGTAAGACCTTTGTTCATCTTTGTAACACAAATTAAAATATTTTTGATAAAATCTGAGAGCTCTCTGACCCTCTGTAGACAGCACTGATTAGACAGCGGTCTACAGGTTTGGAACGACATGAGGGTGAGTAATTAATGACAGAATTTTCATTTTTTGTGTGAACTAACCCTTTAAGCAAGTATGGTTGAGAGTAGGGGTGGGTGATATACCAGTATAGCCTAGCTGGCAGAAATTTGTCAACCGGTAGATTTTGGACTATCATCTCAGTTACACACTCACCTGACGTCACTGTGCTACATGGTCATGAAAACGTATCATTTGCACACATTTTTAAGCACTGCAGTTTAAAAACCAAGTGATTTTAAGCCATTGAAATGCAATTAGCAGTGAAAGAGAACTCATTTCGTTATATGCGTGCACTGTCTGAGAGACTGTTTCTGAGCGCTGTCAGAGAGGCGCATGCACATGAAGACGGTACTCATAGATTGCAGGAGTATTTTTGCCGCTTTATAGTGCTTGAACGGTTAAATACACACACTTGTATGTGTCAAAATGCCATCTTTGCAAGTATCCTCATAAACACAGTAATTTAGGTCTTATGTGAAAGCAAACAGCTGAGAAAGAAAACACGTGTAACACTATATTGGATCGAGGCAGCTCTTAATGTGACAGCAGTCTAAGGCTGCGTTTACACTTGGCAATAAAATGCAATCACCATGATCCGATCAAGCAAAGAAGAAGTTATATTTTAATTTTCATAGTGAGGAATATGCATATCTTTTTATACATTTGATTACTTTATACAATGTATGTAGCATTTTACAACATCGTAATACATATCGTTACACTGAAATAAAATTAATGATATCGTGATATAAGATTTTAGTCATATCGCCCATCCATAGTTGGGAATGGCAAATGAACAATTCATCTGATTTAAGCCTCAAGCTAGTATGAGGCTGTTTTGTGAATCTTTCTGACTGAATTATTAAAAAGATCCTGTTCATAACATGCACTTTTTCACCAATCAGACATCACGACTCGCACTGTGTTTGTTTTTGCATGCAGGAAACACTGAAATACAGATAATATCTGACAAAGCCATAATTGGATGAATGGCTTTTCCATTTGTTGCCAGTGATGACTGGATTTGTCTTTAACTGTTCCACTCAGGGAGATGGGAAATCTAAAAAAAAAGCCACTCCAAAGAGCTTAAAACTAGAAGTTGAGTGCTTCAAACTGTTGAGCATATCACCAAGAGTCAAACACCTCCCAGAATCGGATGAGTGTACTTGGAGAAGAGGCTGACTCACTGTCTGTGCAACAGCAGAGACTCTCGGGCCTTCATGGCCAGTTTGTGTTTCTGCACTGAGACATGCGCAAAATGTTAACAAGAAAGCAAGCACTCCAAAACAAATCTCGCCTGACATTTGGAATAATTCTCCCAACTCACTGTAAGATGAGACTCAGGGGAGAGACATGATCGAGCATGTGCATAAGGGCATGAGATGACCTCATCAGGAGGTGAGTTGCTATGGAGACAAAGTGGGAGGGAAATTACCTCTGCACAGATCCAAAGGTCAGACCTATCCCTGACTCCATGCTAGCATGCACTTCAAAGTGTTTCGCTAAACCCTGACACCATGTGACTCAATGTTACAGAAGTGGGCTCGGGATTTGAGCATCCATCATTTGGATGAGTCAAAGCAACAAACAGCAACAGCAGTGTCTGCTCAAAGATTGCTCCTCTATCAGCCCTCATGCATTATGACTTTATACCTGCTGCAGAGAGACTGATGGGAGCTGTTAATACCCTGTTAAAAGCAATACCATGCAATCATGTTGCCATTGCAAAAAAACTGCTTGAAAATATGAAGATACATATAAACAATGCATTTAGTGAAGATTATGTTTAAGGTCAACATGAACAGCCCAATTTACTTCCATAATTAGACATTTCTGAAAAGAGAATATTTAATGAAAAAATGGATTTGATTTTGATTTGATCAAAGGAAATTATTAGATTGTGGAAAGTGGCTTTTCCATAAATTCCATAAAAGAATCTGAAAAGTATAGATGCACAATAGAAGGTATCTGTTTATGCTAATTTCTTCTATTTTACTTGTTTATTACCCTTGTCTTTATTTAACATTTATTTAAAGTGAACCTTTAACAACACTAGTAATTTAACATAAGTAATCTTTAGACAATCTAAAAAGAAATATCCATTTTCCTAGCTTTACAGTGTTGTGATGCCTAAATTGACACGCAGCATACAAAACAGTTGATGTTTAGTTTTTAGAGCTATTTAATTAACAAAATAAGGCTGTTTACATTGTCAGTTTTTGGAATTGACAACCGCATTTACGTAAAAGTGTGTCTCGAAATATTCTGTCTGTATGAACATGCAACCGGAGTCAAGCTTGAATTCCTTACCAGAAACCACAGTGACAGTGACCAAAGTAATATCAAAGACGACAACATCCATAAAACTGAAAAGTCTTTTCATTTTTGACACAACAAGAGTCCAATCGAGCCGCGTGTTCACCCATTGAATCTTCAATAACCGACAGCAGATTTAAATCTGGGTAGAGAGAGAGCGGAGCATTTGAGTCACGCATATAACACCAAACCGGCGATGGCGAAAACCTTCAGATGACACAGATCATATCTGCATCGCTGTAAATTACTGAAACCACACATGAAAACCTGCAACATATATTAGACACATTTGTGAAGCAGAGCGGCTTTCTCACACTTCACAACGTGTCTAGCCACTCAGTCCGGTTCCGTTTTCCGAGAAAGTGGTTGCAAGTCCTGAAAATGTACGGCTGTGATTTTGGTTACAGAATGCGGTTGTCACTCCCATAAATAACTGAACTGTGTATGAACGGAACCATATTAAGGAATCAAATACAAGACTGACAACCGTATTCTGCTGCTGTGTGAACGTGGCCTAATAGAATTTTAATATTGGCTGATCAGCATCTGAAAAAAATTATCAGTGTATTGTTATTGGAAAGCAAGAGGGATTTGGGACATCAGCCAAAGTCATTTCAGAAGTGGAGCATGTTATTACAATTTGATGAAAAATTAGAATAAATATTTTATAGAATAACATGCACTGATTAATCAAGCACAAAAAATGGATTTTCCTTGAAGAAAGTAAATAGAGTGAATTTTTACTTCATGATGGCAAGTAAAAAATGTCAATGGAATGAGACAAAACACATTTACATTCAAGATAGATGTTCTCTGAAAAGAATCTTAAGTAAGGATAATATATTTAAAAAGTTTTTTTTTCAGTTTTCATTCGCTATTCATGTTTAGCTCGTGGAATTGCCTGCTTGAGATTTCACATGAACCTGCTCCACTGCAGCCACAAAAAGCTGAAGTGAGAGATACACACAAACAGAAGCACACCCACACAGCTCTGCATCGCTGAGGCCCGTCCCCTTATCGCAGGTCTGTGGAGAGCTCTTCATCTGTGGCAGAGTGTGGTCTGGACGGAGGGATGGAGAATAAAGTTTACTGTGAGAGCATAGTGCAAACATGCAGCACAGTCTGAAGCATGACGATAACTTGCAGGAGAGGAGAAGCTGTGCTAATAAACTAAGCAGGGGAGTGGGTAAGCTTTGCCACTTCTTTAAACATTATCCTCTGGGCAAGGAGAAATGAGATAGTGGTAAAACTAATATGCCTAAATATATTTCAGGAGTGTCTGCTTCCAACTGAAATAAGAAAAAAGTCCACAGACAAAATCTTTGCAGAATATTTTAAGGAATTAAATTGCAAATAAAAATACAAATGATTTACCAATGCATAATCTCATTCACATTTCCATAAACCAGCAAGAAAATGTTTTAATGTAAGGTTACAATTTTCAACATTTAGAAATAGTAATGATATTTTTAATAATGGCATTTTCTTTGCATTTGCAGGCAAAGCTTACTATCACGATAAGTTAAGCTGCTAATATTTTGGGCAAAATACTTCATTTAATAAAAGTTTAGCTACATTTTGCGATTATACACTGGCAATTAATTTATTTTTAAAATTAATTATTTTTAAATATTTTTCTTTGACATAAACTAATCTTTACCTGCCACGCAGAAATTAGATGTTGCAATAGAAAACAAAAACATAAAAATTCTAGGCCTATCTAAAAATATATGATGGATCTCCACAACTATATGATCATGTGTCTAAAAATACTTAGTTTGGTGTGCTAGATTTAGGAGGTGACGCATTTTACCCCACTCTCCGCTAGCTGGACAGTTTGCTCAAACAGACTAGTGCACTAATGTAACAAAAGACACAAAGCAAAGATAACAGTTTAATGTCTGTGAGAGGTTTAATGGGCTTGATTGAACTGAACTACATTACAGTGCCGTCGTTAGACAAAGCTTGGCAGCAGAAAATGAGGGAACATTAAAACGATTTATTTGAAGCCATTTGGAGAAAGCACCCTGCAAAACCCTGATGATATCACTACACAGGCCTTCTCTCTCTTTTTGAGACACAGAGGGCGACTGCATGAGGACAGAGAGAGAGAGAAAAATCAATCAAGAGCACAGTGTGAGTAAACACTTCAGGGTGGCACAGCCACAGATGCAAGCGCTATGGACAAGTCACGTCTGCCAGCCCCAAAGCAGCGACACACACACACACACACGCAATGAAATGTGTTGCGAAACGAGAGAATTAATCTTCTCTCAAGAAAGGCACAAGCTGTCTTCACTCCAGCTCCAAGCAAAAACATCGAGGGAGAGACAGTGTGGGGGAATTCACGAAACTGCTGTAAGACTCCAATTATGACAAATCGGAAGTGTTGATTATTTCTCTTGACATTCGCAGTTATTAAAGTCAATTAACAGAATTTACATTAACTCCTTCCTCCCCATTGACAACATTTTCCATCACTGATTACGTTTCTCCACCACTGAGAAGTTATTCCGGCAACTGATGTTTTTTACTGTTACGGGGTAGGGGGCGCTGTTCTTCTGAAATAATACGGCATCTCGAGACTTAAAAGCAAGCGAAGAAGATCTGTGTAAACTAGAACTTGTTTATGAACAAGTAAGCTAATATGATCACCAAACATTCAGCAGCATGTAAAAAACGACAGCCTTTTTTAACAGTGGTTCTGTTCTTTCCTTTTATATATTCACCGTTTACATATTCATATAACAAAATATGATAAAAATGCAGGTTGCGACTGGCAACTGAAAATACTAGGGCCCTGAGAGTCGCTTCATGAGCATTTTATAATTTCTTTTGAGAAAAACTGTCATCATATCATATACAAACAGAAACTTAAAGGTCTCCACAGCAAGCCGTCAAAATAAAAGTTTGGTTTAACTTGAAGAAACTGTGACAGAAATATATTACTTAATGTAATGATAGTACTACTAATACTAATAAACTACTAGTAAAATTGCTATTAAAACATTATTTTTAAGAAATATTCAGCAGAAAAATTATTTACCAGAATTTATTTACCAGAAAAATGTAAATACACAGTATTTAAAAAAAAAATATATATATATATATATATATATTTTTTTTATATATAAAATCAATAAATTTGAGATGCTTTTGATTATAAAAATTTAATGAAACCATTAAAATGGAATACATAAAATTAATAGAAGAGACTGAATTTAAAAAAAAAAAGTAAAACAGATTTCATAAGGCCTTAAAATTAATTTTTGTTAACCTTTTAATAAATTGCTGTTAAATTGTGTAAGTTTCATGATTTGAATTACTTAGACATGCTTTTTGATATTTTCTTTATTATTTAACCATTAAAATGGAAAATTAAAACAGAAAAAAAAAATGGAATCTAGAAAAATTAAAATGGAAAAAAACGGAATTTGGAAAAAACAAACAAATGGAATTTGGGAAAACATAAAATGGATTTCATAGGGCCCTATAATAATCTGGCAGAGAAAGAGTTAAAATACTTATTTTGTGTAGGGCAATTGCTTTATTTAGACTATGCATTCATAAACAAGTGTAAAATATGTTTCTGAATTACTTTAATGCTGTTTCATACATCAGTAAATCAAGATCAAGAAGATCTGCTGTCTAGAGGGTCAACTTTACACTGGCTCACTTAGCGCCATGAAAAAAAAAACTGTTATTCAAATTTTTAACAAATTGTAAATGGGAAGTGAGCAAAACACAACAACACTAGAACACTCTCATCCTGTTATAATGAATGACAGTGTCACTGTAAGTTCACGTTTGTTCACATGACTGTTTAAGCCCTGCAGTTCAGCATAAGCTCATGGACTGTCCATGATTTCTGGACTCTGTCCACAGAATGAATCACTTATTTACATTAAGTTGTTTACAATGTGAGAGTTCTAGTGAATACTCACTGGCTGTTACAATGTCTTCATAAGCAAGGGGAGCAACATCTAGCAAACACTAAACATTACCAACCTATGCTTTTCGCTTTGTTACTAAATACAGATATTACCGTTAATAGGCAGATATTAAAATTACTATTTGTCTAAATTAATAATTAAAAAAAATGAAAACTAAAATCAGTCATTTTAAATGATACAAGTGAATTTAGTCATCACAACATTATAATGTATAGTATGGATAGTAATTTAGAGATCTGCAAAAAAATGTTATTAAATAGTGTTTTTAAAGATTAAGTTTCAGTGGGCGTTTTATGATGTCAAGGGTAATCTTCATGTAAAAATAGACAAAATTAAATGTACATTTAAATACCTAATATTCAAAATATTGTCCAAAACCGATATGGTACCGATATATTGTGCAATGGCAAACAAATGTTACTGATTCTGCCCCACCCCTTTGGAAGGAAGGAAGGAATGATGAATGAATGAATGAATGAAAAGCCTCTGTCATAATGGCAGAATGCTGTAATGGACACTTCACTATTAATTCAATTTTTACAATTAACTGGGCAGCCCTAAGCAGAACAAACACAACAAAATCTTCATAGTGCATCATTATTTTTCAATCTAAAGTCTTCAGGGATCTTCACATACCTACATCCTTCTTTCCAAGTCACTGCATTGCTCTGCTAAGCATCATGCTATGGTAGCTGTAAATTAGGTGCAAACTGCCTGTTTCATAAACTCTGGAGACCAGCTACATAAACATGAACACTGTTAGGCTTGGTTTCCCATCGACTGAGAAGCGATACAAGCACAATACGCTGAAAATGAGGACTTAGCATTGCAGAATGAGGTCTGTGGAGACGGTTAGGACAACAGTGGCTGAGCCTGAGCAAGCAAGCTGTTCTATCCCCTAAAGCAAACCTAAATAACATTTAGCAGATAATCAGTTTGCAAGTAAACGGAGTTAGAGCGAATGAGAATATGAAAATATTGGCCACATTCTGTGTGAGATGGTATTTACAGACATTAAATGTACATGAGTTATATGGAGAGCTACAATAAGATAAAATTATTATTTAAATAAACTGTTTATGCTTTTGTTTAAATGTAAAATAAAACAGAGAAAAATCTTTCAGATTGGCTGTGTTTGACTGTGCAGCATCACACATCATTTTTGTTTTTGGTGTAGAAAAACAAATTGCTTATTTAATATTAAAATGAGTATTTAATATTAAATATTTGTAAATTAGTTTTTATTTTTTCATATTCAGTTTTCATTTTAATTTTAGTTAAAGTTTTTGTAATTTTGTTGTGTTGTGTTTTTGTCATTTTATTAGTTCTTTTTTAATATGTCTATATAATTTTATTAATTTCTATTTCAGTTTTTGTTATTTCAGGATACATCCAGCTAAACTAAATAAAAACGAGAGGTATTACCTAGTTTTTTTTTATATTCCAGTTATTTCAGATAATGTTTATTTTATTTAAGTACACTCTAAAAAACGTGGGTTATTTTTTCAACCCAAATGCTGGGTTGAACCGCTGGGTAAGGACGTGGGTTTTTAACCCAATTTTGGGTTGAAAATTAGTCTTTATAACCCAGCGGCGCTGGGTTGGGAACGCGGACCTAAGGAGAGCACGCACGTCACGTAACATCGGAAACCAGTGCAGGAGACGAGAAGCCGCCATTTTCTCAGTGAAAGAAGCGAGAAGCGAGTGAAAGACGTTATGGTAAGTAAAGATTAAAAATGTAAAGTCTCATTAATTGTTTGTGTCCGGGAGTATTTTGAGGTTTTATGGAAGGCAAATAGTCAAAAGAGCTTATATTGAATAATTATTTGGAATTAAGCCAGAGACATAGGAGAGCATCATTCTTTTGGTGATGTAAGTTATTTTTAGAAAATAAATGTTTCGTTGTCTCCTGCCTGTTTACTTCACATTTTGATGCACAAAAAACGTGTTCATATTTTATGTAAACCATTGTTCTGTATTTTTTCATTACAGAACACAAACCAACTTTGGAGTTGTCTGATTTGGAGAGTCATCATTCTTGGTCTTCCTTTCTTAGGTAGTTCACACAAAAAATAATTTACTTGCCCTCATGTCATTTAAACCTATAAGTTTTGTCTGTCTTTAGAACACAAATTAATATATTTTTAATTTTATCTCATAATTTTTGGTTAATCATTGAAGTCTAAAAAGATTTTCAAGCTTCAAAAATACAGAGTTATTGAAGAATCTAGCCAATATTTATATATGAATAAATCTTAAATTATATGATAGCGAACATGTCTGTTCAGAAGAAAATATTGGTCTCCCAGTTGCAATGGAGGACAAAAATTAAACATGTCGGAAAGTAAATTATGACTTTTCATTTTTTGGTGAACTAACCCTTTAAAGAGCAGCCCTCCACGTACATGGAAATTTGTGAGGTATGTGAATGTCATGACTTTTTAATGTTTCAGTAAAGTAGTAGCTTTTGTCACTTTTGCATTCTATTAAAAATAAACAACCACACAAAGTGGTTGAAATTATAAAACAGACTTTTACCTTCCTTTTTGGATGCACCTCTATCTGAAAATGGATTTAATTAAATGTTTTCTTTTTTAAATGTTTTTCCTTTTTAGGCCATGATGAAGAACAGGCGGTACTGGGATGAATGCTGGTCAAAGAGGAGAATGACTTTCCCCCAAACTGTGCAACAGTGTTTTAAAGGAGGACCTGCCCTGGATGTTGTAAAAGATGTGAAAGTGACGTGACATACGGCCAAGAATGGTGACCTATACTGGAATTTGTGCTCTGCATTTATCCCATCCTAGGACACACACAGCAGTGAACACACACACCACACACTAGCCATTTATGTTGCGGCGTCCGGGGAGCAGTAAAGGGAACCTCAGCGTGGCATGAGGGTGGAGAGAGAGCGCTGTACATCACTCCCCCCTTCTTCATGACAAATCAATTATGCTAAAGAGATCATGAAAATTGGCAGTGATGCTGATCTGTATTCATGGGCATGAAACAAACTGTAATGTATAATTTGTAAAAACCAAATGTTAAATGCTTGTTCTGTGTTGTTTAGAGAAATGGAGTTTACACTCATTATACACATGCTCACTTCTTTCACACATATGCTTCTGTTAAATGTTATAATATCAGTTTAATGTTGTGGTTTATTTGTGTACTCTCATGCCAAATAGTTTGTAAAGAACTTAACTATTAACTAATTGACAATTATTGTATAATAGTGTTTTTGTAATTTTTATACAAATATAACATTTACCAAAAAAAGTCAAATTTGATCTTAAAAGTTATATTCAACAAATGTTCAATGCTTCATTTATAAACTTTGTAGCTGTTAATGTCATACTTTTCTGCATTTCTTCTTACATGTGTTACTTTTTGACTAATAAATATTTATCTTTTGTACTCATTCTTTGTGTGTAAAAGTGATTTTAAAATGAACAAGATTTGTAGGTTTAATGCTTAGCTCGATTTGGGTTCATTTTAGCCTAGCAATGTAGTAATTTTAAACCATAAAAAAGCAACCCAGCATGCTGGGTTAAACATAATAACCCAACTTGTTGGGTTAAAACAACCCAGCGCTGGGTTCGTCCCTTTTTGACCCATCGCTGGGTTGCCAAAATAACCCAAATTGGGTTGTTTTTAACCCAGCAGTTTTTAGAGTGTAGCAAAAATGTTTTTATGGCTTTAGTTTTAGTTATAAAGCAGGAATTGTGTGCGCTCAGAACAAACAAAACAAAGGTTCTCAGGTGCGTAGAACAAAAAAAGAAAGTTATTAGTCCAATAGGTAGTTGAATTTGTCCGCACACTGCAAAAAAAAGACCACTGAAGAAAGCGTGGGCTGAAACGTCTGCTCCCTGGTCTGTGTTTAATACACTTTGCACTTTTGTCACTTTATCACTTTTGCATATGAAAAATATGAAAAACAAATAATTGGATTTTTGGTAGACCTTTTTTGGACTTTTTTTAGTTTTAGTTACCAATAATAACCCTGTTGTGCCCTCCCAACTATTGCAAAAGGAGAAACAGTTTGCTAGCATAAAAGCTATAGCTAATCACGACAAGACCTCTGCACCACTAATGGGAGAGATTCAATTAGCCCTGAAAGACTTTTCCCAAATACTTGAGTGTAACAAACTTGAGCTGGCCTGTCCATTAGTGGTACTGTTTTGCATTGGCGTTAACAGGTTCAACTCAGCGCTGTTCCTTTAGACAAGTCTGTCTCTGATCCCTTTTGGCTAAGGATGACCTATTTCCATAAAACACTATCTGTACTCGGAGAAGGCCACAAGCACTGTCAAACACACAGGCTAACAGCAGGGCATCCAGCACATGCACACACACACTAGCAGTTTTGTCTCCAAATCTGCACGTCAGAAGACATTTCCACTGGTGGTGGTTGAGAAGAGACCCCCACATGATTGTAAAGCGCTTTGGGTGTATGGCAATACACAATAAAAGCGCTATATAAATGCATCATTCATTCATTTCAATGATGTCATAAGGCACAGAATGAGGTCACCAATCATCTCACTGTCTAACCCTTCATTACTGCAACATGCTCAAACTCAGCACCATAAAAACCTGTGAAACTTTAAAGTCATCAAGCGTAGCGTTAGTTCTGGCAGGTCACGTTAAAGCTTGCATCAGCTGACTCTCAGCTGATCCCCCTCTACCTATAGGAATACAACACCTATCTAAGCATCCATATATAATTTCCTTCAGTATTATAAGCAGTTTTCGCATTGCTCAATAGCTAATTACCCTCGTCCATCCCCAACTCCTCCTCTGTCAGTCAGGATTCAGCCTGATGATTCTCCTTTGAATCAGACTAATTTTAAAATGTGTACATAAAATTACTGAACTTTAACGATATCTGCAATACATTTGTTGGTTCTGTTCTGTTTACCCTGGGGGTTATCACTGCTCTCTCTGCTCTCATCCATGCAAGGCTGCATGGATGCGCATGGAGTTCTTGCCCATAACAGAACCATACCACCAATCCAAACTGTAACTGTAATCCAAACCAAGACAATCATCTTTGATGATAGTGGTCCTGACAGAAATTAACGTAAAACTATCCTTCCCTCAGTAGTGGACCAGGTCATAGGCCAAATACGGTGATATAAGTGCTCTGTGTTCACAAAATGCCACAAATGATGCTACAGTTAATAATAATACACATCTACATGCAATTTTTTTTATTTTTGGGGTCATTATGTTTTTTTCTTTAAGAAATTAATTCAGCGAGGACATTGTGAAATTAATCAAAAGTGATAAAAAAGACCAAAATCCTGAAAACATGCATCACAGTTTCCACAAAAATATAACTGTCTTCAACATCAGTATTAATAAGAAATGTTTCCTGAGCACCAAATTAGAATGAGTTTTGAAGGATCATTTGGCACTTTTTAAAATATATTCAAATGAAAAACAGTGGCAATAATAAGTATTGTTTTTACTCTATTTTTGCAACGATAATCTAATCAATGCATCCTTGATAAGCATAAGTGACTTTTGAACAACCATAATGTATATTCAATATGGTGCAATACCAATATATAAAAAAGTAATTATGATAGCAATATGGTGATGATACATTGTGCATCTCTAAAAATTGTACTGCATTTTTAGATTAATCTTTTTTTTAAATGTCAAGTAAGATTCAAAATCGCAACCTCTCAAACTTTTTCACATCAGCTCAAGCGAGAAGCTGAGCCCCTGTAAGACTGAAATCCTAGAATAGCCCCCGTCTCAATGTCACATCCCCTCTTTACCTCCACTCACATTCACACAACACAGCTCTCTCTTCAACGGTGTAACCCAACCTCCATTCCAGTTTCTGTTCTCCTCAGTACACGCGTCTGTAACTCGACCAACATCCCAGTTTCTATAGTTCTGTTCAGCGCATGTCTCTTTATCACGATGTAATCTGCCTGTTTCCTTTGTGCCTCTGTTATCCGATCTAAAGCCAGTCACTTTACATCCTGAGCCATTATACCCATCCGCCACTTAATATAGTTTAATGTCTCTGACTTCATTAGGAGATGGAAACAAGTAGACAACTAACTCATTACTCCAGTCTAATCCCGATGTCCTGCCAGATGCTCTATTGAACCATTTCCAGATATATATTTCGCCTTGCTACTGAAGGAGGTTCAAATGAGTTTTACTACCACAATACTTGCCTATAATATTTTGGTCATCACAAAACATCAATTTAGATCACTGTCTCTCAACAGACACAGATCAGAATATTATGATATTGCATTTAGGTCCTTATACGCTCGAAGGCAAAATGATTCATTGCTAAATATGACAAAGTCGAGAGAAAGAATCTCAGAGAAAGATAGACTGAACGAAACAGAGGAGGAGGGAAAGAGAAAGAGAGAGAATGATAGCAAGGGAGACATGAGGAGCGAAGATGAAAGGAAATCAAAGTAGGATCCCAATGCGTGGAGAAGGGGATCTTCTGTGATTAATCATCCTACAGCCCACTATAAGAAAAAATAATCTTGTTAATGTCAACGATGCCAAATATGCTCCAAATACAGTTTCAAAATGTGGGGATTCAAAATGGCAGCTTGAAGACGATGTCATGCTATCTGGTAGACAATGTAACGTAAAGAACATGCGACGTCGGCCGATGGGCCACAGATCAAATCAGTCCTAATGAGCTTTAATTTCATTTCAGATCAGCATTGAACAGTGCAACATCGGCTCAAAAAAGCTTGTCAACATTTCCTACAGACATTTCCCCTAATCGAATGAAAAATCTCAGAGATCATCATTATGGTGAATTTGTTAGCTGGTGGACCATGAGCTGGAGATCTGCATCTCCACAGCAATAAGAGTCTGGAGCAAATCTAATTACAGCCCAGCTGCCTCTGTTAGACAAACACATGGCTGGAACTTCAAGGGATAGTGCACCCAAAAGTAAAAATTCTGTTATCATTTATTCACCCTTATGTCATTACACATCTGTATGACTTATTTTCTTTTCTAGAACATCAAAGAAGGTACCTTACAGAATGCTGGTAAATACACCATATTGGTGACTACTGAGACCAAACACTCGGAGACCAAATATCATCATGCTCCACACATCCCTTACATACTAGACACATACAGAACATGCTACTTACTAATACTACTCAAAACTTACCAATATTCAGGTGCTGTTTCCATATTTTCACTTTTCTTTTTCAAAAGTAACTTTGGTGTCAGAGGAATATTCTGCTGATCTCATCTGTCTACTGCTCCAACGCTCACAGGACAGTTCCCTGTCTCTGTCTGGCCAGCTTTCTTTCTACATCCCCTGATGTTTCAGTTCCTCACACCGTTTCAAGTGAAACAGTTTTAGTTACTAAAAGTGAACATGCAGGGTTATTACAGTTTACTAAAACTATAACCATAAAAACATGTTCATTATTTGAAATAATATAAACATTACCTGTAAGTTAAAGTTTTCGATTTACTTTCTGTTAAAGCCATTTATAGATTGATTTCCACAAAAAAATGTAAATATTGTGGTTGTGTGGTGCTAAACGTTGTTCTATTTGAGTATTCAGACCAGTCCAATATAGCAACACTGCCTCAACCAATGACGTGGCTTTGGGGGCAGGGCTATCTTAAATCCTAAATCTGTTCTTAAAACAATATGTACACTCTTATGGCCAGGACACACCAAGCCGACTTCAAAGAACTAGCGGTGACAAAAGCCAACGGTGATGTCAACCCGCGTCGGCAGTGTCTGGACCAAAAAGCTGCACTTGAACACACCACACAGACTACAGCCGACTACAAACTAACATATGTGTTCTGCGCCTGCGTGAGAGGAATTAGCCTAACTGTCTATATCAGCAGCTATCAATAGTAAATATTCGTCATTTAAAAGGAGAAACCAAACAAAAGATATACGAGATAAATGCAGATATATGAAACATAAATTAAGCAGCGCTTGCTTACCATTTTGAATATCAGTAACGTTGATAACTTTCATCATTTTAAGCGGCTCATGTTATGAAAATATTCGCATATTGGAATGCTTGGGAAAGATAACGTAACATTAAAACGGCCTTCTGTGCCACCTTAATTTACTCACTAGTTTAAAAATAAAGGCTCCAAAAGGGTGTTTTTACAGTGATGCCATAGAAGAACTTTGGTTTCCCAAAGAACCTTTCAGTGAACAGTTCTTAAATGAACCATTTTAAAGAACATTTTAAAAATCTAAAGAACTTTTTTCCACTATAAAGAACCTTTTCTGCATTTGAAAGACTCCATGGATGTTCAAGATTCTACATGGAACCATCAATGCCAATAATGAACCTTTATTTTTAAGAGTGTATTTCCAAGAATACACAAATACACTTTTCAAATTTTTTTCCAAAACCTTCAAAAAAAAGTTAACCATTGGCTAATTTTCTGGATAAAACGCTCCCTATTCAAAACTCCTGCCATTCTCTTTAACATGTATGTGTCTTTGTCCATCCAATGACTGACGGAGACAAAACAAAAAAAAGAATGCAATTCTGTTTCTGTTTTTTCTTTTATATATATAAATCACTTCAGCTGTAACTTAAAGAGTTTCCACTATGCATTCATGGATGTCGATGTATGGAATACAGATGTCTACTGCATACAAGAATGGTCACAATGAGCAAACCATATTTTAGGATAAACATTTAAACCATCTACAACAGTAACACCATTTCTAATAACTTAGATCTGCAATCTTGAAGAGATCAGCTGGGCAAACTTCAAACCGAACAAACAGATTGAGGTTAGATATGAAGCTTGAGCAAACGGTGGATTCTGACGGCGAGGAACCAGCAGGAAAGGTTATGAAACATTATTTGTTTGCGGTCATTTCTATTTAAGGCCTATGTATTAAAATACGGCCTTAAAGGTCCCGCCTCGTCTAGCAGCCGCCATCAACTGGCCCTCTGGAGATCCCCATTAACCCAAATGTCAATATCAGAGCGCTTCACAAGTGCTAAAGGGGGGTCTTAATCTAATCCATTACCGATGACCCTGGACAACAGTCCTAGGCTTTCTTTCATAAGCTTTCGCTCTCCCAAGCTCTTATGTCAGACGTTGCCAATGACGGTCAACAGCACTTTAACTGTTATTCATTGCGTCATGCGACTTATAATTCAGTTCCACCCTCGCTTCGACATTGCCTGTCCAGGAAAGCGAGTTGGACGCTGGGTTACTGAGGAACAATGGCATTCCTGTGCTCTGTGATGCCAGGTGCCGGCAGGAACACGATCCCTTCCATCTGTCTGTCTGTTCTGGCAAGCGCTCGGCCAGGCCCGGGCAGCAGCTAGGGAGAGTCATAGAATGGGACTATTGTTCCAAAGCCTCTTGGAGGAACACACTAAACACCCCCCCCCCCCCCCCCTTCCCCAACACAAACATCGACGAATGCACACCAGCATAAACTCGCACATCAAGAACGAAGCTAAAGGCAAGCGCACAGTAGCGTGTCAAACACAGAGCCGCTCCCACTGCCAGTCCAACAACATGCGCCTCACTCGCGCAATCGAGCGTGCGCATGCACATGCCGAGTACTGTACGCATTAAGGATGCACATCTGCAGTTCTGCTGAAATCTTGCTGAGAGGGGAAACAGCATGCTGCGCTGCACAGCCCGGTCCCTGGAATATGATTCATTTCCTATAAATGTAGGACCCGGCAGGCTCTCCTCTCCAAGATTTCTCAGCACTGAGCTACTTCCACATCTGCCTGACCTTATCTTTTTCTATTGCCAAGAACATTATGTTATTAATGACTTTTTGGATTTTCAAGTTGATCATGATGAAACGGAAGCAGCAGCAGATATTTTTTTCCATACTGTGACGTAAATCTGAGTGTAACAGATTATCCAAAAAGGAAAAAAGTGTGGGGTGGGAGTCTGGTTCTATTTAGTGGTTGGTGATTGGATTTTGAGATGTGGGTGATTTTAGAGAGGCGGAGATTAAACAGACAAAATGATTGGAGATGTCTGGTATACATCACCACAGAGTCAGTCATTTTCACTGGAAGATCAAATTATGACATTATGATTATTAGATCAATTAAAAAGAAAAATGAAATATACATGGATGAACCATACACAATATGATCTTTAACATGCATTTATTACATAGTGTAAATTTTTATATCATGCCAACTTTAAGAATCAATCATTGGTTAAATCTACTAATTAATTAAATCTACCAATATGTCTGTATGTATGAAAAAGGACTGCAGCATCAAAACACTGCTTATCACAATTTAGCAAAATATGATGTCTGTTTATCACAACTGAATGAATTTTCTGTTTCCTATTAGAAAATGCCTTCATTATTATCATAAGTGTTTTTTCCATTAAGATTGTTCATTATGTTATTTTTTTTTTCAACTGCATGAAAAGATCACCCTATTAGTGAAAGCTAGTGTTATTATTTTAACTGTTTGTTTTTTTCATTTAAATGGTTCTTTATTACTTTTTTTGCATTTTCTTTTTTTCTCTTTTCCCACCATATTTTCCCATAGTTTATATTAATCTGCATCCATTTTAAATTTACATCTCATGTCTTTTTTCTTTTCCATGTTATTCTGCCACTTTATTCTACTTTTTTATATAATAATACTATAATATTGTTTTGTAATGTTACTGTCAGTTGAGCTTTGGAGTTACATACAGTAACTGTAAAATTAAATTCAAAAAATTATTAAAATAAAAATCTGCCTGACCCACAAAATCTTGTGTTGATGATATTAATTATTTACCAAAAAAAAAATCAAAACAATACTGCACAGACTAGAGATATATTGCAGTCTCAAAGCGATGCTTTTCCTCTACCCTTTTTGGTTTAACGTATTCTCCAAGCTCAGCTACCATTTAATGCCCTCAGGCTACGCTTTACCCCCTCACACACTGGGACTATCAATTCCCCCCAACTAAAGCACACATGTAGCCAGGGGTCTGTCCAAAATCCACATAGCCCGTGTGCTGTTTAGAGCCGAGAGGAAGGCCAGTGAAAGCAGCAGCAGATAAATAATGTATAGCTCGTTCTCTCCTCTGTGAGAAAACATGACAGATCCGTTCCTGCACCCTCTGCTTGTAGAGACAATATGGCATTATTTGAAGGTTTTCTCCACAGCTCTACATATTTCTTCAGATTTAAGCGTCCTGCGCACGGCGGCGCTCATTCAGTGTTGAGGAAGTGCATTACCAGATTGTCATTGAATTAAACAGAGAAGCATTCTGATCGCGAGCCGCTTGTATCTCTATCACATGTTTAGATACTGTGTCCTCCCTAGATATTTTATCAGCTCCAAATACTGTAATCAATATTATAATATATTATAATAGTATATTAACTTTATTGCTTCATATATTGGACGATAGCAGTAGGGGTCTTGGCTGTACAGAATGAGGCAGACTGAGAATTCAATGGATTTTAAATATACTTATTTAGTAGTCTTCATATTGCAGCATGCAACATTTATATCAATACGTGAATGTTGGGGCCGACAAAAGCATGCTCAATTTCGCCTGTCATGTCATCAATGGGCTCCTCAGAGCTACTGAACCATAAAACAGCTCTTTTAACAGACAAGTGCTATTCAGTAATAAGCATAGCAGAATTATATAATTCAAACACACAAACAAGGTATCTGGGGGTCAAAGTTTCCCATCACTGAAATCGACAGCAGTAGAATAGAAGCAGCTCACTGAGGATCAGCTCCATGGTCACTTCTTTTTAAAGTCAGCCTACTTCTCTGACTCTTCCTACACACTGGATCAGCCTTAAAAGAGCAAATGTCTGAACAGCAACCTCAATTTGAACAGCGAAGTACGTATGGCAACTTAAGCCATTTCAAGTAATCCAACAGTGACTAGTTGGCTTTTTCATTGTAATTTTTTTTTTCAAATATTTATTTACTTCACTAGTAGCTAGTCATTACATACTCCATCCCACTACTTATTCCATTGATGACTAGTATGAATAAGTCACTACTAGTACATATTAATAAGTTATCAGTACTTATTCCTTTGTTACTTGTCACTATCTCAAAATGACAGAGTAACTATTACAATGTTTCCGGTAACAAATTGGAACAAAACATCGCCACTGAATTCTATGGGAATTTGTCATTCAAATGTAAGCTATTTATTTCTGACTAGAATGAATTCAAAATGTTTAGTATTAATGTCTTAGCTACTAGTGACTATTTTAAGGGTTACTAATATCTGTTCCAGTTTTCTTAATGACAACTGAATATTAGTACCTGTTTATTAGACAGTAATATATTGTAAAAAAAATTAACTAGTGGTCAGATTTTATTGTACGTATAAAGCAGCCATTTTGATTAATAATTACATTCACACAGTAAAAAACAACTGCAAGTAGTGACATAAGGAATGTTAGTAACACCTGGGATAGATACTAATAATGTCTCATTAATCTGTACTAGGATGAAGTAGATAGTAATAACTACTAGAATGAATACAAGAACCTGAATAACCGACTGCATTAGTTAACATGAACCAATAGTGAAAAATACTTCCTAAATCTTGCTTAATTGTAATTTCAACATTTACAAATACATTAATACAAAAGTTGTATCACTAAATATTACTGAATGGACTTACACTAACATGAACTAACAATGAATAGTTGTATTTAATTAAAGTTAACAGAAATTAATAGCCTAATTTGTTGCTCATTGTACGTTAATATTTGATAATTTGATATATAATTTGATAATTTAATTATCAATAATAAGTAGTAATACAATCATACATAGGCTACTAGTTAGCTTTAAAAGGGTAAATTTGTTATATCTGCTTCTTCATGGACGCTTGAAAAAAGGAGTCGCATACCCGTATTGAAACGCTGCTCCTGTTTAACCTCTTGTCTGTCTTTCTGCTTAACACTGACACCAGAAGAGCCCAAGAAACCGGGAGTCGATGATAATTATGCGGGTTAGATGTTAGCTGTAGGATTTAAATGATTTTACCTTCTCTCGTTTCGACAGCGCACTGGACGATAGGAGAGACCGCGGAGTCCGTTCGCTTCGTCCCGGTGCAGATCTGAGGCTCCACGCGCTGGAAAAAAATGTGATCTTCAGATCGTAGTAACGTTACCTCAGAAATTAATCCCAAACATCGAGAGGAGAGCTGGCCTGAAATACAGCGCTTTTCTCAAATTCCGCTGTCTCGCTCCCAGGGAGATGTTAACCCGTTAGATTTGTGGGCGCGGGGCGGCCTGTTCGCTGGTAATTATGGGTTAAATTGGCCGAAGATCGAGGACAGTCCGTCCGCGGGATGAGCGCTGCGCTCCGGCTGAAAGCACTGAGTGAGCGCCGCTACTCGGTCTAACGGAGACGGAGCATCTGAAGAGACCCGCCCACTCTGTCAACCCGGAAGAAAACTGTCAATGCAAAGGCATTGATGGCTTCTGTTGCACAGAAGTGGGAGAACCATGGGTGGACAGTGGAAATATTATTATCAACCATTTAACTGACTAAATTAATAATACACTGTGAAGAAAAAAGCTTCTCTTTGCAAAGAGTTTCTCTTTGCTAACCCAAGTAACTCTTTCACACCTCCCAGATGCTGTTGTTCTTACAGGGTTTTTTTTTCTCCAGTTTTTATAGTAAATACATGATGTTTATCCAGCTTTGTTCATGATATATTCATGATATAATTCTGATTTATGAACTGCACTGGCCCAACAAAATGACTAAAATGACCTAGGCCGATGAGGAAACTCAACACTTTTGTTTTGCATAAACAATGTTGACAGTGTTGGATGTTTTGCATGAACACCAGAGGTGTGATAACACATCAATCAAGTAATAGGTGAATTTGCACAAAATTACACCAAGTGTTGATTACATGCACAGCCTTTGACATCAATAACAAAAGCATTTTAAAATATTAATTTTGCTTTCGTAACTATGTAAATATTTTTATTTGACCATTGCATTTTTTTTTTTCTTGAATGTAGCATTGTTATTGCCTTCCTCTCATACCCCATCAGAGTAGACCTGTGTTTTTGGTGTGTTTTTGACATCATTTGAGACCACTGGTAATTATTACAGGTGAGGCCAGTTTCATGTTGTGATGTGGGTCCGCTATTGGGAAAGTTTGGTCAATGTGTTTACCCTTTTGTTAAAGTGATACTTACTTTTTATTGCTTACATAACTTTACATAATGTCACCCATCATCCTACCTCTAGCACTTTGTTTTTGCACTGCTTAGATATAAACTGCTCCATAATGTTGACATCCTGTAGTGAGATTATTTCTGTACTTTGGAAAAAACACACACTAACTTCCTGGTTTGAGAAAAATACAAAATGGCAACAGCAACATGACCCTTGCTCTGTGTGCTTGGCAGCTGTAAAAACCTTCCAGAGAATTATTTGATTCATCATAATTCTTAGTGTTAATGTTTTTCTAGAATAAAATTCAGGTTCTTCAC
This sequence comes from Schizothorax lantsangensis, assembly GCA_027422415.1. Classification (NCBI taxonomy): domain Eukaryota; kingdom Metazoa; phylum Chordata; class Actinopteri; order Cypriniformes; family Cyprinidae; genus Schizothorax; species Schizothorax lantsangensis. The sequence goes on along the minus strand of CM049850.1, from coordinate 20,858,678 downwards.
TCTATTTTATGTTTACTGTATTATTATATTTTTTTAACTTAAAGTCACTTCAGAATTGAGCTTGTTTTAGTAAAAAATAAATAAAAAGGTAATATTAATATGCAAAAACTTAAACAAATATAAATGAAAATAAATATATTCCTTAAGTGTGCTTCTTTGACTTTGCTCATGCTTAAGTAATTCAATAATATATCTTGATGGAAAATAACAGTGCCATAGCTAGTGCTATTAAAAGAGTATACACTATAATATTATTTGCCAAAACTTGCCTGACACTATATATTTTGTCTCCTTTTTTCTTCTTTCTTTCTTCCTTTTTTATGCTTTTTGTGCATTTGTTTCAGAGACTAACAGTAGCACACACACACACACATACATACACACACACATGTTTGTTTTTGTGAATTGTGGGGACTTTCTATAGACTTCTATTACTTTTATACTGACCAAATGATATTTTCTATCCCCTAACCCTAAACTTACCCCTTACAGAAAACCTGTTTGCATTGTTACACTTTCAGATAAACATCATTTACTATTTGTAATAATTTTGTTCTATTATGGGGACTGCAAGCCGGTGTGTGATGTCAGGTCAAAAATGTCAGGTTTTACTATCCTTGTGGGGACATTTGGTCTCCACAATGTAGCATAACACACACAGAGAGAGAGAGCTGACGTCTCTCAGTATTCAGTTGTGTATTTGAGGTTTGTTGAGATAGAGTGACTTTCTAAACAATGACCCAGGAAAAAGCCCAATCTTTCATTTATTGCATTTTAAGTCTGACTCATAAAATATTCATGGTTGTTTGCAACTGAACCTCAAAACAGAATCTCCATCTATAGTTTATTCATGTATTGCATGCAGCCACTTGTAGCAGCATCGTCTTGATGAAATATAAATGAGACGTCAAGTGTGTTCAGTGCGTTCTTTGCCCAATTCGTCTCTCAACCTTTTATAAAAACAGTAACTCAGCCATAGTACAGCCAAAACACTACAGCAGGGCAAAATTGAGATGAAACAAACAGATGTATTCAGGTCAACTTCCAAGAGAGGATGCAGACCCAGCACTATAGCAGGAAAGAGGAGCTCTGTCCCTTCTTATCAGCGGCCGCATGCAACATCTCAGTTGTTTTCTTCAAGGAAGAGGAGTGAGTGTGTGTGCATGTATGTGTGGGATAATAGTGATAATTATCGAGCAATGTCAACAGGATCCCAGGATAAACTGTGGGAAAGTTTTATTCACTGTAAAACCGCAGAAGTGCCAGAGGAAATATCTTATGAGGGCGTCTTTGAATATTGGCTGAAAAAGGCAGAGAATTACTGCTGTAGAAAAGAGAAGGAAAGAGTTGATATGTTAGTTTTATAGAAATGCTTCATGATTCAAAGCATTTCAAACATCACAGCAGTTATCAGCCATTTTTACTGAACATCCTGCATCATAGACCTAAACACTTTGTGTTTGTGAATAATATTATTAACCTACCAGGCAACTTGTTGATATGCTGGTAAAACGAACCTAATATGACTCTACGAGGTAATATTTACAAAATCACGAAATTCTACAACAACGCCGTTGCTTTTAGAACAGCAGGATCACTTTTTGTCATTAAATATTTAAGGAATCCAGGCAGAATAAAGAAGAAGACATAGCCTGCTGTTTGAATAGAAGTTTGAATGATAAAAGTAGCACTGAATAAACTCAAGAACAACATAATGTTCTACTGAGCATGTAGCTCTGCATGGGGTGATTTCTCTCTCACATTTTTTCTATTTATGTCTCCAACAATATTTCACTTCAAAACATTCAGAGGGGTCCATATGAAAGAGAACGAAGTGAACTCTGAAGTTGACATTTGAGATGGCAGAAAAGGTGAAATGACAAGTAATGGCATTCAAAGAAAGGACAAGAACAGAGAGAATGAAATGAAGAAAGGTAACACTCACCTCTTTGAAGCCTCTGTGGATATGATGTAAAATAGGCACAATATGAAGAAAGTGATATTTCTAATATATCCATAACTCTATATACCTGATTGCTATAAAAATAAACTCACGTTAGACATCCTTAACGAGAAGAAATATAAATGTTTTCATATTAAGGCTTGTTGTGGTTTGGTCTGTACATCAGTTAAAATCACAAATTTACAATTATACTGATAATGGTTAAAATGGAAATAACTGTTGTTGATGCTGTGTACATTTTCATTACATTTCTCTCTCAGTGAAAGACAGACGGGAAGGGAGACATGAAGGACAATGTGGTGGATGTTGTATCAAACTCTACAGAGAGAGGAGAAATAATTACCTGACATCTGTTTTTAACAAAGTTAATTAGTCATTTATTTCCCCCAGCAACACATGTGATTGAAATATAAATGCCATTACCCCCTTGTATTCTATAATGAGTCTGTCATAGAGCATAAATCAAACTTAACTTCAGTGCTAACTGCTGTGAAAGGGAATAGGCAATGTGTTGGCCCTATTTCAAATTAAACTTCAAATATATTAGAGATGCTCAGTCACTCTATGTAGAACATTGTTTTCAGTTCAGATATCCAGAAGTTTTGGTCATATCTAACTAAAAAGTAGAACACATATAAAACAAGCTGAAAGATTATTCATTTTAGTGTAAATACACTGACAATGAAAATGTAAATATAATGACAATAATCTTTCATTTTGTTTTATATTTGTGCTACATTAATTATTGTCCAACCAGCGGAACCATCGGGCGAAATCGAGTGTAGCAACGGAAAACAAACGTCTGGCACTTTCTCATTACTTCCGGGTGAACGGGATGTTGTGAAGAGCTGCAGGCTAACGTGTTTACAACATTTCAGGTTATGATTGTTAAAACTTAATGAAGACAAATGTCTGCGTCTTCTGAACCGGGAGTATCAAAAGCAAGGGAATTAAATCCAGCGGCGCTCTCGGCGGGTAAAGCTCAGACAGCGGCGGCGTTAGTTGCTCAGACCCGGATCAAGAAACGAGCCGTCAGCCCCGCGACCCACACAACACCACAGCCAAATAACAACAGCAGCAAAAAGAAGAAAACAACACAACCTGCGCCTTCAACTACTCAGGCTCCGGTAAAGAACTAACTCTAGCCCTATACATGACAGGTCTACCGTTTACGTTTTTTGCTTCATTATGTTTCTCATTGATGGTGCAGCATTTGTCACCGGTTGCTCCAGTGGAGTCGACTTCTGAAGGAAAACCAGTGGGGGGTGTTGATGTAGAGACTTCTACCAAATGTCTTCCTTTTAAAAACCCCAACTTTGTGGTAAGATTGTTCTAGATTAGAATAAAGTCTAAAATGTTCTCTGTTCCAGTTCAATACATTCATAAGTTCTTCCTCCTTCACTAGCACTCAGGTATTGGTGGAGCTGCAGCAGGGAAGAAGAATCGGACGTGGAAGAATCTGAAGCAGATTTTAGCAGCGGAGAAAGCACTGCCCTGGAAAATCACTGATCCTAACTGTGAGTCTGACTTACAAAAGTAAAAAAAAACCCCACTTCTGACTAAATCAGAATAATACTAATACTGTCAAAATAATATTACAAACATCTAATTTAATTGTCAAATCATGTCAGTAAACCAATGCACTTATACCTTTAAATGTTGATGTGTGTGTTGATTTAATTTGTCAGCATTTAAAAGTCTTTTGTTGTTTTTGTCTGTCAGACTGCAGCATAGATGCGCCTCTTTCTATGAAACCTGCTAAAAAGTACTCAGACATATCAGGTCTACCGGTGAGTCTGTTGGAGAATGTTGTCTGTTAATAATTTGGAAGCAGTCATTATTTAATAAGTAGTGTTATCTATCTATGCTTAATGATGTTTGTATCTTTGTGTCCCAGGCAAACTACACTGACCCTCAGACTAAACTGCGCTTTGCATCGATAGAAGAGTTTTCCTACATCCGTCAGTTGCCCACAGATGTGGTGACTGGATACCTGGCTCTCCGTAAAGCCACCTGCATTGTGCCATGAGAGAGAATATAAATCTTTCCTAAATGCTGACTGACCAATGGATGTGAAGGACTAATATACTTATATCATATCACATTCTGTTCCTTGTGTATGTTTATAGTTGCCTTCTTTAATTTGATTGATTAACACAAAATAGTTAAGATTTTTTAAATTTAGGTTTTCAGTGTGTTGTTTAAATGAACTACTTAAATTATGTTTGTTTGGCAAAATTAAATCTGAGATCACCTGTATGTGTAACTTTGTTAAACCAATAACAATACAAAGCAGTGTTGTCACATATATTTTTATTTTGCTGCCTTTAACCAGCATCATGAGGTATTTACAGTGAAGAAAAAGCAACAAAAAAATTCTCACACATTATTCTAACCAAGAAAGCTTCAACTTTTTAACTTAAACAACATTAAGAGAGCATTGTAAACTAAACTCCTGTAAATTAGATGATAACAAGCAAAACTGACAAAATATGTAGCGTCTTGACCATGGAGTTAGAGCTAAAGACAGACTTGTTATAAGGAAAACTTTGGTACTGGAGATGCTATTAACATACAACTTATGAGTGCAGAAGAATTCGATTCATTTGAGCATAAGGTCATTCAGGAGTTCAAGGCCTTACTGATAATGGGTTTGAAAACAACTACAGTCGGGTTACCATTTAAATCTTTATTATCAAGGCAGATTCAGTACCATGAGTATTTTTTATTACAGCAGCAGCAAAACAAACAAACAAAAAAATATTTGCTACAAATGAATTATAATATTTATAATTTAATTATTAATATTACAGTACAGGGTCAGAAATTAACTTTTCCATTAAGGGGCAATTTGTGCCCCCTGAAATTAATTTTTAGGGGCATTTTTATCACCACCTTTTAATCAATTTAACTTCAATCAATCAAAAAACTTAAACTGTTGCCAATATGCCATTTTGTCTGACAAAAACTTGTACTTGAAAAATGGTGTGTATTGACATCATTCCGTGGTTGAAACAAAATCACGTCTCATGGTCATTTATGTTTATTTTGTGATATAACTAGTAAAGAGGAAGAGATGATTGGTTTAAGTAAGGAGACAATTATATCACACCATTGAGATGATTTAAAAGGCATATAAACAGTTATCAAAAGCTCTCTACTATGTATTCATACAACTCTTCATTGCCTTATGAAACAAACATTTGCAACATTTAACCATCCAGTAGCACGTTTGCTTGCTGTGTGCTGCTACAGAACAAATAGGGTTTGGTACATATTTCAAAAACCACTACTGTTATTCACTCCTGTATGACTAAATGACAAGAGAGTGATATGAAAAAGAGCAATAACAATTATTTGCTGTATTGTTTATCCCAAAGGGAGTGTTATCCTGTAAACTCTCTCACTGTTTTTCTGTTGTTACAACCACTTTAGCCGGTAATATTTGCAGAGAGGAGGCTGCGTTATTACAATGAAAGAATGGAAAGACTCTCTCTGTGAATGTGGCTGTTATTGTGCATAGATGTGTGTTAGTTACAGGATCACAGAATGATAGTTTTCCTCTGTCCAGTCAAGCTCCAATCTCACCCTCTGAAGCTTCTCTTTAACTGGAAATGGACTGTTGGGTTTCTCTGGGGATTGTGAGAAATATCCACCATCTTTGTACCAAACACACCAGACACTAGTTTTAAAGAAAACTATACCCTTCCTTTTATTTGTTTCTGTGGTTACACCAATTATCCACCATGAATTGTCTCCAACCTCCACATCCCAGAAGTGTGTTCCTGAGTTAAAGCCCTCAGAACCCAGAACACAGGCATATTCATCAAATCTCTCTGGATTATCAGGAACTGGTTGATGCACCTCACTGCGTCTCAGACTGGTCAGATCATCAGACAGAATCAGAATATGTATTTGCAGTGTTTGGGTCTAGAGTCACAGGAGCTGATGAGAGATAAAAACAACATGTGCTTTTATTCTGATGCTTATTTAACCAGTGTGAGTGAACATGGTATTATTGATAAATACTATTGCTGACAAATGTTCAGCAGTTTCCTCTGATTTTGAACAGTGCTATTATGGATAGACTCGCTTTGTAAATGTAATTCACTGTGTATTTATTTACAGGCAGTGGGGGTTTAAGAGGTTCTGTAGTCTGCTCATTGAGCCTGGGGTAGAAGAGGATACCCTCATAAAACTGTTCCTAGGCCATGTGAGTTTAATTGAAAACACTGTATGTTTACACTACTCACTGTTTTGAACAAGTTCCTGCATCTTCTTCCAGACTCTGAAGGTCAGGTTTCTCAGATGATCTGCCACATCAATCAAAGCTCCTGAAAGCATCTGTGGATCCTGCTGTGAACTCTGGGCTCTGGAATAACATCCATCAGTTAGAACTGCAGTGAGATTCAGTTTAAAATCAAAGACACAACGTCTCACTTACCTTTCCAGTGTGACATTAAATCTCTGGAAAATATACAAAACAATTGATTATCACCTTAAATTATTAACATTTTAATATTATGTCAAAAGACCTTATCAATACAAAGTGAGAGTTTGACTATGCTGGACAATAAGCAAGTTGTTTTGTGCACAAGAACAAATATTCAGTTCTCACATGTAGAAATGAGGCATCACTGGTGTTTATCTTCTCCTCTATGTCTTTTATTGTGTCTGATAGAGCTGAGATCTGTCTGTTCATCTCCTCAAGCTTCTCCTTCATCTTCTGACTCTTCTGCTCTTCCTCTTTCCTCAGTGCAGTGATTGAAGCTTCTTCTTCATCTTGCAGAAACTGATGAAGCTTCTTAAACTCTTCTTTAATCTGCCGCTCCGTCAGCTCAGCCTGAGTCTGAACATAAAAAATAAAGAGACTCACCTCTGCATTTTCATATAACAGATTATATATTTTCATGATAAATTCAGTGTTAAAAGTATTGATGATTTGACTTCTGATTCTCACCTTGATGTGCTGGATTGTTTTATCACAGTCTCTTTTATTGTTTTCTGTGTGTTTAAGCTTCTCTTCTAAAGACTTCAGTGCTGTTTTGAGCTGCTCCTTGAATTTAACAAAGCGTAACAGAACAGGTAATGTATTTGCTTGTTGTTACATGTTCTTATTACTGTCCGACTCTCTGGAATAATTTACGCAGAACAATTCTGATTATTGTGTTTATCAATGATTCATCAATGGTAATACCATGGTGATTTTATGTTACCCTAATATAAAGTGAACTGACCCCTTTTTCCAGACATAGACAACTGATTGTTTAGCATGATCTACTTTCATTCATGTGCTGTTTATTTGACAAATGTAGTGATATCACATATATTTGTAATTGTATGTTAACCGATAATGATATAATGCAAATGCAATACAAACTTCAGCCCTGATGGCTGGATATATTTTATTCTGCTGCCATCTACCAGCATCATAAGGTATTACAATGATACACTGGTAAAATAAACTAACAAACCTAAAATTGCTCTAACTTGCCTCTTTTAACCAATTATGATTTTATTATTGTAGCAGAACATGAGAAATGTGTCCTACCTTGTAAGATTGAACAACTTCACTGATGGGGCGGAATCTGTGATTGACATGTTTTTCTGAATCTCTGCACACAACACACACAGGCTGTTTATCATCCAAGCAGAAGAGTTTGAGTTTCTCATTGTGGAGACTGCAGACCTCCTCAGACCCTGAAGCACTTTCTACTGTCAATGACTCACATAAGTTTTTTAACACCAGATTACACGGAGGTTCATCTCTTGAGGATCTTCTCCTGCAGACAGGACACTCCTGAGTATTGCTGGTTTTCCAGAACTGTTGAAGACACTCTTTACAAAAACTGTGACTACATGACAGAAGAACAGGAAAACCAAAGATTTCACAGCACACGGGACAAGTAAGATCTTCCACTAATACTGTTTTCACAGAAGCCATTCTTAGTTTCCTCAAATCTAATGTTTTTTTCTTTCAGTTTCTCTTCTTTGGTTTCATTAATAACCATCAGAATCTGAAGGCCTGCTGTCTATTCCGTTCTCAGTCCAGTAGAAATATATGGCTAAAAAAGTTTTACACTGAATCACTTCACTGAATCCTTTCTGCTTTTGTCCAAGAGTTGAGAAAAGTGTGGCACCAAAGAGAGAAATAATAAGAGTCACTTCCTTTGTTGTGAAAGAGGGAGGAGTTTATCATGATTATCTGGAGCTTCTGGTACTTTGAGTCTTCTTTAGTTGATATTCAAGTTCCTGCAAGAGAGCAAGTACTGTATGGGAATCGAGAAATAAGTGTTTGGTTAAACTAAATAACTTAAGAAATAAGTTTTGATGAGCTAAGCTAAAACTGTTCTGTAGACAGACAAGGAGGTTATTGTAATAGTTTATTGATTCGTTGAAATTCACAAAGCAAAGTCACAGATTTGCTTTATAGGACCAAAAAGGTTTAAATGAACTGAAAAGTTCAGTATCATATTGCTTCTCTGATATGCTGTCATACAGTTTGATATATTCATTAGTCATTCATTTTTCACAGTCTTGCCTATAAATAAAGACTTGACTGATTTGCTTGATTGTGCCTGGTTGATCCTTTTTTTCCACAGTGACAAGAGCCTGTAAGAATTGTTCTCTGTAAAGGTTCACATTCATCCAAGTCAATACAGAGTGTCATGTCATTTTTTGTCATTTTTAGACCAAATTCACAGTCATTTTCAGAACTTCATAGGTCACATGAAATGTAACCACTGAGATATGAAGCCTCACCTTTAATTAATATTTTAATATTATGTCATATTTTGCCCTGGAAAAATCACTGATCCTAACTGTGAGTCTGACTTACAAAAGTAACAAAACATATGAATCAGTATTTTATATCAGTATTTAAATCAATATTTTTAACATGATTAGAATAATAATTCCAGACCATGTACTGTAAGTAAATAAATATGTTTATATCTTAAGTGTCATGTCAGAGTGTCAATGTGTTGATTTACTTTGACAATGTACAAATCCCTTCTGTCTTTTGTTTTTTTCAGTCAGATGCGCCTTCCTCTATGTAACCTGCTAAAAAGTATTCTGGCATTTCAGGTCTACCGGTAAGTCTGTTGTAAATTGTGTTTTGTTAATAATGTAGAAAAAATATTAGCTGTGACACAAAATTTATAGACTTGATGTGACATTTAATTTCTATAACCACACTTAATGATGTTTGTATCTGTGTCCTATAGGCAAACTGCAGACTAAACTGCAGTTTTACTTCTGTCAGTTGCCTACACTACAGATGTAGTGATTGGATACCTGGCTCAGTGGCTCTCCGTGAAGCCACCTGCATTGTGCCCTAACAGAAAACTCTCCCCAAAACACACATGCACATGCTGACTGAACGCTGAATGCTGAATGCTACAGGATATAAAGAACTAACATACTTGCATCAGAACAAATTCAGTTTCTTGTGGATGTTTATGGTTTCTTTCTTTGTAAAATTGATTGGTTACCATAATATAAAGAAGAGTGACACCTTTTCCATTAGATTGTCAGTAAACAGTTTACAGTGAACTACTTAAAGTTTATTCTCTATTTCTGACAAAATATAATCTGATCACCTATATTTGTAACTGTATGTTAATTAAAACTATACACTGCAAATACAATGCAAACTGTAGCACCTGATTCCTGGATACGTTTTGTTATGCTGCCATCAACCAGCATTATGAAGTACTACAGTGATACGTTGAGAAAATAAATCAACACACTAAAGACCCTTCTGAACTTTCAAAATTAGACAGTAAGCCCACATCAAGACAGCGCTGTTGTCTAATGTCCAACCTGCCTGTCAAACTATATATTTGCATATCTCCCCGCAGCCAATAGTGAGTTTGGGGTGTGGCTACTGTAGCAGGCTGAACTAAGGGGTGTTTAGCTGGTGTAGAAAAAATAATAAATTTTCCTTGCTAAAATACACAGAGAAAGACAGTGGGGTAAAACAAGGGTAAACATTGGCAGTGGGTTTAGAAGATGGAGAAATTTGTTGGAATGTTTGGGTTTCAATGGATATGACAAACTTGCAATGTTTCTTCTTGAAGTTAAAAGTTTTCCTAATATGTTTGACTTTGTGTTGAAAGCAGTCAACTTTTATCTTCTTTTTAATAGACTTTATAGGCCTGTAATAGCTGTGTTTGTGATGTTTGAGTTGAGGGAGGTGTGATGCGCCAAAGGAGTGTTTACAATGGTTGTTAGAAAATGACTTTATTTTTGTAGCCTACTAGGTTACTGCAGGTGACACTAATAGCTCAGAAACTGCCTACCCTACCTTTCAATGGCTTCCCTGCAAACATGTCCTTGCGGGGCCCATGCTGGCTTTTTGCGGGCAGAGTGGGCTAGGGCCAGCCCACACCAAACCTAAACAGGCCCAGCACGGGCTTGCCCAGGAGAGGCCCACAGCTTTGGGCTCACCGCAGGCTCTCTGTGAGCAGGCAACACTAGTAGACTGTCCACATTAATCCCATGATGGCCCAGTGTGGGCCAGCCCGTTCGGGCCCAGAACAACTTTTGTATCCTTTGGGTCCATGCAGGTTTTTGTGTAGGCAGCCCTGTAATGCAACTAGGGGAATACAAACAACATTTCAAAGTTGGAGTTAAACTCTGCAAGAAAGTGGATCTCACGAGCCATATTTGAGGTGTAACAGACATGAGCCTGTTAATAAGAATTTTGTGGACAGTTTTCTTCCTTACCACTAGGGGTGCTAGGGTGTTTTAGGTTTCCTTAAGTAAAGCCATGTGGTAGAGGGAGTTAGCAATAGCAAGCAGCAGTAGCCAGCATGGCTCACCTGCTGAACACATTGTGCTGTGTCCTGGTTGGGAAATGTGTCATTTCAAGCCCAATCTAAAGGAGTTGTTGTTTTTTTCTATTTAAAAGTGCACATTGCTGATGTTTTTTTGCAGAGATGTTACATGTACAGTGCACAGCATAAAAGAGTACACCCCCTCTAAAACTTAACAAATTCAGAAATTACTCTTTACTTAGATGACATGTTAGGGTTCTTTGGAGATATAATGTTCCAACAAGCCTGCTTGATCAATTACCAAAGAAGAATGTCAAAGTTATTCAGCAAAATAAGATTTTCTTATCAAAGTGATAAAATGATATGTTGCAAAAATGAGTACACCCTCCTGAAAGTTACAAAAAAAAATGTATATAGGTTCAAGGCTATTTTTGATCAACAGGTAAGTATATTGAACCAAAACTTTTAAAGACAAGTAATTTCCTGACAATTAACAGTGTTATATAGCCCACTGAATCATACTCAGACTTAATGCTGGCAGCAATGGAACCAGTTGGGAGAGAACTACTAGGTGACTTATTCCTTAGCATAAAAGAGGACAATGTTACAAGAGGAATACCAAATTATTGTTTTAAGTGTCAAAATATAGCAGAAGTAGCACCGGCATTCAAAAACAATGGACTTGTGACAAGGCTCCTGAAATAATCAGGTCTTCACTTTGTTTTCATTTATTGATGAGTGAATTTTTGTTAGAAAAAGAGCAGGAGAAATAACATGCAAGTGTCTCAGAGCCGGCAAAAGCTATGAAAAGAGTGACACTTTATCTCACAGAGAATGACGCAGCCTGCAGAAGTGACATGTATGGTTGTTGTCACCACTAGAATTACCTAATGTAGCCAAAGCACAATAAACTTATTTAACCTCTTCCAAGGCCCATATTTACAAAATAGAGACTTCTGGGAATCCATACTCTGGTCTCAAGATACCAAGGCAATCATTTCGGACCCAAAAGCATCCAAAATGTTCTGGTGTTGCTAGAGGAGGAGTACAGTGAGAAGTGTTTGGTACCCACAGTGACATTCAGTGGTAGTAAAGCTCTTGTATAGGGATGAATGAGTGCTGAAGGTGTGAGGGAGTTGTGCTTTATCAACGCTGTCATGAATTCACACACTACTGTGTGATGTAATACAAAAACTTGAAAGAAGATGCTACCCTCCCCTCATTCCCTGCATTATTGGGCATTTTTTCAGCATGACAATGAAGATATTCATTCTCCCAAGGTGAAAATCCTTCAGTGGACATGTATTTCACTCAATCTTAGCACTCTTGAGCAGCTGTGGGGGATTCTGTAGAGACGAGCTGAGCAAAACTTGCCATTAAAGACCAGAGCATTTAAGGGGGTCGTCCTCCAGGAGTTAAACAGGACAGATGTGAAAATTTGTCATGAACTTGTACACTCAGTGCCAAGAAGGGTCAGAGCAGTATACTTAAAGTTCTGGAGGACATACTAAGTACTAGAGTATTATACATTTGCTGAATTAAATCTAGGGTGTACTCATTTCTGCAATCATTCATTTAAACAAAATCGGCTAATTTACTTATCTTACAGAAAATATTGGCATATATTTTGTTGTTTTTATTAAGTATATGTTTAATACATTTAAATTTTGCCATCTTTCCATGAATTATATTAGTGATCATTAAGAAAATACATCTTTTATATTTATTCAGAGGGGGTGTACACATTTATGCTGTGCACTGTATGTATGTATGGCCTATGTTTGGATTGATGCTAAGAGTTAAAGACAGTGTATTTGTATGCATTTTAGAAGGACTCTTTATTGCTGAGGTCACCACATCATGGTCCAGTTTGAATATGGATTTGAAGTTCTTTTCAATGTGAGACCATAGTCTGGACTATTTTTGACTGTTCCTGTTCAAGGGGTTACTATCCTGTTAGGAAGAGTCTGGTGTTTGAGAGCTGTGGCGTAATAAATAAAATAATTAAATAAATTATATGTGTTTTCATTACAAGAGTTTGGATTATTCATTTGCTATCAGAATGAAAAAAAAAATCCAACTTTGGGGATAAATGCAGTGAAATTCTGCTGCTAGTCTATGGACAGTGTTTGGACATTGATGTACTACAGCGCTTGGCCTGTACAGGGGTGTTATTAGCGCCGCTACGTTATTCTGATTCTGGGCCCCAGGGGCTGGACAGCCTGATAGGTATTCAAATAAAATATAGAATAAATATTACTCACAAATCCTTGGGGGTGGGCATCACTGGGCCAAGACCTCCTGGTAGTCCTCAAATGGTAGAGCATCGGGGCCAAGGTGGGGGGGGGGGTAAAAACAAAAAAAACTAATTTGGGGGGGATAAAAGTCTGCTAAGTGGTATGTCAACCAATTCACCTCCACATAATCGGTATTACCTATTTTTATTAGGAAAAAACAAAAATGTGATTATAGCGTGTTTTAGGAACATGATATCAAGGTTGTGACCCCCAGCCCATCCTAAGTGTCCCCCACTCCCTTGTCCGCTCCAGGGCTTGGTTCAAATCGTCGATTTTAACCCCGCGTTCCCGAGCCCGTCCCGGGGTTTTTTTCCCCTTCTCCTAAGTTTGTTCAAATGAGGGGGCGGTGTTTGCTTGTTGCTGCTGTGATGGCAACAGACAGCCAATTAGAAATTGGAGCAGCGAAGGACGCGCGTACTGCAGCCGGTTTCAGCTATGGAGTGAAAATTTTCTTAAACTACTGTTCGTTAGTTTCCACACTGAAATTCATGTTCACATACTTTGTCCTTGTTTTCTTTCTTTTGTAATGGCAATTGTGAGCGTTTAAAACGCTATTTCTCCTTTTTCCAAAGTCGTAGCTTTCGCTCCCGGTTTGCCTTTGTTTATAAAGAAGACGCAGAAGTTAATTTTTCCAGAAAAACGTAAAAAAAAAAAAAATAAATAAATAAATTGGAGCACAGATTTTGTTCCTCAATTTGTATAGACAAAAGAAATTAGGCAACGTTGTTTTTAAATAACTAGGGAGAAGCCCTGTTTTTTGTTCTCCAATCACTCAGTGGACACCGCAAATAAAGTTAACCCGACATGTGAAACAAGCAGGCAGTTAATCAGGTATAGTATGAGCGGTGAAACATTACAGACAGGTCGGGGTTTAGGATGACAAATTTTTAAAAGCCCTTAATTTGGGAGAGGTGAACTTCACCCCGCGGCCGCGCCCCCCTTTTTTGTTCTGTGCATACAACATTTGCCAATTCCCCAATCAATGTTTTTTTTTTCATGCTGTGCAGCCCCCCACAGTGAGAAAAACATGCTTTTCGCCCGTCATGGCTGAGTCACCACATTGGTCCATAATATGTTATATGTGAGACCATAGTCTGGACTATTTTTGACTGTTCCTGGTTAAGAGTCTGTGTTTGAGAGCTTGGCGGTGTTTTCAACATTGGATTATTCATTTGCTACAGCCGTATGGACTTTTTGTGTAACAGACAGGGGCGCCGCTCAGTACTTTCATTTGTGATTTAAATTTTAGAAATGACAGGTTTTTTTTCCCCTTCTCCCAATTCCTATTAAAATTGTTCTTTCTTATGCTATTCTTTGGACTTTCACGACCAAGCGGCCAGCGGCAGACAGGTCTTGAAAGTTAATCAATGAAAAGAAGATTTCAACTTTCTTTTTCATCAGTATTATTTGTGATTTAAAGACTTTCTTTTTGTTTCACAATCTTGAAAAGAAAAAAAGAAAATTGTCTGTTTTGCTTATATCTACACACCTTTCACTTTTTAAGACTAAAACAAAAGATGGATTCATTGTTATTCTTAATTAAAAAGCACAACAACAATAAAACAGTACTTTACAATGACAAACTAGCATAACATTTATTAACAAAAACGAATAAGACGAGGCATGGCATAGGACACATCACATACTGTATTATACCGACTAATACATAACAGAATGTTTAGCAAACACTGAGGAATCAAATAATAATAATATAAAAAAAATAAGGAAAGCCTCCATAGTGTAACATGAGGTAAACAACAAAGATAACAAGCTTTTCAAAACGAAAACAAAAAGTCAAACTAAACTGTCTGTCGCTGACAGGACTTGCATGTTTTCTCTACAAGAATACCAACATGTTCACCTTCTCTGGTTTAAGAAGCGGTCTTTTACTTTAGTTTGAAAACCAAATCCTCCGCTGCGCGCACCTTCGCGCTCGTGCTGACATGCCTAGTTAAAGCACAATGGGCGCGCGCTGCTCTCGCTCTGCATACGCGCCGCTTCTGCGCTGCCTCTGCTCTGCTTACTCGTGCGGTGTGAAACCAGGCTCTACTGAAGCGCTCGAGCCTGATCAGTGAAATCTTTCTCCTGCTACAATGTGCTGCAGCTGGCAGCGCGCGCGCTTTGGAGCAGGGCAGACCACGTCAAATTTTTACTCGCACACTCTCAAAAAATGGTCGCATTTTGGTCGCAGTCTAGAGCCCTGAATATATAAAATAATTTTATAAAATAAAGAAAACGATGTGCCGTCTCGTCTTGAACAGGAGCACTTCACAAAAATGAACCGAAAGTCAGCGAATACATGACTCACAGACATGATAAATATATCTATAGAAAGCTTTAAATTACTACTTAACGAAATAAATCAAATCGAAAACAAAAACTCTTTCATTATAATCTGTGAAGATGCACTTCTCTCTAAAGGAGATGGAGTCAGGATCTTCATCTGATTCTTCATCTTTGCGACACTGACACAGAAAACACTAGTTTATTAGTAAATAATTCAAATATCTCCTTACTATTTCCCCCTGACACATTCATGTTAATTACTTTTGCTGGGGCTTTATGGCAAGCTTTATTGAGTGTATTTGAAGCAGAACTCTTCAGCTGCGCTGACGGCACTCGCTGCTGCTGGACACTAAACACCGTCCAGCCGCTCTTGACAGTTGTACCAGCGCGGCAATTTTTTTCATCACTAATTGATGGATGTCTAAAATATAAACATAAGGAGAAGCCTAAAACAGGCCCGAGGCCCGGCCCGCGTCTGAACTATGATGTGAAAATTGGCCCGATCGAAGCCCGGTCGGGGCCGGGCTGAAATGCAGGGCTCTAGCGTTCCCCTCGGTAGAAATCACGTTTCTCCCTCGGGGGCCCCCTCCCATCGTCGGGCCCTTAGAATCGTCCTAACTTTTCCCCCCCTTATGGCGCCCCTGACTACAGATAAGACTTTCACACACATCAAATTTCACATGACGAAATCCTACAATCTTACATTGCATTGTTTTCTTTCGTTTGTTTTTTTGTACTTTTGTGTATTTACATTTTTGGCTATATGTAGCTGTATTAACCTGAATTGAATGTTTTCTATTTTGTATTTAATAAATTGATTTGAAATCCCTTTGACTACTGTACATTTTTGACAATGTAGACATTAGTTATGTGGTGACTGCATCCATTTCAGATGTATAATAACTGTTTTTCCCAAAGATTTAAGTTATAGTAGCTGAAAAGTATTTAAAGTGAAACCGATGTATCATTGTAGATTAAAAGTACAGGCCATGTGTGGGCCTTGTGAGGGCTGCCTGAGGGCTAAGTGCAGGGCCTGCGCTAAGGGGCCAACATTTTGCCAATGAGCAAAGTCTTAGAGGCCCTGCGCTGGAAGCCCGCTGGGGGCCCTTAAGCCGGGCATACACTGTGCGATTTCAGCAAGGTATCAACTCACACTGTACGAGAAGATCGCATGCGATGTAAAGCCAAAGCTCACGATTTATGTGCTCTCACGATACGTTTGAAATACTCGGGTTGCGCTTGCGCAGACGATGACACTGTATATGGACGATAGCCAGAGATAACTTAAAAAAAATATATATATATCGGTGATATTGTGAGGATTTGGTATTTCCAATTAATGTATTAAATTATTACTATTATTATTATTATTATGGTAGTTTTATTATTAAATGTAGCTCAAATGGTAGAGCTACAATTTATTCCCAGGGAAAGCAAGAGCTGATAAAATGCCTTGAATGCGAAATAATTGTGTAAGTGTATAGGTCTATTTACCGAAATAATTGCACCGCACACTAAGACGCATATGTTAAAAGATTAATTTAGATTACTCCTCACTGAAAATTATTTAAAACATTTAGATATATTCCACAATTAATTAGGCCTATAATTAAAATTCTCAACCGTCTATCTAGCCTATGTCCGGACTCTGAACACTGAATGAACAGCTTAATGAATATATTCAGTCAATGAAAATAAAGCCTTTATTACAGACAAGGAAATTCCAAAAACAACTTGTTTAATTAACACAAAATACTTCGATTCTGTTGTTGTTGTTTTTTCACTACGTATATCAGCCATAAGGGATTAAAAAAATAATAATTTTTTAGAAAATAAATTAAGACAATACCCAATACTACCCATATCTTTCGTCTCCTCTGAGAGAATGTGCCGTTATGCAGCGACAGATGCCGAAAGCTCTTTCAGTTTTTACTTTCACTTTCTGTAGCGTAAGGAATTGACTGGACTTCTTCACGGGCATTACGCTCATGAAGTTTGCAAATTGTTTGTGTGGTATGCACTGGCTCGCCTTCATGGATTAAAACTGAAATATTTATAATTTTGCGACGTGTTTGTCTTTATCACTAATTGCAAAATGATGGACAATGGTTCACATTTCCCGTGATAATAACATTATTTTATCAAAAATCTCCCTCTTGTCGTTTTCTTTCTTGCTGCAATAAAGATTAAATGGTTAAAGTTCTATGTAACAAAGTTCGTAGGTCGGGAAGAAGGAGGCGGGAACCGGCGAACAGTAAAGAGCCCCTCACGGACGACTGCCGCAACAAAACACAAACTAAAATCCAGGCCTGGTCCTCTCTCGTCTTCCTCTGTCGTCACTCCTCCTTTTATCCTTCCGGAGCTCCTCCGTGGGACTCGAGACCGGTGAGTGGCGCAGGTGTCGGTCATTACCATTAACTCCACCGGCCTCGCTCCGTTCCCACGGCTCTCGGCCCCGCCCCACTCGTCACATACCCCCATCGCCCCTCGCAGGCCGGGGGGTACCCTCGAGACTGCGCTCTACTCCCCCCCCCCCCCTCCTAGGGGGGCCCGTCAGGGCGGCCGCGGCGTACCTGGGGGTAAGGACAGACGAGGCGAGAGAAAAGGAGACGGAAGGATGAGGAGAGACAGAGACGAGAGAGGGGAGAGAGGAAGAAAAAAAAAAAATCTCGGTCCGGTTCCCCGACACACTGCCGCTCGGTCCTCAACCAGCTGAGAGGCTCTCACTCGCGGTGCCATGCGATGGTACTGGACATCTTTGGTGGACGGCCTAACGCTCCTCCGCCTCCTGGCGGACGGCGATGGCTCCTCCGGTCGAGGGTAGCCGGCAGCGAGTCCCCCGTTCCCTGCTCCTCCCCAGACATGGCGGATGGCAGCAGGCTCCGGCCTCTTGGCGAACGGCGCCGACTCCTCCGCTCCCTCTTGGACGGCAGCTCCTCGACCCAGGAGCACGGCAGCGAGCCTTCCGTCCCACCTGATCTTCTATCGTTCCAGCACCACCGCCTCGGGCAGCCACTGACGGTCTCCGCTTTCTCCGTGCTGCCCGACCTCCTCAGCACCGCGATCCCCCTCAGCAGCGAGGGCTTCTTCTGACAGCATGTCCCTCCTTCCTCCCGGGTTTCGGCACCAATGTAACAAAGTTCGTAGATCGGGAAGAAGGAGGCGGGAACCGGCGAACATTCAAACAACTTTAATAAACAAATCAACAAACATTCACGAGTTCACACTTACATATATTTAGCACGAGTAACGTGATGCGTATTTGGCGAGTAGAAAAACGTTGTTGGTGTGCTGTCCTGGGGAAGGGCTCCGAGCTCGGGAAATGCCCGAACCCAGAGTACCCCCCCTAGTGTGGTGAGAATTTAGTAATGATGGTGGAGAAGGGGTGGTGGAGGGATGCTGATTAACCGTCAAATGAATGGAGGTATGTCGGCTGTATTTATATCCGTGTATTGATGGACTTGATTGCTTACCGCCTGTGTCTAATTAGGCTAAGTATCTGACGTGCTCCTCCCGAACTTTGTTAATAAAACATCATTAAAAGTAAAGCGGCAGCCCCTCACGGACGACTGCCGCACACAAAACACAAACTAAAATCCAGGCCTGGTCCTCTCTCGTCTTCCTCTGCGTCACTCCTCCTTTTATCCTTCCGGGCTCCTCCGTGGGACTCGAGACCGGTGAGTGGCGCAGGTGTCGGTCATTACCATTAACTCCACCGCCTCGCTCCGTTCCCACGGCTCTCGGCCCCGCCCCACTCGTCACATTCTATTTTCGCGCAGGCGCAGTGAGGGAAAAGCACTGAGTTTAGGGCAGTCAGTTCGTAGCTCTGCTTCAACTGTGCGATACCCTCACGAGGAGCGAGCAAAATTTCTGACATGTCAGAAATTCATCCGACCGTCCGATTGCCTGTCGGGAGAGACTTATCGCTTCTCGTTTCCCCCTGTACACTGAACGAACACTGCACGACAAACGACGCACGACAAAGCTGAAATTCGGCCCGACTCTGGAAAAACAGTTGCACGAGTCCGAATTCGGCTCAAAATCGGACGAAAATCGCAGTGTATGCCTGGCTTTAGGCTAGCCCTAAGTGGGCCCGTAAAGGGCCAGTGCAGGCTTGTTTGCAGGGTTAATTATCAGACAATGATTCATTTCATCACCTCACCACTAGGGTGATCAATTCCAGTCCCAATTGCAGAATGAGACTGAAAAAAAACTTAACATGCAAAAAGTGACTAAGTGTTTAGTGTCTTGACCATGGGGTTGAAGTTAGACTTGTTAAGAGCAAGACAGTGGTACTAGAGATGCTCAATACAAGAAATGAATATGGCATTAACCTACAACACTCATTTTGATAGCGAATTCCGAATAATTCAGATTCTATTAACTGTAACAGGTTCACTCACGAGTTCAAGACTGAAAATCAGTCACAAACACACAAAGATTGATTGCACCCAGTTAAATCACTCCAACAAACTGGACTGAACTCAAACAACCACTTCCCACATAGCAAATGTTTTCTGGCCCAGCTCCGGGCCAGACAATCACTTTTCCCTCGGCTCAAGTACAGCAAAGAATGATGGCCCTGAAGTGGCCCAGAACTGGATTAAAGACAAGGGCCACACGTGGGCCATAACCGGCCCGAATCTCAGCCAGTAATCACCCTTAACTGGCCCTGAACTGGGCCAAAACAGGTTTTATTATTGGTACCAATTCTCAGCCTTAAGTAAACCAGAATAGCCAAATCTGAGCCACACCTGAGCCTTATATAGCCCAGATCCAATACAGAATCTTATATTTGATATTATTGCATTTACTATAATCGCCATTATTAATTTTGTTAAATGTTTTGGTAATGTACACACAAACTGTGCCAATAAAGTACATTAAACTGAATAGAACATCAGCCTTAAAATTCACAGGTCATGTAACTGTGCAATAAAAAATGTATTGCATTGAAAATGTTTTATTTTTTCTAAAGAACAAATCAACCAAAATAGAGTGAGTGTATAAAGTATACAGTCTATAAGAAAAACGTAACAGACAGACACTTGTAATCACAAGAATGTATTGCAGAAATGTCAAAGTGCAGTACCACAGTGGTCCAAATGACGATGCGTTGTAGTCGCGGTCCTCTCTGGTGGAATATAGTAGTTTAGTGTGAGGAGCAGGGCATAATTTAAGTTGTTAAACGCTGAAAATACTATCCCGATCAACTCCGTAAGGGAGCCCGTTTCTTATTCAAAACACGCATCACCGGAAACACAGCATGTCGCAATCTATGACGAAACCGGCGAGAGCCAATGAGCGTTTGATATCGCTGCCGTAAAACTTGTTGTAAAACTGCTTAATGGCAAATTTTTAAATTGTTACTATAGCTACAGAGAAAAGAGATACATATTGCCGATGAATGGTTTGAATTTGGATCTGTTCCTCACACAAATCATCACATGGATACCGAGGATTTGAATAAAAAATATATATATTTATGATCATATTATTTAATGCTTGTGCATGACAGCATATTAATAAAATGATGTGCCCTATGGTAAACCAAATAAATATTACATGATAATGATTAAATTATATCTCTCTATCTCTCTCTCTTTATATAAAGTTTCTAAGATTATTTGTACTGAGAATAATAATATATAACCAAATTATAATAAAAAAAAAAATTAAAAAAAATTTGTGATGTATTGTCAAGTATGGTGACCCATACTCGAAATTGGTCCTCTGCATTTAACCCATCCGAGTAGTGCACACACACACACGGAGCAGTGGGCAGCCATTGCTCTAGCGCCCGGAGAGCAATTGGGGGTTCGGTGCCTTGCTCAAGGGCACCTCAGTCATGGTATTGAAGGTGGAGAGAGTGCTGTTCATTCACAGTCCCCACCTTCAATCCCTGCCGGACCTGAGATTTGAACCCACAACTTTTGGATTACAAGTCCGACTCTCTAACCATTAGGCCACGACTTCCCCTTAAGTGCAGTTTAATGCAGTTGACTGATTTACTGATTTGCTTTATTTTGAAATGATAATGCTGACAGCAAGCCGTGTTGGCCCAGATCCAGCCCACATCTGGCCAGCATGGATTTCACACGGGCTAGATGTGGGCCGGATCTGGGCCAACACTATGTTGCTGTTTTGACTTGCTATTTCAAAGATTAAATTTAAACAATACTACACTTAATTAAAATTTCTGTGATCATTTTATCATATTTATTTATCTTGTTTTTCATGGGTCTCATAATATGCTGTCAGGTCACTGCCTGATCTGGCCCACACAATCGGCCCTCATATTGTTTGCCGTGATCCACGCCTTGCCATCATTGCCCAGCTCTGGCTGAATGGGTACATGCCATTGCCGACAGGAGGCCAGCAGTGCCAGCTTGAGGCCACATTTGGGCCAAGTCCGTTTGCTATGTGGGTTTAGCCGGTAATATTCTTAGAGGGAAGGTTTCATCATGACTATAAAAAAATGGAAAGACTTTCTCTATGAAGATGGTTGTTAGTGTGTGCAAATGTTTGTTAGTTACGGCATCACAAAATGATAGCTTTCCTCTCCCCCAGTCCAGCTCCAGTCTCACCTTCTGAAGCTTCTCTTTAACTGAAAAGGGGTTGTTGGGGATCTCTGGAGACTGTGAGAAATATTCATCATCTTTGTACCAAACACACCAGACACTGGTGTTAAAGAAATCTGCTCCCTTCCTTTGGTTTGATTCTGTGGTTACACCAATTATCCACCATGAATTGTCTCCAACCTCCACATCCCAGAAGTGTGTTCCTGAGTTAAAGCCCTCTGAACCCAGAACACAAGAATATTTCTCAAATCTCTCTGGATTATCAGGAACCAGTTGTTGTGTCTTGCAGCGTCTCAGACTGGTCAGATCATCAGATAGAACCAGACGTGGATGTGCAGTGTTTGGGTTCAGAGTCACAGGAGCTGAGGAAAGATACAAACAACATATACTTTTTTTTCAGGCGATTTAAATAGCAGAAGTGAACATTATTTCTAATAAATACCCGTCCTATTGCTGAAACTTTTTTACTGACAGTCTACTGGGATTTTGGTGAGAGCTGTTTTTGGCAGATCATCTTTTTAATTTATTTTTTAACATTTATTTACAGAGGTCAGGGGTTTCAGATGAATGTTTTTCTGAGGTCCAGTGAGGAAGGGGCCTGCCCATAAAAATGTTCATGTGACCCTAAGAATTTAAGCAAGGACCTTGCATAAGTTTACACTATGTCTGTAACATCTTAACTCTTTAAAAGACTCACTGTTTTGAACAAGTTTCTGCATCTTCTTCCAGACTCTGAAGGTCAGGTTTCTCAGATGATCTGCCACATTAACCAAAGCTCCTGAAAGCATCTGTGGATCCTGCTGTGAACTCTGGGCTCTGGATAAAACAATAACATTCACTAGTCAGAACTGCAGTGAGCATAGTGAGTTCAAAATCAAAGACACAAGTGACACAATGTCTCACTTACCTTTCCATTGTGACATTAAAATGCTGCAAAATATGAAGAAAACAATGTATTATCTCCTTTAACAATCAATATTTCCATTAATTATGCAATTAATTGTGTTTTAAAGGAGCTTCTCAATACAGGGTGAGAGTTTGACTTTGCTGGACAATGAGCAAGTTGTTTTGTGCACAAGAACAAATATTCAGTTCTCACATGTAGAAATGAGGCATCACTGGTGTTCATCTTCTCCTCTATGTCTTTTATTGTGTCTGATAGAGCTGAGATCTGTCTGTTCATCTCCTCAAGCTTCTCCTTCATCTTCTGACTCTTCTGCTCTTCCTCTTTCCTCAGTGCAGTGATTGAAGCTTCTTCTTCATCTCGCAGAAACTGATGAAGCTTCTTAAACTCTTGTTTAATCTGCTGCTCTGTGTGCACAGACTGGGTCTGAATATAAAAACAGAGAAGTTTACCTCTGCATTTTTATACTGTATAGATTAAATATATTTTGTCCATATAAATTGTGTTAAAAAAACTGGGCATTTGACTCTTAGTCACCTTGATTTGCAGAACTGTTTTGTTATACTCTCTTTTCATTTTTTCTGTGTGTTTAAGCTTCTCTTGTAAGGACGTCAGTGCTGTTTTGAGCTGCTCCTTGAATTTAACAGTGGAACAGTGAAAATCTGTTTGATCAGTTTCTGCATATACAGTGCAAACTATAGGTACTTATGCATGGATACATTTTATGGTAACACTTTATAATAATGTTCAGTTGTAAGTCATTTATAAGTGATTAGTTAATGATTAACTCATCTTTTACAAATCATGATTATGTGTTCATAAATGATTAATAAGTGACATGTTAATATTTATATATATTTTGTAGATTGAGTTGTAAATAATTTACAAGTTATTATATAATGATGAACTAATCATTTACAAAACATGACTATACTTTCACAAATGATTATTAACCAATATTCTAACGATTTACAAATCTGTCGTAAGTTATCTTTAAAAAAATGCATATCATGAAATAACCAAACAGATTCTTAGTAAATAGTTAATACATTACTAGTTAATATATTATTAATCACTTATTATTCATTGAAATGTCAACTGTACTATATTGTCTCAATAAACATTTGTTAATCATGAACAAATGATGATCAAACTAAATGATCGCTACATAATTTATGTATATTTTGTTAAAGTTGTAAACTGGTCTGTTAAAAAGCACAAAAATGCAATTATGCCAAAAACTTTTTATTTTAAGAATAATACATTATTTGCTGTCAAATGAATAAACGTGTAAATGACTTACAGTCAGGGGATTCCAGTGGGTTAGGGGCGTCGCTAGACCCCTGCCCCAGTATAAATCTCAAGTTATGTTTTAAGAATTTACTTTATTTGTCAGTGTATTCATTTACATCGATAATCGCGGCAAAAAACTGGTCTATATGCAACGTAGTAACCTAATTCATGTGAGAGGAGGCAATGCCTCCATGCTCCATCGCGATATGTTTGTATATGATCGGTTCATTCGATAAATCCCGCCTCTTGTTTTCGTGCGAGCTCTTGGCCTGAACGAAGTAAACAACTCACCCGCTTAGATATATCACTGCTATGTGTCACATCAAAATAAAACTTGAAATGGCCTGAAAACGTGATGACTGTCAAGTTAGTGAGCATTCAGCGTGATGAAATGAAAGATGTAGGCTAAGTTATCTTCGTGTCTGTGACAGTGTTTACGGGGCTTTTATGATGACTCGAATAAGTTGACTTAAAAAGAATATCTGAACATCAGTTCTCTATTAAAAACGGAGTGTCTATTACACTAAGTGCAAATAGTTGGTAGCAGCCATTTACACTAACTCCGCCCATCAATATAAGCTTACTACAAAAGATGCTAGTTAGCCGAACAAGTCCAGTGGTGTAGATAGTAAAGCGCGTGTTATAGTCACTTTTGATGCGATCGACCCGGGTTCGATTCCGCCCTTTACCGAGCTTTTTTTCTTTCTTTCTCCATTTTCAAATCTCATATCACATGGGGTAGGTGTAGGGAGGGCTTATTGCCCCAATACGGTGGCATCCATTTAATAATTTGAATTAAATTTTATTTATTTAATTTACTCTCAATATGTTATTATTGCATTTTATAATGTTCTACAATACTAATGTGCAGATAATTGCCACTATTTGAAATAAGTAGTATAAATAGCAGAAAATCCTGCTATTTTAACATAGTGTAAATAGATTCTATAGTAATTTGCACTTAGTGTAAATAGCATATTGCAAAGAAAATACTGCTATTTTCACTTGATGTAAATAGCATCTAACTAAGATTAATAAATGCTGTAGAAGTATTGTTCATTTTTAGTTCACGTTAACTAATGTTAGCCTAACTAATGAAGTCTTTCCAAAATATTGTTCAAATTGTTACTGCCTTTCATTATTACTTTGGAATAAATGTAAAAATGCATAAAAAACACTATGAAATGTATAATTATTTAAAATATTAAATAAAATAAAAATAATGTTAATAAAATACGAAAAAATTAAGTGTAACAGGGACATATATATATATACTGTGTGTATATATATATATACTATATATAAGCCTCCTCATTTTAAAACACCACCGCACACCACTGGTGCTATTATAGGCAGTACAATTTAATGCTAAAAAAAATGAACCAACCTTTTTTGGACTTGGCTGAGAAACCAGGGAATGCCTTTGTTTTTTTTTCTAGATTAAATATGCTCTTTATTTTAGTTGCAGCCATAAAATGACTGGTTTCTTGAAATATTGTAATTGTAAATTCTTGAAAAGATGTAATTATTCGTTGTTATCACTGTGTAATGTAGAAGAATGCAGATGTGCAAGAAAAAAATCTCTCTGCTTTTATTATTTCCATACAGTGTATGCCATTTATGCCGTAAACAATGTAAATGTTCATGTTAAGTATGTTAAAGATACTTAAAAAAATGTCAAACATACATGTTTACCTTCCTCAGTATTGTTGCACTGTAAGAATAATGGTTTAAGCAATGGAAGTTTGTACAGTGCATTGTGTTGCACACTTCTTGCACACAGCAGGCATTCAAGAAAAAAGTGATAGAAAAATTAACGGGGGCCTGTGCCCCAGTAGAGCTTTAGGTCTAGCAACGCCCCTAAACCCTTTCTCTCATCAGCACAGACTTGTGTTCTGTGTGGAGTGTGTGGGACAGTGATAATGTGAACCGGTTTTACCCTCCCCTGAAGATCATCACATCAGGTGCACAGAGTTAAAATACTCCATGTGTGTCAGAGAAGACATCTGTCTACACCCTCACCAGTCAGTCTTTACATTGCAGTTTACACTACAAAAGTATTCAAAAACTGTTGTGTAAATGCATGAATAAGTCATTTACAAAGCTTTTTGCATCCCCCAATCTAGTGTAAACTACTCATCAGTTGTAAATGTTTTACAAACCTTCCGGTTACAGGTTGTGTGTGTAAATCATTGTGTACACACACACAACCTGTACTGCAATGTAAAGGCTGACTGGTGAGGGTGTAGACAGATGTTTTCTCTGACACACGGAGTATTTTAACGCTGTTCACATTATCATTGTCCCACACACTCCACACAGAACACAAGTCTGTGCTAATGAAAGGGTTTAACACAACCCACTGGAATCCCCTGACTGTTAGTCATTTACACGTTTATTCACTTGACAGCAAATAATTTATTATTCTTTAAAAAATTAGTTTTAGCGTAATTGCATTTTTGTGCTTTTTAACAGACCAGCTTACAACTTTAACGAAACATACATGAATTATATACTGATCATTTACTAATGGTTTAATCCTCACTTGTTCATGATTAACAAATAGTACAATGAAGACATTTCAATAATTTATAAGTGATTAATAATATATTGACTAGTAACATAACTAGTAACTATTAACCATTTACTAAGGATCTGTTTGATTATTTCATGATGGTATTTTTTAAGATTTGTAAATGATTAGTTCATCATCATCTAATCACTTGTAAATGATTTATAATTTAATCTACAGAACAGATACAAATATTAACATATCACTTATTAATCACTTATGAATGTTTTGTAAAGGATTAGTTCATCATTACTAATCACTTATAAATGACTTACAACTGAACATTATTATAAAGTGTTACCATTAATTCTAGTAAAGAAGAGAATGTGTCCTACCTTGTAAGATGGACCAACTTCACTGATGGGGCGGAATCTGTGATTGACATGTTTTTCTGAATCTCTGCACACAACACACACAGGCTGTTTATCATCCAAGCAGAAGAGTTTGAGTTTCTCATTGTGGAGAATTGTGGAGAGTTTCTCATTGTGGAAAATGGAAGCCCCTTGTAGTAGCTCGAAAGCAGTGGCCATGAGAGGAAGGGGGTATCGATTTCGAACTGTGATCTTGTTGAGGCCTCGATAATCGATACATGTCTAAGACCCCCATCTTTCTTCCCCACAAAGAAGAAGCCCCACCGGGGAGAGAGGTACAAGGATGATGCCGCTGCCAAGGATTCCTTGAATGTAGGTATCCATTGCTGTGCGCTGGGGGAAGATAGGACAAGATTCGACCCCTGGGAGGGCAAGAGCCAGGGAGTAGCTCAATGGCCAGTCGTAGGGGCGGTGAGGTGGTAAGGAGGTGGCCCGGGACTTGCTGAATACATGCCTTTACAGACACTGATGACTAGGAACATGGGGACTCGAGGATAACAGGTCGACAGACCTCTTGAATATTTCGGAACTGGGGCTGAGGGCACAGGACAAGAAAGATCTTCCACAGATACTGTTTTCACAAAAGCCATTTCCAGCTTTCAAATCCAGTGATCTTGACCTGTCTTTCACTTTCTCTTCTTTTGTTTCATAAATAACCATTAGAATCAGCAGGTCTGCTGTTTGTTCTAATAGAGTCTCAGTCCAGTAGAAATACAAAATGCTTTTTCTAAGTTTTTCTGTCTACATCACTGAACCCTTTTTGCTTTTGTTGAGATAAGTTGAGATAAGTCACCCTATGACACCGAAGAGAGAAATGTTTCCTGATTCTTTTTGAAAGAGGGTGGAGTTCATAGTGATTATCTGGTGTGTCTGGTTCTTTGAATCTTCTTTTCTTGATTTTAATCAACTTCTTCCTGTAAGGGAGTGAGTATGTGAATCAAGAATTTGATAAACAACTGCACAAGTGAATTATACTGATCAATTCAGCATCTCACTTCATGTTCCTTTTCTGACATGCTATCATACAGTTTGAGGTATTAATAAGTTCTTACTTCTTATAGATTTTTATGGCCGTAAGCTTGATTTGTCACTCCACTATAAAGTGACCTTATTTCCACTCATAGACTTAGATTTTTATTGGATTGTTTAAACTGAACAACTTTTATTCTTGTGCACATCAATAGCTCCTGACTCCTAGATAAATTTTATTTAGCTGCCATCTACCAACATCATAA
Organism: Schizothorax lantsangensis; assembly: GCA_027422415.1. Lineage (NCBI taxonomy): Eukaryota > Metazoa > Chordata > Actinopteri > Cypriniformes > Cyprinidae > Schizothorax > Schizothorax lantsangensis. The sequence continues at coordinate 20,830,396 of CM049850.1, read as the reverse complement.
GTTATTACAGTGACATACTGATAAAATAAACCAACAAACCTAGAAATTTCTATTTTAACCAGAGCTAGACTTTTCTATGTGGGGTGGCCAAGGCTACTTCAGGGTGTCGACAGACCATGAAAGAAAATTGAAGGCATCAAAGGAGCAAGAATGAGAATTTAAATAGAAAGAGAGAGAGAGAAATCAAATTACTATTAAACAATTATTGTAGGGTGACAAACAATACAGGTCTTTGGAGGTGAGTGTTTCTGGGTCACATGTCTGACTCGTTTTTCTGTCACGGCCGGGTTTGACCGGGTCTCTGGGGGTAAGGTTGTCAGAGATCTACCACTGAGCCACAGGAGTGGTAATGTTGGACGCCAAAAAACACTTGAGAAGGCAGTAATACCAGGAATGAAGATTTATTTGTAAAAAAAAAGTCTTTGCAAGAATAATTTAACATGCCAAAGTTCTTCTCGGACCGAGGTATTAACAACATAAAAATGTGAAAACCAAAAGAGAAAATATTAGAAGTTCTCCACTGTAGCAGATTGTGTGATCCAACAGGGTTACTTCACACTACCCCACAATCAAAGAAAAGAACTCAGGATACCTATACTTGGGGTAGCTTATGACAATGTGACTGGCAATGTATATGCGAGTATTACCAGGCAGGAACACAGATGTAAACATAAGACTCAAAAACCGAGTGAGGAACCAAGATCTGAAAAATACACCACTTATCTCTATTATTTGATTAACTGGGGGAAACAAGGCACAGGTGAGCTGGATAACACTAATAAGGCCACACAAGGAAGAACTAAGGCAGAGGAGAACACAGGGGACCTCTAGAGGCACGGAGACAAACTACAGGAGGTAGGATGCTGACAGATGCATACTCAAATTCAAGGTGTCAGTCCAAAATACAGGTGTCAGTCCAGTGAATCTAATCACCATACAGGTAAAAGTTCACTTCAAGAATTAACAAACTGGCTTGTCTGCAGTATCAACCCATTCTGCAGTAAAAATCAGCAGAAAAAGAAAGGGTGATTATAATATTAGGCTGTATCTTCTCTGTATTCAATCCACAGAAAGACAAACAGTCTTTACACACACTTTACACAGTGTTTGACCACAGTATGTCATGTGGAATTTATTTGTTTTAGCCCAGGGTAACTTTCAGAACAGGTCATATTTCAAAACTTTTCTTGGGCTCTGGAACACCATTCAGAACTGTAGTGAGTTTGAGTTCACAAACAAAGACACAAGTGATACGACAGCTCACCTTTTTTATTGTGGCATTTAGCCATTTAGGTAGATGCTTTTATCCAAAGTGACTTACAAATGAGATACAAAACAAAACAATTCAGAATCTCCTCAAACAATATTTGCATAAAATAATTGTCTTTAAAGGAGCTTCTCATTATAGGGTATGAGTCTGACTGTGCTGAATAATAAACCACTGCTCTGTGAGCTGAATAAAATCAGATTCAACTCTGTTCAACTCTGCATTTCCATATAATAGTTTTCTTTTTGTGATTGTCCATGATACATTCTATGTAGAAAACATTCTTTCTTTCTTTCTTCCTTTCTTTCTTTCAGCTTAAGAACTTCTGTGTTGAATTGAGCTGCTTCTTGAATTTAACAAAGCAAAAATCTGTGTGAAATCATGAAATACAGTGACACATTGAAAAAATAAACCAACAAACCTGGAAAAGTAATCTTTTAACTGCGACTCTCCTTAACTTTTAAAATTACACAGTAAAACTACTTCAATACAGCATTGTACAGTAAAATGTGTTGATCTTAAAGTGATCCAAATACTGTTATGATCTCTAGCTGCAGTGCCCACGAGCTTCGCTAGAGGGCACCCCATCCTGTACCCTTTACCACTCACCCCAGACTCCATTTCACATAATCCTTTGCCTGGACACCTCATCTATTGCATCACCTGTCTCTAATCAGATCTCATCATCAGTTCACAGCTGTCTTACATTAGAAGGACTTTAAAAGTAGCACACACTCGCTCTGTCTTCGCTGGTGATTGAATGTTGTATAGCTCTTCCATGGTTTCTAGTTTCCGTGTGTTTCCTTGCCTTCGTGTTTTGATTCCCTGGACTGTTTTCTTATTTAAGATTGTTTTGCTGCCTGCCCTGACCATAGCCTGATTACCTGGATTACTCTTTTGCCTTGCCGCTGCCATCGTTGTTTGCTGTTGTTGACTATGCCTGTTAGACTGCGCTCTTATTAAAGCCTTGTTTTTGGATCCCCACTCCGTTGTCATGCCTCCCTCGTTACAATAACCAGTTAACACATGTAAATTAGATGATAAATAGAAATAAGTCTTATACTCTCTATAGAAGGTAATACTTTATTTATTTATGTATTTCTCTTGAAGGCCCTCATTGGAGCAGCTCACAACATTGCCAAAAACAAAGTCTCTGATATTGATCTTGGTCGGCCTGCTATTTGGTCTCCTCAAGGATTTTTTATTTATTTTTTCATGCCAACAAGAACCTGTAAATAAGATCAGGACCTGGGGGTGTATTCCAGAAAGCCCGGTTAACTTACCGTCAGCTAAACCCTGAACTTTCGGTTGATTAACCCCAAACCTTGCTTACTATGTGGTTCCAAAACCGCGTCCAGGAGTAAGTTAATTCAACTCAGAGTATGTTTCTGATTAAGACTCAAGACATTCTCAACAGAGCGACGAATCGATGAGTCACTATGGAAACGGATGCTAAGAAAAAGCGCACCATGCCGTTTCTTTCTTCTTCTTTTGTTCAATGGTCATTTACATGCTTAGTGCATATCACCACCTAATTGATGGTTGTGCAATCATTTTTATTTTTTTTCTGTTTAATCTTTAATCCTTGAAAATATTAATTATATTGTTTGTTTGATGCTAATTATACATTAAGTCATATCAGATATGTATTTTTATTATAGAAATACATTATAGAAAATGCCATAATATAAAATGCAATAAATATATATAATAAATTAAACATTACCTTATCATAGTGTTTTATCATTTATACAGATAACTGTTATATACGCCTATAAAATAAATATAATAACCTTATTAGAATAATATATTACCTTATTTATTACTTACATTAGCGCTTTATCATTAACATATCATACAAATATATATAATAGGCTATATTACATATTGTAATGTTACATAATGTTGTGCGCTATGTGTCACGCCCACTGAAGGCTCGTCAGTAGATCACGCATGCGCTGATAGCTCTGAAGACATTCAATGCTTGGCATTGTACTTGGTGATGTGAGGCAATATCAACAGTAAAGCAATAGTAAAAATCTGGAATCAGTAATTAAGAGGTGTGTCTTAGTAGTATTGTCTATATAGTGCATCTTAACAGATGCTTCAGTGGTTTGAGAAAAACTCAAAGCTCAGTGTGAAAGTGGCTCCAGTGGTTGTTGTGACCTTTTAATTGTCATAACATAGAATCCCTGCACATTTACGCATATTCTCACATGTAAGAAAACATGAATATCAGACCAAACTTTGTGAACTCTTTTAGACTGACATGACCAAATTCAGTCCAAATAACAGACTGGCCACTTTCTTGTATCCCCACTGACATAATTAGTTAGATAACTTACTTGCATAGAAAGTGAGGTTTTTATTTACATGGACACTGAAGGGAATCTGTATCTCTGTACAACCCGAATTCCGGAAATGTTGGGACATTTTTTTAAATTTGAATAAAATGAAAACTAAAAGACTTTCAAATCACATGAGCCAATATTTTATTCACAATAGAACATAGAGAACATAGAGAAGATAACAAATGTTTGAATGGAGATATTTTACACTTTTATCCACTAAATCAGCTCATTTCAATTTTGATGCCTGCTACAGGTCACAAAAAAGTTGACACGGGGGCAACAAAGGGCTGAAAAAGCAAGACATTTTGTAAAGATTCAGCTGGGAGAACATCTAGCAACTAATTAAGTTAATTGACATCAGGTCTGTAACATGATTAGCTATAAAAGGGATGTCTTAGAGAGGCAGAGTCTCTCAGAAGTAAAGATGGGCAGAGGCTCTCCAATCTGTGAAAGAGTGCGTAAATGATTGTGGAATACTTTAAAAACAACGTTCCTCAACGTCAAATTGCAAAGGCTTTGCAAATCTCATCATCTACAGTGCTTAACATCATCAAAAGATTCAGAGAAACTGGAGAAATCTCTGTGCGTAAGGGACAAGGCCGAAGACTTTTGTTGGATGCCCGTGGTCTTCGGGCCCTCAGATGACACTGCATCACTCATCGGCATGATTCTGTCATTGACATTACTAAATGGGCCCAGGAATACTTCCAGAAACCACTGTCGGTAAACACAATCTGCCGTGCCATCTGCAGATGCCAACTAAAGCTCTATCATGCAAAAAGGAAGCCATATGTGAACATGGTCCAGAAGCGCCATCGTGTCCTGTGGGCCAAGGCTCATTTAAAATGGACTGTTTCAAAGTGGAAAAGTGTTCTATGGTCAGACGAGTCCAAATTTGACACTCTTGTTGGAAATCACGGACGCCGTGTCTTAAGAGGAGGGAGATCTTCCAGCGTGTCATCAGCATTCAGTACAAAAGCCAGCAACTCTGATGGTATGGGGGTGCATAAGTGCATACGGTATGGGCAGCTTGCATGTTTTGGAAGGCACTATGAATGCTGAAAGGTATATAAAGATTTTAGAGCAACATATGCTCCCCTCCAGACGACGTTTATTTCAGCAGGACAATGCAAAACCACATACTGCAGCTATTACAACAGCATGGTTTCATAGTAGAAGAGTCCGGGTGCTGAATTGGCCTGCCTGCAGTCCAGATCTTTCATCTATAGAGAACATTTGGCGCATCATTAAACCAAAAATACATCAAAGATGACCACAAACTCTTTAGCAGCTGGAAACCTATGTCAGGCAAGAATGGGACCAAATTCCAACATCAAAACTCCAGAAACTCATAACCTCGATGCCCAGACGTCTTCAAACTGTTTTGAAAAGAAGAGGAGAAGCTACACCATGGTAAACATGCCCCCGTCCCAACTATTTTGAGACCTGTAGCAGGCATCAAATTTGAAATGAGCTCATTTTGTGCATAACATTTTAACATTTCTCAGTTTAAACATTCATGTTATCTATGTTCTATTGTGAATAAAATATTGGCTCATGTGATTTGAAAGTCTTTTAGTTTTCATTTTATTCAAATTTAAAAAACGTCCCAACAATTTCCGGAATTCGGGTTGTAGATACACTCTAAAAAATGGTGCTAAATAGCACTAAAAGTGATTCATTGGCTCGTAATCATAGAGGAACCATTTTAAGTGCTATATAGCACCTATATTTAAAAGGTGCTAAATAGAACCTTTGTCAAATGGTGCCATGTCCATAAGAGAAACCTCATTCTCCTCCTTAGATTTTAGATATGTTGCTCCACTCTCAAATGTTTTCTATGAATGGGAATTTAGTACAAAGGCTGTTTTGAATCACTTTTAAGCTTTTCTGTGGTCAACAAGTCTCATCTGGGGGCCCTGGAATATTTCTTTATGGGGGGGCCTTGGGGGCAAAAAGGTTGTTATCTTCAGGAAATACACTGTATTTTAATGTCGTTTTTTAAATCCTTTCCCCAGCTAAACTAAAAGACTAAGAGAGAGTTAAAGAACTATACAGTGGCTTAACAGGTTCTTTGTATGGCAGTGGTGCTATATAGCACCTTAACCAACCCAAAGAACCGCTGAAGAACTACTGAAGAACCATACTCTGCTTAACAGGTTCTTTATTACAGTCAGGCGCGGACTGGCCATTGGGAGCACCGGGACGTTTCCCGTTGGCCTGGCGGCTGATTTGGCCCGCTGCCCTGTTTTTTTTAATTATTTTTTTTAATTATTTTTTTTATTATTATTATTTTGCCTTCCCAATGTGCCAAAGTGATCATTTCCGATTGTGGCATTCCCTAATAAATCGATAATAAATCATAAATCGGTTAGTCTTGACTGGCAGCGCCGCGCTTTACGTCTGTTCCTTGCCTCCTCAAACGGTTTTGAACAGAGTCAATGCGCGGGACTCGAGGAAGGAGAGGAAACGACTAGAAGAAACAGTTAAATGTAGTGAAATTACTAACCTGTTCAGGGCTTCAAGTGCAGGTCAGTTTCATCTGTAATACGCTACTGTAGTTTTGTCTTTATTAACCTAGTTGAGTATTAAACTGCTAGCACCTGTTAGGTTGTCAGTAGCACCCCATTATCATCAGTCAGAATACTGTGCTAAAGGACATTATTATCGATTGGGAAGTTACATTAATAAATTTAGCAGGCAGATATTCACATGGATTTATTGTATAGAAAGGGAGGGAGCTAGAGCAAACAGCAACACAAAAATATCAGACAGCCCAAAAATACAATAGTGTGTTCAGTATTAGGATTTTCAATGTACAAAGTTTGGCATTTAGGCACTTTAGAAAATTTGTTTTAATATATTTGTATGAATAATAGGTTTGTTAAATCTTGGGTATTTAAGTAATTTTAAGAGGAAATAGTTCACAACATTATGTGCAAACAAATTGCAATGAGGTGGTTGTTTTGCAACAAGGTGAACACAGTTCTGTTAATAACAGTAGACCTGCTACAGATACAAGAAAAAAGGGAGTGACAGAGATATTGGAGAAAATGAAGAAAAGGAAAAACCACGGCCCCGACTAAAGACTTAGGCCTTTTTATGTGATGGTCATACAAATAGGCTAATAGGGTTGTCCATGTTTCAGAATTTGTTGTGGGTGTATGGGATGGCCTGGATGAGTGTGAGATTTCCCGGCCTGAAATTTTGTCCCAGTCCACCCCTGATTACAGTAATGGTAGCACCTCAAAAACCCCAAAGAACCGCTGAAGAACCAATTTTTGTGTGTGTGTGTGTGTATATGTGGGGAAGAGAGAGAAGGTAGGGAAGCAAGACTTTCTGGTTCTAGAGATGCCACTAAAAGTCATTCAGTATTACAGTCAGAATGAAAGAATTCAGAGTGCAATAATAACAAGGTAATAATAAATTCACTAAGGAGATCAAGAGTGAAGGTCAGACACAACAAACTGAGATTGATTGCAGACACTTAAATCTTTCATGTCAAGGCAAATTCAACACCATCATTCTTATTATTTTTTTGTAAAACAGAATGAATATTTAATTTGACAAATAAAATGTAATTTTTACCTCTTGTACACAACCATGCCCTCCAAAAGTGATCTGGAAACGCATCCTAGAAAGTGGGGTTTTGGACAATATTGGCATGAATCCTTTTTAATTTGTGATAATTTTGCACGCCATAAGGGACAACACAAACTACGAAAACATATTTTATTACATAAACAATTTATACATAGCAAAAAACTTTTCTATTAAAAAGTATGTAATATGGTCTATACCACCTGTTGTCAAATATGACGCGGCAGTTAACAGCACAGAGCCGTTCAGATCACGCCCTCCGACAAGCTTGACGCAATATCGAGCCTCGTGTGATTATCGAAGATGAATCGCCTTCGATAATGAACTCGATATTGCGTAGCTTGTCAGTGATCTACGGCTCTGTGTGTTAACTGCCTCTCTATTTGAAAACAGGTGATGGAGATTTAGCGCTAATCACGGAACCGGCTTTACTGAGGAGATGCGCATGATCATATCGTTCGATATATCGCCCAGCCCTACAATTTATATAAAAACTGAACAGATCAGGTGTGTTGAACTTGTTGAGTACCAATAAACACTCACCTTGATGTGCAGAACTTCTTTATCACACTCTTCTTTATTTCTTCCTGTGTGTTCAATCTTCTCTTGTAAAGATGTATGTGCTCTACTGAGCTGATCCTAAAATGTAAGATTAAAATCTGTTCAATTTAAACATGACATTTGTCTGTTTCTATAGGTACTATTATATGTACATACAGTGCTCCCAAAAAGTAGCTACTTCCAATCAAAACATTGAACAAAATAAGGTTTTGTTAGGTGGCAAAATATGACAAAAGATTTACTGTTAAAAATGAAGCCAAACTAAGAGACTTTCTGGTTGTCAAATTTTGTAGTTCATGTTTATAGTTTACACCTGTGGTATATGAATTTGAGGGGAACTGACTATACAGAATATTCTTGAGAAATGACTAAAAATAATTGAACAAGTGACTTGAATGTCCAAATATTTTGAGGCCTCTGTAAGCAGTCTGAGCAAAATTAAACATTGGACTGTTGTAAACATACATACTATTACAGTATTTCTATGATTGTAGTGAGTTGTAATGTCCCTTACCTTGTATGATGAAACTATTTCACTGATGGGGTGTAATTAGTGATTGGCACTTTGCACACTAAACAAACAGGCTGTTTATCCTCCAGACAGAAGAGTTTGAGGTGCTCATTGTGCAGACTGCAGACCTCCTCAGACCCTGATGAAGAAATTTGACTCCTCTTCTCTGTGAATGACTCACATGCATTTTTTAAAACAAGATTACAAGGTGGTTCATTCCTTGAGGATCTTCTCCTGCAGACAGGACACTCCTGAGTATTCTTGGTTTTCCAGAAGTTTTGAAGACATTCTTTACAGACATTGTGACCACATGACAGAATAACAGGAAAGATGAAGATTTCACAGCACACAGGACAAGTAAGATCTTCCACAGATAGTAAATCCATTATTATACTTTCTAGTAACGATCTGAACTTTACTTTCAATTTCTGAAGTGAGACTTCAAGTAAACAGCCATTATAATCAGCAGAAGCGTTTTCTTCACGTCTATGACTTTTTTATCTTTCATTTATTATTATTATTTTTTTGTGTGGTAGATAATGGCACAACAGGGAAAAACAAGAATCACTTCCTGGTAGGAAGAGGGTGGAGTTTCTGATGGTGTGGACTGGATTTACAGTTCTGTGAAAAGTATTTGCCTGATTTCATAAATAAAAACAAAATCTAACACAAACCAAAGGCAACCTGGTAAACACAAAATACAGTTCTTAAATGATAATGTTATTTATCGAGGCAAAAAAGTTATCCAATACCAAATAACTCTTTGTGAAACTGTATTTGCCCCCATACACTCTGAAAAATAAAGGTGCTTAAAAGGTTCTTCACAGAGTTAGATTACATGTAGCTGCAAAGTTACATATAGTTACTAGGATGTCTAAAGTGGACTACCGAAATAAAGTGTAACAAAACGGGGAATAGACAACAATTCCTTCAGGAGCACAGCTCTGACTCGTCCAGGACGTCACAAAAGAGCCATGGACAACTACTTCAATATTAAGTGGGTTTACCCTGTTTAGAATTAACTACTTTTATTCTTATGCTGTATATTTGACAAAATGTCACCTGTATTTGTATCTGTATGTGAACCAGAAACAATACTAGGCACATTGTAGCTTCTGATTCATAGATATTTTTTATTTTGCTGCCATCTACCACATCACAAGGTATTACAGTGGCACATTGAGAAAAAACAGCATTGTAGAGTTACAGGACAGTATGTATTAAATAGAAATAGGTTTCACACCCTCTAGAGAAATAATAATTTCATTAATTAGTTAATAATTTCTTTCTCTTGAAAGCCCCTGGTTGGAGCAGCTCACAATGTTGTAAATAAATTCTCTGGTTTTATTGTTTTGATGTTGATCTGTCTGATATTTGGTATCTTCAAGGATGACTGTATTTCCCATGCCAACAAGAACCTTTATGGAAGAACAGGACCTGCATGTCCCAGTTTTCCCTCTTCTGTGAAGGTTCACGTTCATCCCATCACCACAGTATGTCATGTGGTATTTTGTCCTCGTCAACCTAAATTCAGGGTCATTTTCAGAACCGGTCAGTTTTCAAAAGTTTTCTAATCAGGCCCCAGCGAGAATTGAACTCGCGACCCCTGGTTTACAAGACCAGTGCTCTAACCACTGAGCTATGGAGCCTCACCTGATGGCTGCCACTCATGTAGGTGACATAAAGAGCTCACTTCGAGTTAGCATAACAAAGACACACCTATAAGACTTGGCAGACAGCCTGAGATGTCTTTACAGATTCATCAATGGTTTGAGGAAAAAGTCAAAGCTTAGGGTGTGAATCTCTTGGGGAATTGGCTTGAGTAGTTGGTGGGGCCTTTTAATAGCTGTAATACAGAATCCCTGCACATGTATGCATATTATTATAAGAAAACACAAATATCAATCAACACTCTTTTATGCTGTGTTAGTCTGACGTGATCAGACTCAGTCTAAACAACAGTCTGGCCACTTTCTTGTATCTCATCTGACTTAGTTTGTTTAAAAAGTGAGGTTTTTATTTGCATAAACACTGTTCTGAAAGGGAATCAGAAGCTGTGCAGATATATGTGGCACCCTGAAAATATGAGCAAAGGCGGCTGAAAATAAATCTGCATTGTGAAGACAAAAAAGTGGGAGAAAATCTTGATGAAATAAATGTTTTTCAATAAATGGACAATTATTGCACCCCTAGAAATTCTTATGAGTAAAAATCCTGGTTCTTCATATTTACATTTTTTAGAGGGTGATGCATGAAATTGTCAGCCATGACTTTCTGTTCCACAAGTCACTCATCCATCACAATGTATTATGTGAAGAACAGTCATCACAAAATAGAATGAAAGAGTTAAAACTTGAAAATCCCCATTTCCACCATCAGGGTAATAATTAAGAGGTTCCAATCAACTAAAGATGTTAAAAATCAAAGAGGACGTATATCGTCCTAATCAGGTGAGGAGGAGAGTTTGAGTGGCAAAGACTTCCAAGGATCACAGCTGGAGAATTGTAGAGATTAGTTGAGTCTGGGGTAAAACCTAAAAAAAAAAATCAAACATCCCCTATATCACCACATGTTGTTCGGGAGGGTTTCAAGAAAAATTCTCCTCACTCATCCAAAAACAAACTCCAGAAATTCAGTTGTCAACACGACTAACTTCAAATGGTCAGAGATGAAACAAAAAAGAGCTTTTTGGCAAAACCCACACACAGGGATAAAAAAGGAATTGCTGGATTTTAATGTTGTGGGCAGCTGCTTTGTTCAATGCATCTTTCATATAAAGAAGATTCATCATTCCTTATTCTTGCGGCAGAATTTAAAACATGCCACATTTTGGTTAGTTTGCAAAATGGAAATAAAAAGAACCTTTACTGAGAAAAATTGTTACAGATTGAACATTTAATTTTAAAGATGAATAAAACATGTTAAAAACAAATAATCAGAAATAAGGAGTAAACAATAAAAATAATTTCATGAAACATTTATCAACCTATTTCTGTCACGCTATATTTACGTGCAGAATAACTGGAAAGCTGAAGATTTCACAGCTCATGGGACAAGTAAGATCTACCACAGGTAGTAAATCCATTCTCACCTTTGGTAATAACTCAAACAATCTAAAGCTTGCGTTCACACAAATATTGTTAGTTTTTTTTTTATTCACATTGCTGACTCATTTTTGCTGCAGTCTGGGAACTGAGAACAGAATATGACCATGAAAGAGAGCGATAATAAATGCAGTCACTTCCTATTAGGATTTGTAAGTGGGAGTAGTTTCTGATGTTGTGGACTGGATTTACCTGTCAGGTGGAATTTAGCATATCGTTTCACTCACACTTACTTCATCACACTTCATATCACTTTTATTTTCTATGTGCATTCAAGCATCACATGATAAGAACTTAAAGTGGATGTAGAATTAAGTCAGAATCTAGCAATTATTTCAATGCAATATTACTTTTAAAGATAAAAGTCCCATGTTCCACAGCAAGTTCCACAGCACTCTTACCCCTCAAGCTGCTTTTAATGGTAAAGCAAGTGGAGTGTTTCTTTGGTATTGGTGACATATATCCATCATCCAGATACTCCACACACCAGAAATCAATATAAGAGAGAACATCCCTGTTGAAAAACCAGCATATGCTGGTTAGGTATGTTTTGAAGCATGGCTGCTGGTTTGAGCTGGTTTAAGTTGGTCCTATGCTGGTCTTAAGCAACTAGCTCCTGCTCAGGACCAGTTTAGGACCAGCACATGACCAGCTAAAAACCAGATTAAACCAGCTCAAAATAGCAGCCATGCTTCAAAACATAGGTAACCAGCATATGCTGGGGTTTTTTTCAGCAGGGATATTCCTTCTTTTGCTTAGGTACTGTCGTTATTCCAAGACTCCAGCAGGAAATGTTTCCAACTTCCACATCCCAGCAGTGTGTTCCTGAGTTAAAGCCCTCAGAACCCAGGACACAGGGAATGAAGGCAAATGCATCTGAATCATCAGAAAGCCAGTTCGAGTATGCCAGACTGGTCAGATCATCAGACAGTGTCAGACGTGGATGTGCAGTGTCTAGGTCCAGAATCACAGGAGCTGATAAGAGGGAGAGAGTAGGTGCTTCATTATTCTGATGTTAATTTGACACAAGTTTATCAATATAAACACTTGTTGGTATCGGGCATTGTCAGTGTTGTATTGTTTTTGGTTGGACCCTCTTTAATGATGTATTTTTTATGATTTTCAGAGTTTAATTTTCAGAGTTTACACACACACACACACACACACACACACACACACACACACACACACACACATACACACACACTGTGACCAGCACCAGTCACTTTGTACAGCATTGGACTGACCTCATTCAACTACCTCTTCTGACAGTCTGAATAAAAGACTGCTCTTTGTCACTTTAAATAGAATAGACTTAATAAGCTCTTTGCACTACACCATTTATATTCTGCACTGTTTGTTTGTTTGTTTATCTCACTGGTTTGCACTCTATCTACCATGTGCCTTATGCCACTTTATCCATTTTTATATTATTATTATTTTTTTTTTTTTTTTCTACATGTCCTTATTTGTATATTTGTAATAGTTGCATTTTGTGTACGTGTATATATATATATATATATATATATATTTGATTTGTACTTATCTGTATTTTTGCGTTCTACTGTTAGTGTTTAGTGTTATCTGTATGCACCAGGGAGTAAGAGAGTAACGCAATTTCAATTATCTGTATGTATGTACGGTACATGTGGCAGAACTGACAATAAAGCAGACTTTGACTTTGACTTAATAGTTCCAGCCAACTCTAATCATTTAATACGTGGTCAGAAATGTCAAGAACAGTTTGGGGTACTTAATTTGGGAAATTATGTAAATAATTAAACATATACTTATATAAAGATTATATAAAGATCTGTCTGTTCATGTCCTCGAGCTTCTCCTTCATCTGACTCATCTGCTCTTCCTCCTTTCTAAGTGCAGTGATTGTAGCTTTTTCTTCAAATTGCAGAAACTCATAAAGCTTATTAAATGTTTCCCTAATCTGCCACTCACTGAGCTGAGACTGAGTCTGAACATAAAACAAACAACAGAGAAATATCTACACAGTAAAAGTAGTACATACTTTTTAATAATACACTTACCTTGTAAAATGAAGACACTCCACTGATGGGGTAGAATCTGTGATTGACATGTTTTTCTGAATCTCTGCACACAACACACACAGGCTGTTTATCATCCAAGCAGAAGAGTTTGAGTTTCTCATTGTGGAGACTGCAGACCTCCTCAGACCCTGAAGCACTTTCTACTGTCAATGACTCACATAAGTTTTTTAACACCAGATTACACGGAGGTTCATCTCTTGAGGATCTTCTCCAGAGATCTGCCAGACTTTGAACTGCTGAAGACACTCTTTCAGATACTGTGACTACATGACAGAAGAACAGGAATCTTCCACAGAGACAATATTCTAATAAATAGAAATAATCTTCCATAATTCCTTTTCGAAACCCTTTTTTGAGATGTTGTCCTCAGTTCTGCCTTGCTCGATTTGATGCCTTTTTGATTTTGTCTGTCACTTCCTGGTGTGATTTGTAACGGGTGGAGTGCTGGAATATTGAGCTTTTGAGGGCAGATTAGGGTTACCTGTCATTAGACTCTCACAAACACTCTTTTTTATTTGTGCATTTAGGTATTTCCTGGAGTGAAACTAAATACTTTAAGAAGTAAAATCTAGTGTTCCAATGCAATGTCACACACTGAAATAAAGAAGTATTTTACACACACACTGTTAGGATTTCTATGTGTATAACATGTTCACATGAAAATCACAAAAAAAAAAAAAAAAATTATGTACAGTTTGTGTGTTTGTTGCTGCTGTATGGAATGCCAAAGCTGCCAAAATAATTACAATTAATAATAATAATAATAATAATAAATAAATAAATAAACAAACAAACAAATAAATAATAGGTATTACTGCTTATAGTTCCTTATTTATTTATGACTATTGTTTTCCACATTTTTATTTTTTATATTTATTTTTCATTTATTATTTGAAAATAATATCTGAAATAAAATACCCCCCCCCCATTACTATATGGACAAAGAAATGCAGAAATAAATAAATGTGAAAATAAATACATGTGGAAAATGCAATTATGCATAAGTAAGGAAATATAAGTAGAAATACTATATAAATACTATAGACAGGGCAGAGAACACACACCCATCACCATCGACAAGACACCTGTGGAGCGGGTAAACAGCTTTAAGTTCCTCAGCGTTCACATCACTGAGAATCTCACATGGTCTGCTCACACAGATGCAGTGCTGAAGAAGTCATATCAACGCCTCTTCTTCCTGAGACGGCTGAGGAAGTTTGAAATGAGCCCCAGCATCCTCAGATCCTTCTACACCTGCACTGTGGAGAGCATCCTGACCGGCTGCATCACCGCCTGGTTTGGAAACAGCACCGCTGGCAACCGCAAAGCTCTGCAAAGTGTTGTGCGAACTGCCCGCCACATTGTTGGAGGTGAGCTTCCCTCCCTCCAGGATATCTACACCAGGCGGTGTATAAGGAAAGCCCGGAGGATCATCAATGACTCCAGCCACCCGTCCCACAGACTGTTCTCTCTGCTGCCCTCAGGAAGACGTCTCCGCAGCATCCGATCCCGCACTAGCCGACTGAGGGACAGCTTTTTCCCTCAGGCTATCAGGCTAATGAACAGTCCAGAACTAATACACCTTACAGCACACTCCCACGATATGCCACGCACTGCACTTTAACTCCACAGTTCAACCTGGACTACACGTACACACTGCACTAATACAACAATCTATCTGCTACCACTGGATACCATCCAATGCACATCCATGACATTTGCGTATCCAGCTTATGTATAATCTACTGCACCTTTGCATGTGTGTGTATATATGTGTACATAATGTAGAATGTGTGCATACGGTGTATAATGTGTATTGATAACTGTAAGTATGTCTAATAGTACACTGTGTGTACTGAGTATATGTATGTGTATATTGCACATTGTCATCTGTATAAGTCTGTAAGTATGTAATGGTACTGTCTATATGTTAATTGTTTCTGCACTGTATGGAGCACACTCTCAAGAATTTCACTCATCAAGGCACATGTGCTGTGATGATGTGACAATAAAAGTGATTTGATTTGATTTGATATATTTATTTATTTATTTTGTAGATTTATTTTTGCATTTCTTTGCAGATTTATATATCCACATCCAGGGGTTGGAGATTGGTAGGTTTAGGGGTGGAAATGGGTGGAGACGGGTAGGTTATGTAAGGTAGGAGGAGTTGGATCTAGATCAGACCTCGCCCCCTGGATCTTGTGTTCTGCAGTGAGGATCCATCTCCAGGCTCGCAGGATGCGGGCGGGGTGAGCGCATATGAACTAATGTAGCCTTATCAAACATCGACTGCAAACTCAGTCGCCCACTAATATCCTCAGGTAAGAATATGTATCGTTTGTTTGGCTGTAATGGGTTGCGCATGCAGTTCGTAAGACGATAGTGTGCAATGATACAGCGTATTTTAGATGCATTAGCGTTTGATATTTGTCCACGGTACAGTCACGCAGTTTTCAATCTAAACCGTGTGCTATCTGAATCACTTTTTTTTCTCTTGAAATACAGGGACATTTATCCGATTACATTTCTCTGCGATGATATCTACTAAATTATGTTGCCATGCCCAAATGTAAACAATATGGCAACTTAGTAGCGAGTATGTATGCTGGATGATGATGTGGACGGGGCGTAGTAACCTACTCAACTGAGCTTTTCCCTTTTTTTGCAACTGACGTTTTGTTGTGAAACTATAACTTAAAATCATTCTAACATCTGATATAGTGGTTATTTGGCATGATTCATGTAACCCGTCTGGTAGTATGTTAGCTCCTTCATTTGAACTGCATGTAACAGAGCGCGTGAAGCCGTGAGCTGTTTTTAGAGTAGCCTACGGGACTTTAATTTTAACCCTCTGTATCCATTCTGGCGGAAATCTTAATTTGCGAGTACTGCACTGAAAAAATGTATACTATTTTTTTTTTAAGGTAAGTGGTTGCAAACAATTTATTGTAGCTACATTCAATTAAAAAAAATGTTAAGTCAGTCAACTAAATTGTTTTTTAAAAAAAAGAATTAATACATTTAATTAATCATTTTTATTTTTTGGTAAGGGGCTGACCCCCTTATTTGAGGACCCCCATTAGGGAACCTCAAGTCAAAACAAAACGTAAAAAAGTAATATTATTTTTATGTAGCCTATTCTACAATAGCCTACACATTTCAAATGGCGTTTTCGAACGTTTCAGTAACAACAGAAGTAATATTTAAAAGTAGTAGTAGTAATTGTTCACCTAAATAAGTAATAATTACAACAGTACATTGCTGATCAGTTTCCACTGGATAAAATATAATATATTTTAAACAAAAATATAATAAATAATATAATAAATTGTATTTACTTATCAGAAGAAAATAAGAACAACAACTTTAGTGTTGTGTTTAGACATCTATAAGATGACGACAGATGCCAAAAGACAATTTGGGTTGGGCAAAGATAATCACTGACAGAAATTCTTTTAAAAATGGGACCGACCTGAAGGGCAGGGAATAATTGCAGTGCTCGCTGGGTTGCAGCAGTTTTGCTTTATGTAATGGGCAAATGTTACAGGGGACAGTAATAGGCCAGTGGGACACTCAATGTGTCCAATGCCAAGAATGTGGCAGCATGGGACTATAAATAGTCTTGGGACACTCTCCCATCCTGAATGGAATGGCTTTTACATGCCTTGACCTTATCATTGTAGTAATCTTCTGATGATTTAAAATGTATTATCTACAGACATTTGAAGTTACTTTTACATCAAGACTCAAGACCTTGATAATCATGGTGTCAAAATTGTAAACCTGACTACTGATTTACTTGTATAGCTCTGTTTGAAATCTAGACAAGTGTGAAATATGAGTTTTATTGAACTTTTCTTATTGAGCTATGCTTTTCCTGCAGGTCCTTTGAGGGTAAGGTCAAATTATCATGGCTGCTACCTCCCAGGTGTTCAGGGTCATCCGTGGCAGGAGGTTTGGTCGGATCATGGTGCCAGCCATAACATGCCAAAACTGCAGCCGGTCTCCTCATCTATGCATCAATGCAACTCAGCCACACAGCTTTGAACAAAGATGGCAGCACCAGGTGCGGGGATACAGGACCTCACCTGCATGGCACACCTACTACTTGACCCCACCTCAGGTTAACAGCATTCTAAAAGCTAATGAGTACAGCTTCAAAGTTCCTGAGTTTGATGGCAAGAACCTCAGTTCGGTCATGGGCTTTGACAGCAACCAGCTACCAGCAAATGCACCCATTGAGGATCGCCGAAGTGCAGCAACATGCTTGCAGACCCGTGGCATGCTTTACGGCGTATTTGATGGCCATGCAGGCTGCGCATGTGCTCAGGCACTCACCGAGCGCCTCTTCTATTACATTGCCGTCTCATTACTGCCACATGAGACGCTGATAGAGCTGGAGAATGCGGTGGAGAGTGGACGACCTCTTCACCCGATACTGCAGTGGCACAAGCATCCCAACGAATACTTCAGCAAGGAAGCTTCACGGCTCTACTTCTCCAGCTTGCGCACATACTGGCAGGAACTGCTGGATCTGAGCGTTCCTGGGGAGCAACCAGATGTTGCTGAAGCTCTTGTGACTGCCTTTAAAAGGTTGGACAATGACATATCCCTTGAAGCGCAGGTTGGCGACCCGAATGCATTCTTGCACTACTGGGTGCTTCGTGTTGTATTCTCTGGCGCTACTGCATGTGTTGCACACATTGATGGTAACGAACTGCATATCGCCAACACTGGAGATTGCCGTGCAGTCCTGGGCGTACAAGAACCTGATGGCTCTTTTTCTGCCCTCACGCTCACCAACGACCACAATGCGGAGAATGAATCCGAGATGAAGCGCGTGCGGTCCGAGCACCCGCTTTCTGAGGCCAAGAGTGTGGTGAAGCAGGATCGCCTGTTGGGGTTACTTATGCCGTTTCGCGCCTTTGGAGATGTTAAATTCAAGTGGAGCATTGAACTGCAGCGACGTGTTCTTGAGTCCGGACCAGACCAGCTCCATGAGAATGAGCACGCCAAGTTCATCCCACCCAACTATCACACACCACCCTACCTTACGGCGGAACCGGAGGTGACCCGACACCGCCTACGTCCACAGGATCGTTTCCTGGTGCTGGGTTCGGACGGGCTGTGGGAAACGCTACACAGGCAGGAGGTGGTGAGGATTGTGGGTGAACATCTCACTGGAGTGCACCAGCAGCAGCCAGTCAGTGTTGGTGGCTATAAGGTGACCTTGGGTCAGATGCAGGGATTGTTGCAGGAGAGGAAGGCTCGCATCTCCTCCACCTTCGAGGACCAGAATGCTGCTACGCACCTGATTCGGCACGCGGTGGGGAATAATGAGTTTGGAATGGTGGACCATGAGAGGTTGTCAAAGACGTTAAGCTTGCCAGAGGAATTAGCCCGCATGTATAGGGATGATATCACAATCATTATAGTGCAGTTTAACCCACATGTCATTGGTGGACAGTAGAAGCGGACACACTCTTTCTTTCACATGCTCTGTTACATACATCATCAATTCTTATCTTACGCACAATCTCATCACTGCATTATCAGTAATATCAGCAAAGCGAAATGTTACCTAAACTAGTGGAATGTATTACTCTGAGTGTATATTTATGTTCATTTTTATTTTCACATCTTCATGGCAGCTGCCTTTGAAATGAATTCTAATATTCAATAGGTGAGCGGTGTCGATTCTCAGTGTTATATGTGGAATTAAACCAAACAGAAAAAATGATGCTGAGATCACCCCAGACCTACTATCACAATTAAACCATCAAAATGCAACACAAAACAAAAAATCAAGACTGGAAATGTAGTAATGTAGGTTCAGCAGATTTTGCACTGAGGAGAGACTTTATATAGTGCTTGTTTTGTGCCAAAATTAGCTTTTATGTTGTGTGCTTTTAATTTTTGAATGGAAAAAGGAAAGTAAAGAAAAGGTCATTTTTAATGTTGAGTGAGAAAGAATGAGGATAGAAAGCAAAATAGATCCATATATGTACTTTTAAGTTGGAGTGCTCTGTAACTGTTGAATGAGAAGGACAATACACCCAAAAGTGTAAATTATGTTATTTACTCATGCTCTGTAATTCTATACCTGTATGATTTTGTGTTAAAAAAACAAGATATTTTGAAAAATGTCCCAGTGACTGAAAATCAGTCTTATTTTGGACCCCATTGGCTTTCATTTTACAGTTACTAATAATGCCTTTTTGTGTCCTACATGCAGGTTTAGAACAGCATAGGGGTGAGTAAATGATCAGAGAATTTTCATTTTTGAGCTATCTATTTAATGTTTTATGTAGGTTCTAAAGAACCAAACGAGTTGCTCATGCCACTAATGATCCAGGGACATGAAAGCAGCAGTGAATTTTCTTGCAAAGTATTTTATTTTAGTACCATCTGTATTCTATCTTTACTTGACTATCTTTATTGACTACAGCATGCCTTTAGTAGATACAGTTTTTAATGAAGCATGTCTTGGAGTTCAAGTGTCATCAAAACATGGTTTGCGCAACCAAATTATCTTCTCATTACTGTAGAAGTCCTGATAAAGAGGTCTGCGTTTTTTTTTTTTTTTACCTGTACATGGAATCAGAAGTTGAGTTCTTGATGGTTTGCAGTAAGGCAGAAGTTCCATATTGTTCCTTAATTGACACTTTTAACGTGTAAAATGTAATTAAAGACAGAACTTCTACTGCACACAAAAGATTCTCCGTTACTTAACTTTCTTACCTCAGTCCCTTCTGACAGTGATCTTTTAATTATAATGCTGCTGGCCATTGCTGAAATTCCTAATTTTTTTTTTCTGATGTGTGGATGTGTGCTGAATTTCTGAAAGGTGAAGGAAAGGTATTTAAGGAAACTGAGGATAATGACAACAAACCAGATATGCTCTCACTTATTGTATACACTACAATGGGGAAATGTGAACCTGAAGGGTTTTTTGATTGCGTTTCCAAAGTAATTAATTTGGTTTCTAAGTATTTTTCCAGGTGTCACAACATTACCGGCCACAAGGTAGGGATTAGAATTTGAGTTAAATCAATTTTTTGGTCCGAGGGTTATTGAACAAAGGTTAAAACCACAACATTGTTATTGTGCTTTCTTGCCTGTTTTCATTATGTTCTCCACTCTTGCACAAGAACACAGCTGATTATATCACATGAAATGTTTTGAATGATAGTCAATTAATGTAATACTGTAATAAAGTTATAGGCTTGCTGAAGTGTAAATACAGACTGCTTTATACTTGAAGTAAATGTATGCTGCAGCTTGTTAAGTTTGAAATGTTTAGTATATTTAACAATATTTTGCAGCATGTCAAATGTATTTAACAATATTACTATGTGCTGGTGCATGGGCATGACTTCTGCAAGTACTCTTGCCTTTTGTATTTCAAATGTTTTAATAAAAATTTAACCAAGTATTGTCCAATTTTTGTATTTTGTTGAAATTAATGCATGCAGAGTAGGGTTTTCTAAGTTTTTAAACTGAGCAATCCAGTCTAGCAGACCTAAACCGATAAAGGTGACTTGTTGCCAGAAGCTGCATTTCATTCTAGGAATGCACATTTATTTCGTAAGAATAAGTTAACTTCATGTGTGTTTGGAATGCTGCCCAAACAGAGCTTTGGGCTCAGGGACAGGGGTCAAATCATCATGGTGTCAGATCACAGTCTCTGATTTGGTAAACTGTAAGTAGGTCAGTCTATCATAAGCCTCTATTCATGACATGCCAATTCTGAAACTTTAAATGTCAAGAGTTCAGCCTGTTATGTAGCCTATGGGCCTGACTTACAAGTGTAATGTTCTTGCCAAACGCCTACAGCCAGGTTGTTCATTATCCTGACAATACCATTTAAAAATTTGGGCTCTGGAAGATTTTTTAAATGTTTTTGAAAGAAGTCTCTTATCCTCACAGAGATCCATCACTTCAGTCCTCAGTGTCACACGATTCTTCAGAAATCATATGCTGCTCAAGAAACATATTAACAATGTTGAAAACTGCTTAATATTTTTAGAAAAAGCATGACACATTTCAAGATCAAAAGAACAGCATTTATTTGAAAGAGAAATCTTTAATGCATCCTTAATAAATAAAAAATTGGACCCCGAACTTTTGAACAGTGGTACTATATACTTTATTCTAGACAAGACATAATATGCAATACTCACTGTTCTAAAATATCTTGCAGGGGGTCCTTTCTCCATCTCTTCCTCCACCAAGAGGTCCTTGGCCCAAAAAACAGTAAACAATCCTTCTGTCACTCTGACAGACCCTTGAAGAAGTGTGTTTGCATTTACAAAACTAATAAAGATATCCAAAAAGTTTGCAGACACAGCCTGGATTCTCGTAACGTTAGAAATCGTGGGAATTAATTCAGCACAAAAAGAAGTAAATAAAGAAAGCTTTAATTGTGCTATTTGCATAGAATCCAATTTTCCACCTGGGGGCGCCAATCGTTAACAAACTCAAATGGATGGTATGTCTATGAAGAATCAAAATCACGTGAAATACACTACAGCTTGAAAAACAACAACAAACTTTCTATCCATAATAAACGTTATATCTGTAATATAATGCATGTGGTATAAAGCATACTACCTAAGGTGTGTGTGGCGACTGAGATGATGATTGACTGATCTACGTGATGAATAGTTGACCGACTGACGTTAAATAATGACATTGAGGCATTTCTGTCTTGCTTATTTTACTGTATAAATATTGGCTTTATCTGCAACAAAACAAACCAGAGAGTGTATAAAGGACTTTGAACAAACTCCAATATGCCATGAAAGTTTGCCTCATCCAGCTCTGGATGCGTGCACGTCCTCACCCATAGAATGTTAAGATTGATTTTTCTTCTTCTGTGTGTTATTTACTTGTGTTGTGTTTTTGGAGCTGTAACAGCAGATTTTATATTATTTAATATTTCTTCAGTTTTTTTCAGGACAGATTGACTAGAGTGAGTGTTTTTACTGTGAGATGATTCATTCCCACACCAGACATCCTCCTCCACTCAATAACCAGAAAAACTGCTCAGTTCCACCGACTCATTCTGTCAATCAGAACTGGTCATTTAGATTGGATATTTAGCTATTTAAATCCACTGATATTTAAATATTATAAGCTTTCGTCATTGAAGCGGTAATAGATTCACTTCATACTGTATATATTACCTGAATCCATTTGAACTGGCTAATTAACAACACCAGACAACTAAATAAAGATTTGTTTGCAGTTCAGTTTAGTAATGTCATTACAAATAATTTCAAAGATTGGTTAAAATTTTCAAAAATGAAATGTTGTTGAAAATGTATTCACTCTTAGGTCAAGATGTAGATGATTTTGTTTCTTCATCAGAACAGATTTGGAGAAATTTACAAACATGCAGCTTTTGCTTCAGGAGATGTTAACTGTTGGACTGTGGTCGTGTGGATTACTGTGATGTTTTATCAGATGTTTGAACCCTTATTCTGAACCCTTATTTCCAATTCTGTTGATAAAGAAACAACAAAATAGTTGATTTTGCGAACTATTCCTTTACTTTCTTACTTTTATACATCACGGTTACATCCCTGTTGTTATCTGTTAGCTGGAGCAGACTACACTGAAAAAAATGATACTAATTTTTTTAAGGTAAGTGGTTTCAAACTATTTATTTTAGCTACATTTAATTAAAAAAAATATGTTGAAAGTTAGTCAACTAAATATGTTTATTTAAATGTAGCTAAAATAAATTGATTGCAACCAATTACCTTAAAAAAGTTTTTTTTTCAGTGTTGAAAGATAAATAGACAAAAATCTTGGCTAAAGTAAGTTGAGCGTGAGACCAAGCCATCATCAATTGCATTTCTTCATTATCTACATCCTTTCTGCATCAATCAAAGTGCAATAGAGTTTAAATAGTAGAGTCTAAAAGTATATTGGTCAAGTTACACATTTTAGATCATGCAAGAAATACATATTCTGGTCTTCTCTTGAATAGGTTATCCTTTCATTGTAATAGTTCTAAGGTCAAAGGTGCTTCAGAGATTAAAGAAACCTCATAATTAGTAATCTAGGGCCCTATGATTTCCGCGATGCAGAAAACGCGGACGGAATGGTGGAATCCAGTCATAAAAACGGAATTTTAATCAAAAGTAGGTCATTACACTTAAATCAAATCGCGACATGGACTAGTAAAAATCCGCAAAAGTCGATTTAAATATGAATCCTGCATGTTCTGCGCGTCTCTGTATGAATGGAGCAGACGCGCGGTTTTGTTTACATACACAGCGCGCGTGATTTCAGCATCTGTCGTCTCAATGAGGACATAAATACATGAACAATATCTCCAAAACTGATCTGAGAGTCACTTCACGAGTATTTTGAGTAAAACTAGCGTCATATCATAAACACACAGAACTTTAAAAAGGTATTCACGGCAACCCGTCAAAATAAAAGTCCGGTTTAACTTACTGTATTAAAGACATTGTGCCAGAAATAGGCTATATTACTATTATTTAGTAGAATGTCGTAATACTACTACTACTACTACTACTACTACTGTTGAAAAATATTTTAAATATATATATTTTTTTAAGAAATAATCACAAAATATTTTAATTTTAATAGTAAATCCCCTTTATTTGCCAAAAATGTAAATGTTTAATTTTCAGTAATTAAAATATAAATTAAATCAATGTTTTATGCCTTCATCTGATAACCAGTAAAATTTAAATTCACAACACAGAATTTCTGAGGGGAAAAAAACATTTCATAAGGCTACTGTAAGACTAAATAAAAATTGTATGCCTTCAAATAATTAGACATGCTAAAACACAGAATTTGCTAACAATAAAACATATGGTGAGAAAAAAAATTAAACATTTCATACGGCCCTAAACATGTCATTTTTGTTACACTTTTAAGAAATTAATGTTAAATTGTATAAGTTTCATGATTTTAATTAATTAGACATGCTTTTTGATTAATACAATTTAATTTGACCATTAAAAAGGAGTCCAGAAAAATTAAAACAGAAAAAAAAACCGGAATCCAGAAAAATTAAAATGGAAAAAACATTTTTTTTACAGAATTTGGGAAAAAAATAAAACGGATTTCATAGGGCCCTAGTAGACTAAACATTCAACTGATGATCATAATCCATATGCTTGTCATTCCCTCTAGAATTCTCTAGAATTAATTCAACAGTTAAGATGTGTGGTTAAACTGATACAGCTGTTAGTATATCTTTTTTATATTATGAATGTTATCTCTACAATGTTGGAAAACAGATCCCAAGTAAATGTTAGGAAGGACTGTTTATCTTAATGTTATCTTTACAACACAAGACAGTTAAAGGATTAGATGAATCAAAAATTACCTTTGGCAGATATGGTAAGTTTGGTTATATTTTGTTTTGCTGCTTTATCATTATAAGAGTTAAAACTGAAACAGTTTATCAAATAAATGATTTAGCTTTTTACACACTGGCAATAATCTGCTTGCCTTTTCCATTGTATAAACTATACAAGGTTTGTCTTGTGCAATAAATAAATAAACAAACAAATAAATAAATAAAATGTAAAAAGTCTTGTGAATAAAATATGACTTTCTTCACATTCTCAGTGTCATATTTTCTTCTTTGACTAGTGACATTAAATATTAAATATTTCTTTATTCTTAATTTTTTTATCTTTCTGGGAGCAGACAAAAAATTGATCTCTTAATTTTATAAATACCTTTTATGTAGCCTAATGAATCTTAAATATTTAATTTTACATTATCATAGTTCTTTGTTTTAGATTTTTCAAAATCCTTAAACTTTGTACATATTTCCAGGTTTAAATTATATGTCGGACCCCACTGGAGATGACTTTTAGCAGTACTATTGTCATTCACACTAGTATTCACTTTAAGAAATGTGTTGCCTGTTTAAAAAAGCAGTGCACTAGCTTTCATTAGTTTCTATTTAGACTTACCTATTCTCTTGCAGAGGCAAAAATTTAATTAAAATGTTCTGGGGCCTATAATTAATTTGATACCTCCATTAATTGCAGAGTGCTCAGATGGTTGTATAGCTCTAAGCAGATGAAGGAAACGTGCTCTTGCTGCACATTGAGTGCACTGTAAGCCTCTGGATGAACATGTGCTGATGGGGTGCTCTGTAGTACTGGTGTGTTAGTGCTGGGATACAGATGGACGAGTCAGTTGACACTGTTATGATTTTAATGTATTCTCAGTTTGGCTCTGCATCTCATAACAGTTTGTTTGGTTCATGTTTTGGCAGAGGATCCAAACTGCCTAAAAGATCCACGCATGTGGTATAAGAAAAGTATTTAGCTCCCATGTTCCTGTTTCTATGATTTTGGCTGTTACCATGACAACACATGTTGCGAGACAGAGTCAGAGGTTGAGGATTGATCAGATGGCTAGACCTACTTGGGAACTAGACAGACATCTATCTACCACTTTTTCTCTGTTAGCGTGTGGAAAATCCAGTGAAGGAATAAAGATCTATAGTCTATCTTGACAACAGCACACCAAGTGGTGCTGTAAGCATATAAAAGAAGAAGTAACGTTATATTAAATTGAAGTGCTGTTGTTGTAAATTGAATGAATTGAATTTCACTGTCACCGTTAATCGTTTACATTATCCCGCTCATTATAGGGCTACTCAACAAATAAATACGTGAACATTAAATATTGATTTGAGTTTGAAATATTTTGTCTTACAGCGTCCACTAAGCGAAAATAGCGGAATGTACAAACAGCCTAGCAACAAACCGAGCACCGCGGGTTGCAACGATAACTGTTGCATGCTGTAAGCAAGTTGTCGCGAGGTCATTCTGAGTTGCATTTGTGTGAAACGACAAAGCACGCATCTTAGCAAAGCTTTTTTCAAGGACGATGACAAATACTGCTGAATGCCGTGAGGGGGGGGGGGGGGGGGGGGGATGCAGTGAGTGACCAATCAGAATCAATTTTAAAATGTCAATTAAATCCAACTTTCTCACAGTTCCTGTCCTGAACACGTGTTTATTGAAATAATTTGGCTTGCTAAAGATTATAAAAAACTTTGTTTCGAGTCCTAAAGCTTAAAAAATAATATATTTTCACATTTTATCACGCTTTTTCTTAGTTCCCCAAGTTGATAATGTAAACACACAGCTGACTGTCACCATTGACATCAGGGTGCAAGAAGACAAGTAGCACTGTGTGTGTCTGAGTCCAAAAATGGACATAGAACCCTCATCGGATGAGATCTGGCTAATATCAAACAAAAGGTATAACCATGTTTTTTACTATTACCCGTGACATGCTCCACAGACCCCCCCCCCCACCACCACCACCACCACCACCCACACACACACACACACACACACACATTCAAACTTTCTTAGTCAGTGCACTCTCCTCTTGTTTTTGTGTGTTTGTTATGGAACGTTGCTTAGAGACTGAAGAATATGAAAGTAAGATCAGCATGAAGACACACAGACTAGTGATACAGACTGAGAACTTATGAGAGTGAGTTTTAGGCATCTCTAGTTTGTTTGATTTGTCTCTGGTATATTTCATATTCTCTTCTTGACAGTAACATCTGTCTCTTTCAAGATCTGCAATCTATGATAAAACTTTATAGAAACACGAGACATACAATTATATAAGAATTATGTAAGAAGCAATAAACAAGTCTTTACTCATTACAATTATTTCTCTTCAAAAAATATCCTTAATGCTCAAAATCTATTTCTTGAGTTATCTTGTTAGCTAGTCTGTTTATGGTTGTATATGTTATTGTTAATAGTAATATACTTAAATACTAACATGTTTAAATGTGGGAAGTTGTGGGAAACAATATCTGGGTCAAAGTAGAACTTTATTTACAGAATGAACAATTTTGGTTTTCAACATGTCAAATAAGCAAAAATGTTTTTGTCATTCTGTGATTTTTATGCCTTCAGAACTGAAGGGCATTACATTGAACCTGACCTTTGACCTGCACAAGACATTTTCTAGGAGAAAAGTCAAAAACAAAAAATATCACATGGAAAGATTTTTTACACATTTTAGTTGATTCTTGGACAATGGGGAATAAATATAAGATTTACATTTTTATAGGTTTAATCCATATGAAATATGACAACATACTGTACTAAAAATATACCACAAAGATGTTTAAAATTCCAAGAAAACAATGGGGGGCAATAGATATATTTTTTTTAAACTGGGGGGGTGTATATTTGATTATATATCAAAATATAAATGATTTAATATCAGCCAGGCCACATGGTGAATAAGTTACTGTTAAAACTGCGCAAATCTTGAACATGAATATTTAATGTTAAGAAAAAGTGTGTTTTAAAAATGAAAAGAAACTTTACAAAATAAAGGTGTGTGTGTTGAGGCTCATGGATGTCGGTTTGCCTGGCTTGTGTACCGAATGATGTTTACAGTTGGCACGTTACACTGACTCTAGAGCATTGCTTTCGTCTCTCCAGAAGGTTCTGTTCTCTGCTGATCCTTCTTCTTGATTCGGTAGACGACAATGATCAGGAACAGAACTGGAAGGAAAAAACCTTTTCTCAGTTTGCTTCTTTTTAGTCTTAAATATTAATAGAGCAAAATGAAACATATCAGTCTTACTGATGAAGCCGAATATTCCTGCCAGGATGCCGAGGGTGCTGCTCATGCTCATCTTCCAGCTGTGAGCTGCTGGCTCGATGTAACAGTAGCCTAATTTAGTGCAGTTACATATACGCACTAAGAAAAAAGAAAGAAAGAAATCTCAGATTAGATGTTAGAACATCATGTTAAATGTTATATATGAAATAAAGAGAAAAAAATAGTTTACCATCAAACTTTTGAGTGATACCCATCCCAGCGTTGTCTTTGATGTTGATGGGAACAGTGGCATTCAGATCACTTGAGGGCTTCTTCTTCAAAATCAGCTGCGCTGAGGTTCCTGCAGATACATTAAACAGGTTTACATAGTTACAGCAGTAACTGAGTGTAAGCCTGTTTTTTTTTACTGAAGACCTGCTCACCATCCAGAGGTTTGATCTCAAAGTTTGGTGACTTGCGGTTAATAGAGAAGGTGAAAGGTTCTCCGTAGGGGTCGGCATCCTTATCTACAGCATTGAGTGTCAAGGGGTCATATCCTGTATGCAGATGAAGCCCTGTGTCTTCTGCAGTTTAGGGTAGTTGTCATTCACATCCAGCAGATGAATATCCACCTTCATCTCAGCCTCCTGCTTGTCTCCCTCTGAGAGGAACAGAAATAGATTGTAATATTTACCAAATGACACTCACCTGGAGTGACTCAGTGCACTGGAGCTCTGTTGATTTCTCACCTGTCTCATAAGCGATGATTGTGAGAGTGATCTGCTCCACCGTCTCTCTGTCCAGAGCAGCTTTAGTCTTCAGCTCTCCAGAGTCAGCGTCCAGCTCCAACCAATTATGTTCATCACCTTCCATCTTAAACCTTACAAAAAAGAACATTTAAATGCAGGAATTACATAAAAGGCATTTAAGAATGCTATTAAAATGCTAAGTTTTACTGGCTGCCAGAGAGCTATTTTAAATAGCATGCAGTGGAGTCAAAAAGTCTTAGACCACTTAGAAAAGATCATATTTGTTGTTCCATTTAAACCTAAACACATGAATATAAACTAAATATACCCCCAAAATTAAGGATTAAAAAAAAAATTTGATGTAAAAAGAAGAAAAATGTAAGATTGGTCACTAATTTAATATGCAAAGTTGTGACACTGATCATGTGGACTCTTGAACTCTTGAACCTCAATCAAAAGGCCAGATGTTCCAGATGCTCCATTGAAGCACAAGATGCTCTTTGGATCATTTAAAATCATTTTGGGGAACATCAAATTTTACACAAACTCAGATTTCTTGCAGCTCTAATGCTGCTGTCACTAAAACATTCTAACATTTATATGTACATTTCTTCAGTTCAACTTTTCACTTAAATAGTTGTGATAATCATAAAATTGGAATATACAGGTGCTGGTCATATAATTAGAATTCGTCAAAAAGTTAATTTCACTAATTCCATTCAAAAAGTAAACTTGTATATTATATTCATTCATTACACACAGACTGTATATTTCAAATTTTATTTCTTTTAATTTTGTATTATAACTGAAAACTGGAAAATCCCAAATTCAGTATCTCAGAAAATTAGAATATTACTTAAGACCAATACAAAGAAAGGATTTTTAGAAATCTTGGCCACTGAAAAGTATGAACATGAAAAGTATGAGCATGTACAGCACTCAATACTTAGTTGTGGCTCCTTTTGCCTGAATTACTGCAGCAATGCGGCGTCATGGAGTCGATCAGCACCTGCTCAGGTGTTATAAACCTGACAACAATTATTTCATGGGGTTAACGTCAGGCGAGTTGCTTTAAGAACAGGGATTTAAACCAGCTGGTTGCTTTGGCACTGTGTGCAGGTGCCAAGTCCTGTTGGAAAATATTTTGCAGCAGCAGGAAGCATGAAGTGCTCTAAAACTTCCTGGTATACGGCTGCGTTGACCTTGAAAGAAAACACAGTGGACCAACACCAGCAGATGACATGGCACCCCAAACCATATGTGTAAACTTTACACTGTCAAGCAACGTGGATTCTGTGCCTCTCCTCTCTTCCTCCAACTCTGGGACCCTATTTCCAAAGGAAATGCAAAATTTACTTTCAAGGAACATAACTTTGGACCACTCAGAGCAGTCCAGGCGAGACGCTTCTGCGCTGTCTGTTGTTCAAGAGAGGCTTACAAGGAATGCGACAGCTAAACCCATGTCTTGCATACGTCTGTGCGTAGTGGTTCTTGAAGCACTGACTCCAGCTGCAGTCCATCTTTGAATCTCCCCCATTTTTGATGGGTTTTGTTTC
Organism: Schizothorax lantsangensis; assembly: GCA_027422415.1. NCBI lineage: Eukaryota > Metazoa > Chordata > Actinopteri > Cypriniformes > Cyprinidae > Schizothorax > Schizothorax lantsangensis. The sequence goes on along the minus strand of CM049850.1, from coordinate 20,800,033 downwards.
ACAATCCTCTCCAGTGCGGTGTTCCCTTTTCTTGTACACTTTTTTCACCACATCTTTTCCTTCCCTTCGTTTATTAATGTGCTTGGAACAGAGCTCTGTGAACAGCCAGCCTTTTTGCAATGACCTTTTGTGTCTTGCCCTCCTTGTGCAGTGTCTGGTCGTCTTTTGGAACTGTCAGTCAGCAGTCTTCCCCAATTGTGTAGCCTAACTAGACTGAGAGACATTTAAAGGCCTTTGCAGGTGTTTTGAGTAATTAGCTGAAATGTGGCACCAGGTCTTCAAAATTGAACCTTTTCACTTTCTAATTTTCTGAACAATTTGGGATTTTCCTTAGTTGTCACTTATAATCTCAAAATTAAAAGAAATAAACTTTGAAATATATCATTGTGTGTATGATGAATATAATATACAAGTTTCATTTTTGATTGATAAATCAACTTTTTGTGATATTCTAATTATATGACCAGCACCTGTATATATTGAATTATTAATGTAAAACAGTGTCTTCAGTAGTGGTCTGTAACATTTGTACTCCACTGTATGTCAAAGCACCAATAAACCTGACAACAATTATTTCATAAATTGCTTCTTTAGCACAAAAAAATATTTTGCTCAATATAAAAATGCTTTATGTGTAGTTCTAAGTAACCAAGGTGGGATTGCATTACAAGCGTAGACAGAATTAAATCGAAATATTACGTTGTTTTTTCATCAGTTTCAACATATTACAGCTGGAACAGAGCTCTTCAATAAACTTCAGAAGTAGAAATATCAAAGCACTTTGAACAAACAACCTCATCTCATTATGATTGATATTGATGTGATATGATATTATTAGCATCTGATTATGTAGGAGACACAATGCAAAGCATTACTTGATAGTCTTTCCCTCTGGATCCTTGGCTTCATGTTTACGGTTCCGACCGTGATGTTTTCTGGAACGTTGACGTTAAGAGTTTCAACTTCAAACTCTGGAGGCTCGTCCACATCCACCAGCTGAATGACAACAAATGTGGTGGCATTTTCATTATACTCCACTCCTTTGATCAGGGGCTCGGGATTACGGGCATCGATCTGTAGGTTGAAGACACTCTGGAGCTCGTAATCCAGTGGCTGAAGATCGAGAATAAAAAAAATAAAGAAATGCAAAAAGCATAAAATAGAAATGTAAACAGTTTTTGCATTTCAACACGTGTTCCTCATGAGTGTCTTGTTACCTGAGCAATGTAGACTTCGCCCTCTCCAGTGGCCTCATCAACCATAATGGCTAAGAGGTTATGTGGGTCTCCAGCAGTGATGTGATACTCCACCCTAGAGCTTCCTGTTCCTGGGTCATCTGCATCTGTGGCTTTGATGGTGAGCAAAGTGGTTCCCACTTCAGCTAGTTCAGGAACACTGTGGGTCCCATACTGCAATAGGGAAGAAAGTAGTTATGAATCAGAGCTGAGATTAAGCATTCAATAATCTACATGGATAAAGAATGTTATTTATGTAAGGAGTAAAATAAAATATATACATCTTTTTTCTCGAAGACAGGGATCTCATTATTGATGTCGATGACCTTGATGAGTGCTTTACATTCCGTGGTGTAAACTGCAAACAAGTGCAAAAGTTAAGGAGCGCATTCTTCAAAAAATTCTTCATTTTTAGTTCATTTGAGTTCAGGTTGTGTTTACCTCCATCAGTCACACTAAAGGTGAGCTCATACTGAGGCACCTCTTTCCGTTTGGAAGTTTTTATTTGCCACTTTGATTTCACCATTGACTTGGTCGATGGTGAACATTCTCTCAGACGGCTTGGTAGGCTTCTGGCTTAGTAGTGTGTAGTCTAATAATGAGTTCAGTGTGCCCTCCTTGTCACTATCATGAGCAGGCAGAACACCAATTTGATTACCTAAACAAGCATATAATTAAACATTTCAAGATCAAAATGGAAGGAAAATGATAAAACAGTTAATAAAATACTAAAATAATGCTAAATAAAATACTAAAATAATAATGCACCTGGTTTGAATTGATGTAATGTGAGTGTGTGTGTGGTCCAGATAAACCCTATGCTGTGGGGATCAAATTTTGGGGATGTTTGGTCCCCACAACAAGGATAATAAAACCTGATTTTTTTTACCATGTGGGAACATTTTTTTGATCTCCATGAGGAAACAAGCTTATAAATTAGACAAAATGCAGAAAGTTTTCTGTAGGGTTAGGGGATAGAATATATAGTTTATACAGTATAAAAATCATTATGTCTATGCAAAGTCCCTATAAAAAAAGAAAACCCAACTGTGTATGTGTGTTTATAAAGGGTCTCACATTATTACCTATGGGCTCATTCTCTTGCACCTCAAACACAGCTTCATCACACACAGGAGGGTTATCATTCACATCCTCCACCTGCACATGAATCTCCATGGGTTTTTCCAGCTCAACACCCTGTTCATCTTCTGCAAAGACCACCAAAGTGTACTAAAACACACACACACACACACACACACACACACATACATGTCATATGTTTTATACAATAAGTAATAAGAAGTGAAATATGTTGAAGCCCCGATGTAGTTTACAGACTGGTATTGAATATTTTTCTCTTTCAGTTTCTCAAGCATTTCTATTTACCATATCTTTATCTTCTCTATCCAAAGGAGCGCTAACATAGATGTCTCCATCTTCATTGATGGTGAAGGGGAAGGAAAGCCTTTCTTTCTGTACCAGCCTGTACAATGCGGTGGGATCATTGGCACGCACCTAAAAACAAACAAACAAACAATAAATAAATAATAATGTAATTAAACATTTAAAATCATATGAATAAAATTTAAAGTAACACTGCCCAGTGACTACTATAACATAACATTATTGGTTTTAGATCCAGACTTACTGTGGTAAGATACATAGGGTATTCCGCTTCCATATTTTCTCTGATGGTGATTGGTGCAGGACTGACCCAGAGGTTTTGAATGATAGCTATGTTGACCCGTGTTGTGCCGCTCAAAGCGTTTGGAGCTCCACCTCCTAAATCATCTGCACGAACAATCAACGCATAGTCTGGATCTTGAAGAAGATTCACTTCTCTTCTTTCTGCTCATACCAAAATAAACACACATTAATTATTACCGATTCTGAAGTAATGAAATAATGATTAATAAAACACTGATTCATGTTGCTCATTTGGAGTCGTTTGGAAATATTTTCCTTGGTGAAGGAAATATAGACAACGTAACTCAATGTAAGTTATTAATTTCAAAGTTATTAATATTAAACTATTGTTTATTGAACTGTTTATCAAACTTGCAGTTGTGCTTTAACTCTGAATCAGTTGAATCAATTGCTTTCCAAATGATTCACAGTTTCAGAGCTCTTCATTGTTGATCTGAGTATCAGCACAGCTGTGATTCTCCCATAATAAAATAATGTAATTTCAGGAGTATTTCATGTCCATTTATTTATTTGACAAGGCACTGTGGTGTTCACCTTTAAGTGGTGAGGTTCAGTCAATAAAGTATTATTCCACAGCATGATACAAACTAATGAAGTGAAAGGCCTGCACATTTCTGTTCGTCACATGATGTTCATTGATTTGAGCTGGTAATGTGGATGCTGAATAGTGAAGTAATCTGGGTTAAATCCAGCCTCATTTCTGAGATGACAGTAATCTGCACTGACGAGGGCTGAACTGCTTGAGCACAGTTAATGACTGTGTTCTTATTTACAGCACGTGGCACGTTCCACACACCAGAGTGAATGTAATCACAGAAGTGGTCATTCATAGACATTAACACCAGTTTAATCTGAGTGTGTATGTGAGAGCACTGTAATCAGTAATCGGTCATTTCAGTCGTATTCTGAATTACATGTTCAGTCCTCCCTCATGCTCTCATTTGCTCAAAGAGGATCACAAACAGAGGAGACAGACCCAGATACTGCTTTCATTTGGCCCATTTATACATTTCTTAATCAAAGTTCTGTTATTCATAGTGAAATGCTAGTAAACAAGTCTCTGAGTCTGGCATGATTATGTACACAACATTAACTGCTTCTTCAAAATACCATGGAATGTATGGTTTCACCACAGAATAAAAAAAAATTACTGACTTTTTATCTCACAATTCTGATCATTTTTTTAAAAATATTGTGAGTTTATATCTCACAAAAAGGACTCTCTGAATTGTGAGAAATATACTCCAATATACTACAAATATACTGAGTTCCAGTTCTGAGTTTACATTTTGCAGTTTTGAGTTAATATCTCACAATTCTGAGTTTTTCTTAGAATTCCGAGTTTACATCACACAATTCTGTTTTTCCCCCTTTTTTTCCTCAGAATTTTGAGTTTACATCACCAAATTAATTTTTTTTAAATCACAGAATAAAAAAATGGGACTTTTTATCCCATAATTCAGACTCGCAATTGCAAATTTATATCTCACAATTCAGAATTTTTGTCTCAGAATTGTGAGAAAAATGTCTGAATTTTGAGAAAAAAAAAGTTGCATTACATTTTTTTATCCCATGGCTGAAATAAGCTTCTACATAAAACTGTTAAACCAACTGTATGGGTGTTTTTTGCTTGTTTGTTTGTTTGTGGGAATGGGTAAAACATTCTGTGAAAAGGGTGGAGTGCTTTATGGCAGCAACAAATACACATGTACAACTCTCCTCTGTAATCACGACAGTGGTATATTTAGGAATTCCACTCACTTAACTGTAGGGAGCTTCAGTGTCTCAAAAATAAACAAAACTACATAAATAACATGATCACTGTGTGTGTTTCTGTATGTTCTCACCAGCACGTTGGACACATGTGTAAAAGGGGTTGTTCTCCAGAGGCATGTTGTTCCTTGGAATACAGTAGTCCTCAAACTTCTTTTTCAGGACATCAGGACTGCCATGGACCTCCCCGCGGCTGTACGTTATAGAGGGCCTGGCCCTCAGAAACTCTGCTCCTGCAAAACAACAGAAAGACACGAGTTCATCTTCTTTTAAAGAGAAATACTGGTTTGGCACTCAGCACAACATATGCACGTTTGGGTTTTTCTGCGTATATTTTTGTTCCAAATGTGTTGATATACCTTCCTCTGTTATAAAGATCTCTCCACTCTCCGGGTTAATGCCAAAGTAGAAACCATTTCCAGGATTTGGGATTTGGTTCACAATGCTGAATCTAAGTTGGGCATTCAATGTGTTGAGATCGTCTGCATCGGTAGCAAACACCTGCAAGAATGGAACTCCTGTACACACACAAGATTAAAAGGACAATTAAAAGTGTGTTCATTTTAATTTGAACAGTTTAGAGTTTAAAGTTTCAACGTCTGTTGATAATGCATGTGTTTCTCACCTGCAGGTGAATGCTCTCTAACACGGCCACTGTACTGACTCTCACTAAAGACAGGGTGATTGTTGTTGACATCCACAACTTGCAAGACAACCGAGTAAGGCCCATCAACAGTTTCACCATCTGCTGAACGTGCTTCAATCTGAAGAAAAACACACACATATTTAGATTTGTACTGGAATTTACATTTAGATGTTAACACGTCAGATTTTATTAATTTATAAAATTATAATTATACAAAATAATTTTATATAATTATTATGTGGTTTTATAACCTCATATTAACTGATAGACGTCAATGGAATATTTGTACTTTTAAAAATTCTTTACACACCACAGAACCATTTAAAATGAACTACTGGATGTAATACAGAGATTTAAAATAGTGAAAAATAAATAGTGAGCAGGATTTAAAATATAGACTTTCCATATACAAAATTTTAATGTAAAACCATGTTGCTAAATATAATCCATGGTCATGTTGTACATCAACAGTGTGCTTTGTGCATCTAGAAAAGTACAATGTAGGGATAATGTATCTTCTTAAGGACCCAGGTGCTTGAATATTATGTGTGATATATCATAAAACAATAAAAATTACATCTAGATGGTGGCTTTTCTGAGGGCTCCATTTCAGAGGTTGCTCCAGGAATAGCCAGCCGTCTGAAGAAATACTGATCTTTCCTTCGGTCTCTCCGCTTACATGGTATGTCTCCGCTTCCTCTGTTGATGTAAACTGAACAAAGAAAACATTTTTAGAATATTTTCAAACAATACATTCAAAATATTACTGACGACAGATACTAAAGATGTTCTAACAAAAATGTAAGCATTATGTCTGTCTTTATAACTAACCCGTCTGACAAAACTAACTATTCAAAAACAGAGCCTACGGTACCTGGTAAATGGGATAGGGCACAGGTGTAGCCTCTGGCACATCTAAAACTAGATTTCCTAATGGCCCCTTTTTGTCCTCCAGACCAATCCCATGAGCCTGAGAGAGAGGGGGAAAAAAATGATGAAGCCATATGAAAAATAACACCCTAAGTCGCTGAATTTAAAATGACTTTTTAATCACCATTATAGATAAGCATACTGCCAACTGCTATATTGTCTGTTATCAATCTAGACAGTCATGAACAACATTAGTGGCCAATATTCTTTCTGAGAATGAGATTTCCCTGCATACTAATAAAACACCCTATATTTGACCACATTTCTTAATAAATAACTGAATAAAGATGTTAAATTACTAAATTATTGTCTTACTGCAATATCAACAGTCATTTATTTAATATCAAGTCAATAATCCATTAAACCTATTTGCGCTTTGAAGGTTGCTGAATGTTTGCCCATTTCTGTGGATTATTTATGTAGAACAAATCATTTAACTTTCCGAATGAATCCAGATTATGTCTGTGTGTCTTTGACTGATTAATGGAGTGTGGGCAGAGAAATGGACTTCAGCATAGTTACTCATTTATGGACTGAATAAAAGACTGTAATGACACTACAAGGTCACCGAGTTAAAATCCTACTCGCACACACACTTACAATGCTGACGAGAAGGGTCAAGTGTAGCAAATGTGCACCTCTCATGGTCCCAGGCAACAAAACCTGGTGGAAAAGGAATGAAAACACGAGAAACAGTGCCTTTAATTAAAAGTTACTGCAAAAGCCATTATTATTCACAGCAGTGACATTTATTTGCCAAATAACTTTATTAGATGACTATTCCCTGACATGATGGCCCCTGCTGTGCAAACTGAGCACTGAAGTGGAGCCACATGGTGTGACAAAAGCCTAATTACAAGTTGCCCAGTCAGGAAATAGACCCATATCTGCTTCTTTAATGTTAAACTTCAGTCAATGATTATTAACAAAACGTACTATTCAAACAGTCCTGAGTAACATTTTAAAATATTACAAATATTTCAGCAAGATTATTTCCTATGTGTGTGTACAGGAATTTTATGTTTATTTTTCCCTCTATTATCAAACTAATTTGTGCATATTTTGTCAGTCCCTCTGTGCATCTCATATGCATAAAAATAGTCCATGGGTGGCATTTGATGGTGACATCATGACTCTCATCATGTGGCGCAGTGTGTGTGTGTGTGTGTGTGTTTTACATGAATCGCAGCTCATAAAAAGGTTATTTAAAGGTCACTTGGCATTCAAGCGTGGGCGGCACCTCCTGTGCCAGACAGCGCTGACTATGTGCGCATGTGTGTTTTTGTGTATCACTGCTGTATCAGTTTATCAGATTTTACAATGTCTGTACTGACAGTTATATTATAATGCCTAGACTTTTAAATATTAAATATTTATGTATGCGGATCCACACGTCTGAAAAGAGGAAGGGACAAAACATTCAAATAAAATGTTCAAGAAAGAAATGTGTGTGTGTGTATGCATGTATGTATATATATATATATATATATATGTGTGTGTGTGTGTGTATGCATTTATATATATATATGTGTGTGTATGCATGTATATATATGTGTGTGTGTGTGTGTGTGTGTGCATATATATATATATATATATATGTGTGTGTGTGTGTGTGTGTGTATGCATGTATATATATATATATATATATATATATATATTGTCTGACATTTTGTACCTAGCAATTGCTATACATTCAGCGAAACAGTATAGTGCTTTTTCAGGGTATTTTCAGGATTCAGATTACCAATACAATATCTATAATATATTCTAAAATTAAACTTTAACTTTGTCATTTGCAGATTTTGCTTTGTAAGAGCAAACAAAGTACTGGTTTCTCAGTTTAGCATATCATAGTCACATCATTTAAGTAAACATGGGATAATTATTAAACACTTAGTAAACGAAAGTAGGTTGCAGACCATAGATCAATAAAGGAAGTTGTTTACAGGTGTGGCTCCATACTTCAGCCCTCAATAAACATATTCATGTAGATAAACATAAATTTATGTTTTATCTAGAAAATGTATCTAGAAATGTTTATCTGATCACACACAATGTGTGTGAAGAGATAAAGATCTGAAGATAAATCTGTGTTAGTCGCAGTTTGGGTCCAAGAGTAGATTAAGCTGTGTCGGCAGTTTTAATGAAATATTGTATTGAAATAAGCTGTAAGGTTTAGTGCTTTACTGATACTGGAATTTTATTTCGGTTATATCGCTCAGATCTATTGTGAAAGAAAAACACACCTTTAGACAGATGTGACACAAGGTGACATTGAAGTTAATGTGACCTCTGATAAGCTACTTTAGTTCTTTTGCTTAAAACTCTTGATCGACACAATATACAGATAAATTGGTTGATATTATTTTATTTTATTTTTTTATCTGTGTCAACATATTTAATGAATCGGGACGTTCTGGTGCACAAACTGAAATCAATACTCATGTTCTGTTATATATATCAGCTCAACCAGTAGCAGTTATAAGAATAAAAGTAAAGCAAATGTGAACATTTTCGTTCAAAGTGATTTAAATTAAAACTTGGATATTCTAACAAGATATAAAAATGCAACAATAATCCATTAACATTAGGCTAGATGGCTCTAACTATGGTAACGTTTCTTGTATCAAGGAACAAGAGGACCAGACTTGTGACCTCTGATGACATTCTGACAGTACAAGATCAAAAAACATCACAGATACACATTCATCTAGCAAATATGCTCAGAAATAAGTTTGCATACGATATACAGCAAGTTTCGATATCTTTAAATGTCCTTCCACATAAGCTGGTCAACACCCTTCTGAACACACTGAGCAAAGTCAAACAAGATCATAACCTAACGTAGGCCTCGAAAGCAACATTTCAATGCAAATGACATATCGGTAACTAATAACATATGCTTTTAAAATCATCTTAAACTCTATAAACTCAACTATAAGAAGAAATAAAAGAAAGATAAGAGACACCGACCTGTCAGCAGAGCTCCTCTCCTCAAAAGACTGAGCGTTTCAGTCTTGAAGTGCTTCCTGCTTAAGTCAAAGTTTAACTCTGCTTTATTGAGCCTAATCATTATCTACTGATTCACCGCTCAGGGGAGTGGACTGTAAATTTAAGCTATTTTATGGCACCGTTTGGCGAATAGTGTACTGGATTGGTGGATTTGTTAATGTGTAAACATCAAGCGTTTAATTTAAAGGACACAAAACGAAAATGTATCAAAAATCTTCCTGTAATCAGGGGCGTCATGCAAGATGATAAGGACAAAGCAGAATTCTGAGGACAAGCTTGGACAAAAAGAGAAAAATCCATCTGAAAACAAGCTGTGTGACAGATGAAAATCACTGTAGATTCATACGGAGCGTAAAGGTCACCTTCACACAGCTGTGTGCTCACAATCTTGAGTAATACAGGCCTGCGATCTTTGATCCTTGATCTTTTGAGACTCTGGCTTGGTTGTGCTCCATGTTTCTCAGTTTCGTCTGATACATTAGAAAGAACTTCTGAGGTATTCTGCAATGACACCTAAAAATAAACTTTATGTACTTACCCCAATGTTGTTTTTAAGGGTAAGAGTGACGGCACACTTACATGAAATAAAGCAAATATGGATATGAATACTGTAAGATATTAACTTCTGAAAAAGCTATTGTAATCACTTCCTGTAAAAGTGACCCCTTCCATGTAAATGTCTCAGGTTAAAGGCACCTTGAGTGGTAGTTACTCAAGAATTTCCCATGGTTTTCCATTGACTAATTATTATGCAGCCGTATCAGCACAATGAAGAATATGTAAGAGGGTAAAGGTTAAGATTAGGAGCGATGATACTTACTGCAGGCACTGGTACTGAAACTGAGAAACCTGCTGCTGCTACTGAGATGAACGATTATACTGCAGGTGACCACATTTTGAGTAACATTACATCACTGTTGGTGTAGATGGAAGTTTGTTTCATCGAGTCCAGCTGCCTTATGCATAGTGGATCTGACAGGTAATGGCCTCCAAATGAGCAATACCTGACAATCTGCCACACTCCATGTGTACTCACAAACAAACAGGCAGCAGCTGTCTAACTAGCTTCAGTCTTACAGTTTTAACACAACTTCTACATTCATAATCATTATCATTCACACATCAGCTGAATGTGTCATTCATTTGTCCTTCTCACCTTTGAAAGGAAGGTAGGAGGAGTGTTTCTGAATAACAGGAACAAATGTGTTCTTGTATTACACACATATTCACCAGCAGGTCTGAGGCTGTAATGAAAGATGCTGCTATATACGTCTGTTATCTGTGAATGATCTTTATTTATAAAATAAATAGATTAATATAATGATAATGTATGTAAATTTGGTAACACTTTATAATAAAGTCTCATTAGTTAATGCATTGACAAAAAAATGAGCAATACAGATATATTACAGAATTACTCTTTGTTAACATTAAAAATATAATGTAATTTATTGTAAGGTCATGTTCACTAGATGTTGAATTTAACATTCACTAAGATTAATAATTCTTTGTTCTTTGTGTTAAATCTGTCAAAATCCTTAAAAATGGTTATTTCCAGTATTAAATTAGATACTAAACCCCAGACTTTCAGTGTATATTTTGACTTTACAGTAATGCCTAATTGTACACTGGTTAAAAACACATGATCGACATGTTAAAATTATCATTTGTGCATAATGGGCAGAGAACATGTATCTGAAGCTGTAATCCCTGAATAATATGTTGTAATATGCACACCACAGGAACAACTGGTGTATGTTTTTTTTATATCAAGGTTAATGTATTTATGTTATATGATATACTTTACAGTGAACCCAGCTGAAAAGACAATACCATATATATGTGATAAGTGCTTTTCCAGATGTATGCACTTTCAAAAGGACCAAAGTAATTCAGATTTATCATAAAAAACAATATTTTATTTATTTTGAATGTTATATGCTCAAACTGAGCAAAAGCTGGACAAAACGTTTCACACACAAGGTACGACAAAGAGGTTTCTCAATTCAAAAGCAAATCCATTAGGAAAATCATAAAAAAGTAAAAGGACCACTTTTAGCGTGTTGGGGTTCCCACAAAAACATTTTAGTATTTCATGGCTTTTGAAAAGGACGATGGGTAAGACTAGAGCGTTCTGTCCTTCACAGAGGGAGCGAGAAGCCTGTAATCGACGCTCTTCTAAAGCACAGTCTAATATAGACATCCATGGCTTTTTTTAAAATCACAAAATGGAAAAAACAAACACTTGAACAGATACTTTCCAAAATGTTTGCACCCAAACTTCACACAATACAATTCAACCTTTCAGACCAAATCAAAGTCTCTGCACTACAGACTCATCAGGTCATGACATGATTTGGACTTGAGTTTGAAGGATGCTTGCTTGTTCTTCTTAGCAACCATTCTGTAAATGAAACGCTTCGCTTTCTTTGGGAGACTCTCCCGTCGCTTTTGAAGAGAACAACGTCTGGTGAGGTTCTCTGTGCTGTCTCTTTGCAGACGGAGCTGGCGGACGATGCCCTCAAACAGCGGCCAGACATTGTGTTGCATTGCTGCTGATGTTTCAATGAACTTACAGTCAAAGACAGCAGCGGACGAGCGACCCTCTAAAAAATACAAAATAAAATAACAAATGAAAATTCCCAGTGATCTAAGGTAAAACAAAGAGTACTTTACTAATCCCACAAGTGGATTTGCAGATTAAGAAGATGCTACTGATAGCAGTAACGTTAGGTTAAGGAGTAAAGAAGCACTGAAGAGTTTTACTATTTCAGTTCAGAATCACTTACCACTAATGGACACTTCCCTGCAGCGAACCAGGTCACATTTATTACCGACGAGGATGATGGGAGTGCGGTCGGCCTCACGCTGGCGTCGAAGCTGAATACGAAGATCTGATGCGCGAAGGAAGCTTGAACGATCTGTTATGGCATAAACTATAATGAAAGCGTCTCCTGTCTGCAAACATTGCTCCTGTGTCCAGCTGCCCTCATCCTGATGGAAACAGAAATCAGAATGTCTCTGAACATCCAATCACTTATAAACTAAAGGTGACTAAAGGTGTTACCTGTGAATCCCACGTGTCGAGCAGGGTAACGGTGGCCCTCTCACCATCTACTGTTATCGTCTGCTCAAAAACTTCACCTGAGAACATTAAAAAGGACAAAGAGTTGAAGGTTATCAATCATGGCCATGGAAAAAACGTACAAAATTACAATCGGATCCACTTTATATTTACATTTATGCATTTAGCAGATGCTTTTATCCAAAGCGACTTACAGTGCATTCAGGCTATACATTTTTTGTCAGTATGTGTGTTCCCTGGGAATTGAACCCACGACCTTTTGCGCTGCTAACACAATGCTCTACCACTGAGACACAGGAACAATGTATGATATAGTGACAATAAAAACTGGTTTATTTGAAGTTTTCTGTTCAATCTGAAGAGGTTCGATTTGCGCAACTCACGCGGTTACACAAAGGCCAGCGTTCCGTGTATTTGTCAGCGTTCCGTCAGACACGACCTTGAAGCAAAGCGCTCGAGCGCCCTACTGTTGCTATGGTAACCTCATTAGACGAACGCGATTTCTGCTAGCGAGCCTCTATGTATGAACTATTCGAACTTGTAGCCTAATAATATTAAATGCTCATGTATTTATCGAATTATTGCACTTAATATTAATATGTTTAAATTTAGTGTGCACTTCAGAAGTCCTAAAAGGACTTTAAATAGGTCTTTTAAAACATTTCCCTTTTTGTCATTTGTCAACATACTTTTTGTCAATTTTTCCCCTGGGCCCCAGTTTGCAACCTAATGTTTATGAATTTCCAAAATCATAAAAGGTAACGTAGATCTCTCTCTCTCTATATATAGCCTATAGGCTACTATATATCACATAACGTCTACTTTTATGACCCTCAACCTGTTGTTTTGACTTTCTAATTCTACTTGACCACTAGACTAGGCTACATGACCCCAAATTGTAAGAGTTTCTTTAATTGCACCATTATGATGGGAAAACGTTGAATTTTAAATACGTAATAGCCTAAACACAACCGCTATTTGCTTATATCCAAATTCAAGAACGTCAATGGAAAGCCAAGCGATTATTTGCGATAGTTGATGTGTCTGTGAACAGTTGGAGAACAAAGAGCAAGTCTAGTTAATTGTCAACATACCTTCATATAACTCGCATTCGCTGCCCATGCTGTCCGATGCTCCGGCGAATATACTAGCGAGCGCGGACTTCCCGACGCCGCTGTCCCCGAGCAGGACAACAGTAAAGGGTCCAGAGGAAGCTGGAGTCGCAGACTCGGTGGAGAGAGCGGAGTCTGAAGAGGTGGACGAGCAGGAGCTGGACCTGGACATACCGATGTCGGGACGCGCGAAACCATCGCTCAGCAGCTGCCCTCCGTCCGTCCCGCAGATGCTCCACCGGTGCAGGTGATGCTGAACGCGGATACTGTGGCGCCGCACGCTCGCCAGCAGGGTCATTTGTGCAATTCGACAAACACTCGGTTAAACGACGGGTGTCTCTTCGAATGTGACTGCACAAAGAACTGACGAACTAAATCGGATGCTCCAAACTGTGCTCCAATAATAGATCCAGTCCCATCCAGCAGAAACCTCAATCTCTAATTGCTCTTGGCTTCTTTGTCTTCAATTAAGCACCCCTGAGTTAGGATTGGTGCTGTTTGCCCTGGTAATCCTGTACGTCTATATTTTGCGCAGTAATGTGCTTTGAGCTCTCAGTGCAGTTCATGGTTATATTAAGGTCTCAGTAGCAGTGAGGATTTCCTTGACGTCACTTTTCTCTCCCAATGAGCTGCAGCGGGTCTTTCCTTTTAGCGCCCGATGGGTGTGAAAGAGCTTCTCTTGTGCGCATCGAGACGTGATTCAAGACCAGGGGCCAAAAATTGAGAGAAACCCCGATTCAAGGAAACGTGTTTAAAATTTGCAATTCATTTTTAAACATTTTATATTTGTACAATATTTTATAGATAATGCGTTAATTTCCATTCTCCATCTCACAGCCCTTAATATTTTCTAACACAGTATAAACTGGTCTTTATATGAAAATACACAACTACCTTCATATTTCAGGATGGGGAAGATCTTCATATAGGCTACTTGGGGTTCCTTGGCATCAAAAGTTTGAAAGCCCCTGATCTCCATAAAATATGTTATTAGAACGTTTTGCTAACGTTCTCACTAAGTTATAAGAACATTATTTCTTAATGTTCACAAATGTTAAGGGAAAATGCCATATTATCATTGCAAACATTTTGGAAAAGTTACTTTTAAGTGTTTGCTGAACATTGTGAAGCAATAGTAACAAACGTTAGACGAACGTCCAACTAAAACATTTTCAGGAAAAAAATAAACATTTCATGAACGATTGTTAAAGAATTAAAGACTATAGATAACTTTGACAAATGTTCTGTTAACATTACTTAATAACGTTTATTTATAACTTTGATAGAACCTAACCAGAACGCTAGCCAAAGTTTGAGAACGTTCCCTGTTTATTGGGTCTTGTTTGTCTGAAATGCTGCACAGACCAACTGGATAAAATGAACTGAGTGGCATTGTCAATGTCATTTTCAGTGACATTATGTAACCTTGATTAGTCTGTTGGTTAGCATAGTAAACCAGTTAAGGCCAGGTTAAAGCAGGACACCTAGGCAGGACAGTAGATCCTATTTGGCCCTTTTCAGGACAACTAATCACATTTAGTATAGACAGACAAACAAAATAAAAGACATTCTCCATCATTAGTTTTCTTATACATGTCTGGTACAGCAAATATACTAAATATATTTCAAATCAAGTTCTGCTAGACTTGTACTGCAGAATGCAAATCTGTAACAAATAACCTCTCGTGATCCTGTTTTCTGTCGAGACTTGCATGCAAACACCAATCCATAGGAGATCAACGTGGCCAATTCTGAACTAAATCAAAACTAAATTCTCATTATGGCTACATCAGTCTCTTATATACTACATGCCATGCCAACAAATCAAGGGTTCAGACAAAGTACAACACCACAGATGCTCATGCTCTCCATTTCACACATGCACAAACATGCACATAAACATGTACCGAGATACAGATTACATTCACTCAAAGAGGGACAAACGACAGATTATAATGAGTTATTAATGCAATTGCTGGATTATGATGACTGCTTCTATATTCAGAATTGATATAGATGAATGGATTGGATGGATAAAAGAAATCGCAGCAGAGTGCTGGATTACCGCTTTCATTCATTCACTTCTCTAAGAGCAGATCAGAAATAGGCCATTAGAGATCAGAGAGGGTCAGAGATATAAATGGTGCTTTACAGATAATATGAGTGAGTGATGCACCACCAACACAAAACTAAAAGCAACATGGTATTTTAGGTTGTAATAGCTAAAAAAGCTTATCAGTCTGGAACTTTTTCAAAAGTGTTTAAGCAGCAACATCTGCAAAAAGGAATGTAAATGGGACAGTGCAACTTGTGTGGTGTTGCAGTAAAGCGTGGGTTGCGTTAGGTTAGTGCTATGGCCATGAGACCTGAGCTGACCACTGATCCCGAAGCAGTAATTGCAGTATCTGGGCCATGCGTCAGGAAAGAAGGGATGAAAAGGGATAAGTTAATTTGGTCTTGGAGAGCAAAAACACTACAGAGAGACAGATAAGCAGAGTGTCAAGTGTTAAATGCCATTTTAAAGAATTCGAATTCAAGACGAAATGTTCACGTGGATGATCAACTTGGATAATCAATGCATAATTACAATTGCTTTATGTTTTTTAGCACTGTTGTCTCACAGCAAGAAGGTGTCCGGCTCAAGCACCAGCAGAGACAGGAGGCCTTTCTGTGCGGAGTTTGCATGCTCTCCCTGTGTCAGCGTGGGTTAACGCCAGGTACGCCGGGCTGCTTCCCTCCAGGAACTGAGTTTGACACCCTTGATATATGTTGTGGGTGACCATGCAGGTCAATTCACCTGACCTGCATGTCTTTGGGCTGTGGGAGGAAACCGGAGTACCCAGCGTAAACCCACGTTTACAATATTTATATATATACATTTTATTTTTTTCAGCTGTTAAGGTTTGTTCCTTCTAGTTTTGTCTTTCATTATTTCATATATGTTATTTCACTAATATCAATAATTTTCTGTCTTCTCCTAGCATAAATTAAAGCTTTGTTACATATGCACTGCACAGGCACCATTACGTCCACAACAACCTAACTGATCTGAGCACACGTCTTTACTACATTCAGTGACGCCCGAGTCCTTCCGTCTGGGACTACACTGCAGGAACAATCTGAACACCTGACGGTACTTACAGTAAAGGCTTGGCTGAGGAACATACACACATCCCTACAGACTCAATAGACATTGTATTGTTACTCTGGAAACAGTTGCTGGGATCTCATCATCACAACCTGGAAAGTGTCAGGCTCTCAAGAGGTTGCTTATACACAAGTGTCTGACTAACACGCCATCTCCAACACTCCACTCTCCCCACCAGAGATACATACGCATGCAGATACACACAATCTGTGACTCACACGCTATATCACAGCAGAATGATCTATCAGTGCCCCATTCAAACCCTGAAACTCCATCAATAAACAACACCACCAGCAAACGTGCACTCAGGTTTGTTTCATTAATGAGTCACAGAGCTGATAAGTTCATTTCCTGCTGGTGACTGTTGTGCCTCGCTGCTTTCGTGATCGCTCTGTCATTTCTGATTCCTGTAGTCGGTGTTTGTGTTACTAATAGTAGTGACAATGAAAAGATTTAGCTAGAAAATGCATTAAATGAACCATCTGCGCAACAAATGTAATCCTGCAAAGCGTTTGAGATGGAACAATCCTGGTTTTGGATACATTTCATGTAAACCATCCACATTGTATAAATTAGGATGATAACGGGAGGAAACAACGTAATAAACAAGATGATGGAGGTCAACCCACTATTTAATCAACTGATTCATTAGCAATGTGAAGATGTTTCCATAAACACTAAAGAACAAAGTAAACTAATGATTAAAAACGAACACAAATCATTATATTTAGGAAAAATTAATATGGAAAATGGTTCTCAGACAGGATTATACTAGAAACATAAAAAAAAGCCTAATGTGACTATGTTTGTCTGACAGATGCCCTGGTGCCTTTTTCCGCTTCTATTAATGTTTCTGATTGCGCTATTAATATATTTCCGTGTACTGCTCTGATTCATTCTGACAGAAGGAGCAGATATTTAAATCAGCGGGTTCCCTAAATGGACACAAACACACTTGCTTGCGCAAACAACCAAAATATAATAACAACATAAAAAGATTTATTAATGGGAAAAATGTCAATGTTCAATCATACACCAGATATTTACACAGAGCATGTGGGCAGTGGGTTTGTATATGTTTTGAGAAGAGGAAGAGTTTAGACTGTGGATTTGGAAGTGGTGCTTTGAAAGGCATAAGTGATGTGGTTACGGGCATGATTTAGATAAATATCATCATATGACTGAACATCTCCAGAGAAATGCCTCCAGTGCATGAGCTCGGACATGCTGACTCGTTGTGGAAGTGATACCGTGCTGTCGGAATGGCGACCCAGCTGACATGCCCTTCCGGTGTCCTCCTTTATCTCCTTCACAAAACCTGCAAATGTTTACATTCAGATTAATTAAAGTGGTTACTTTTTTATTTTATTTTGAGAGAAGATCAAAAGATACAAAATAAACAGTATAATTGTGAAATATTATTACAATTTAAAATAACTGTTTTCTATTTTTTATATATATTTAAAATGTAATTTATTCCCGTATTAGCAAATGCTAAATCTTCATTTGAAAACAGTTGCTTAATGATGCCTAATATTTTTGTGAAGACCGAGACATTCAAGTTCAAAAGAACAGTATTAATTTGCAATAGAATCCTTTTGTAACATTAAAAATGTCTGTACATTCACTTTTGATCAATTTAATGCATCTTTGCTAAATAAAAGTATAAATTTCTATTAAACAAATGACCCCCAAATTTAGAAAAATAGTGTACATAAACATATATACTTATCTACTGTACCTCAAATATATATGACTGATTGCAATTAATTAATTACCTATAATTATTTATTAACTATATTTTGAATTGATTGAAAACCCTAATGCATAACAGCAAAAGAATCATCTAGTTCCTCCTTTAATTAATTTGCTTGTATTTATTTACCTGGAGTATTTCCATCTCCAGTGCACTGGCAGTCCAGTAGGTCATGTGTGAGGCAGGTGGTATTAGGTTCAAAACTGAAAAGGTCCCGTAGCTCCTCAGCAGAAAAGCTAGTATGCTCAGCTTTCTTGGACAGGTCCACCACTGTCCCAGAAAGCCCCTGTTTACTCACCTGCCTCTGATAAATCTTTTCTTCTATTGAACCTACAAGACACACAAGGAACATTATTGCAGACCCAAACTAATGTGCAAACTCTGTAAACAAATGCTTCTTCCATCCATGAATCATCAATCTGAAAAGCCTTCCAAAAATAAGAGTGTGTCTCATCATGTGATATGTGTCATAACATAGAGCATATTGGTTGAAAAGAAAGCCAGACAGTTTGTGTGGGTTATGATTGATGAAAGGCTGTGAGATGTTTCACGTCAAGTACTTATTTTCATATTGCACAGTCATAACAAACAGCTAAATTTATTTATTGACAGACAGGCTGATAACTTATTTTATGGGTACAAATGTTTTGGTTACCTGTTGTAAGAAATCTGTAGATGTGAACTGTTTTCTTCTGTCCATCTCGCCACACTCGTGCCATGGCCTGACAAATGTACATCAATAATTGTTTAGATAATTTGAGCCTTATAAAACAATCACTCAAAGCCCTCAGAGAGCATTCATCATGGCAGCAAAACAAAATGATGGTGACATATGAAAGTGGAGCATTCAGACAGATAAATACCAGAGAGAGAATGGCCAGATTTACAAAGTTTTTTGTATTTACTGCCATCTAGTGGTCTGAACAAAAAGGTGCAACTAAGACTAAGTATGTGGACTCAAAAAAACATTAAGCTGCATGATATCCGTTTTTGTGTGTGTGTGTAATATTGTATAACATATGTTTTATTGTTGATTTGCAGTGTTACATGGCTAACTGTAACAATGGAAGTCCACTGACCTGTATGTCATTGGCAGGGTTCCAGTCTACATCATATAAAACGAGATGGGAGGCACCAATGAGGTTTAGTCCCACCCCTCCAGCCTTGGAGCTGAGTAGCAACAGGAAGCTGGACGAGTGTGGGCTGTTGAAGGAATCAACAATTCGTTGTCGCTGGGCTACAGGTGTTTTTCCATCAAGCCGACACCATTTGTAGCCTATATGATCACAGACATCCTGCAGCAAGTCAAGAGTTTGTGTGTAGTTTGACACCAAAACTACCCTAAATAGAGAGAAACACAGAGACAAAAATGGACATGAGTTTCACACAAGATATGTCAATTAAATGGATATTTGGACTCAATCACAACAATATTTGCATGACGTTGTTGAAGGTGTCAAACTGTTTTTTTTTTTTAAATAATATAATATAATCAAACAATTAATCGCGATTAAATCGCATCCAAAATAAAAGTTTGTGTTTACATAATATATGTGTGTGTACTGTGCATCTTTATTATGTATATATAAATGCACACACATACATGTATTTATTTTTTTAATATTTACATGTCTATATATTTATATAGAATTTATATTAGGTATAAATATTTTATATATAAATATAAAATTTTCCTTAAACATACATGCATGTGTGCATTTATATACACATAATATATATAAACAGTACACACATATATTCTGTAAACAAACATTTTATATGTGATTAATCGTTTGACAGCACTAAATATAATATAATATATTTTTTTTAACATTTTAGGATAAATTATAATATAATACCACATAATATAATGTAATAGTTTAGCACTTCAGCACAGTTTTGAGCACTCAAAATTAGAATATAATATGATATAAATTAATATTTTTTAGATGTACTTTTGTTTTTATCTGCTTTAGCACTCAAAATGCATTATAGTGTATACAAAAAATACTACAATATATTACTTTATTCAGTTTCATCTGTTCCATGTTTTTTTCCTGACTGTGTTGTAAGCTCTTCAGTATATCTTGCTACTCTAACAAATACATTTTCCTGTGGAGATTAATAAAGTATTTTTCTCCTCTTCAATACTAAAAGTAAACTTAGTAGCAGCAGTAATAGCCCTTTTTAATTGCAAGACACTGTTTGTAATGTGACCTCAACTTGGTGACACCCATATTAAATATAACTTTCACAAGGACACTGATATGACCTCAGTGTTTATGTTGAGTGTACATCATTTAAACATTGATTTATCAGATTAGTCAATACTTGTAAACATTTCTTGATGTAAAAACCTTTCAAATGAGATGATTGATATCTGTAATAAAGTCTGACAGCAGTTGTATATGTGGTACCTGTCTGTGCGATTGACGTGCTGTATTGCTGACAGCAGGTCTGTTAGCACTAGAAGTTTCCCAGAGTCTGCAGCGCTGAAGCCACCTGTTGAGTATCCCTCAGGAAAGAGTTCCATCATTCCTTCCTCATACATCTCATCTGACTTTTCCTGAAGCAAATACCACAAAGAATAATTAAAAAGCAGCAATAAGAAGACAAAAAACAAGGCATGGCAAAATCCCAGCACCTATTGTACCTGTAAAGTGTTGTAGAGCAGCCCGGGGTGGTTGCAGAGTTTCTTGAGGGCGTTGATGCATGCGAGGTGTGGGCTGTGTGTGTAAGTGTGTGTGCTGGCACCAGAGAGGCATGCTCTGATGGGCCGTGTGGCCAGCAGGACTCCATACAGGCGCAGCTGCAGTTCAGTGGGTTTGCAGAATACGGTCCACTCTATCCGCTCGGATAAATACTGATTAATGATCTCCTGAGTGCGCCGTAACGTAAACACACCTGTTAGACGAAAGAGCTCAGCAGCACGCTCCTCTCCAATGCACCGCTCTTCCTGAAACACACAGTTGTGATCAATGCCACTACAGCTAAAGGATACAGACTCGCAGTCAGGGGGACATTGTCTGAAGAGATTTTTTTTTAATCTACTAATATCGGATGATGATCATTATTGATATGTAATTGCAAATGTTAATGTCCTCTATTTTTACATTTGCATTACCTTTGCCATTAAATATTTAATATTTAAAATGAATAGACATTTTCATACTGAACATTATGTTGTTGTGATGCCTAAATTCACTTATTTAAAATGACTGATTTGTAGTTTTTCTGTTATATCTTCATATTTCATATGCATTTACTTAAAAAAAATATATATAATTTTAAATATATACACACACACATATATATACATATATACACACACACACACATGTATAACTAAAATATTATAGTAATATAGAATAAACTTATATATATTTTATCACAAATAAAGTGTATGTTTATCTCTGGAAGTGTAGATGTTTACCTCAGTGCAGGTGGGCTGGCGAGATCTGAGAATGGGTTCTTCATAAATCTTCCTGTAGGCTGCCGATGTTCCCAGAATTCCTGGATTTACAAACTCAATGATGGAATAAAATTCCTGCAGGTCATTCTGCACTGGAGTACCTGTTAAATTAATAATTGCAAAACATTTTTTTACAATTACATAATGTTATACTACTACACTTGTTTACAAAAGTATGCGTGTTTGTTTGAAATAGGAAACCTGTTAATATAAGACAGCGTTCACATGAGAGGGCTGTGAGTGCGCCGGCCGTTTTGATGTTGCTGTTTTTAAGGCGATGACCCTCGTCACAGATGAGCACTCCAAAATCCAGCTCTTTCACTTGCTCCACAGAGCGCAACAGCATCTCGTAACTGATCACCATGACAGAGCAAAGAGGAGAAGACACAAAGTCCTCTACACGGTGATCCTACAGAGAAAACATAAGCTTTTAACTTTCATCACTCTATCTATTATCTGACACAAACAGCCACACATACACACCTGGTCCACAGTGTAAACACTGATCCTCTCCCTGCCCAGCCACTTGTTGAACTCAGCTGCCCAGTTCTTGACCAAACTTCCTGGACAAACCACAAGTGCCCTCTTCAGTACGGGCCGTCCTCCGTAGGGGCCCTGTCTCAGTAGCGTCCACAGAACACAAACACACTGCAGCGTCTTCCCCAGTCCCATCTCATCTGCCAGAATAGCCCCACAGCGGCCAGGCAGTCTGCAGCACACAAACATACACGTGCAAAAACATGCAGAAGTGCACATGTAAGAACATTACAATGACAGATGAACTCTTATTTACCTCATTCCCATTAAACATTCATAAAGGAAGACCACACCCTCTCTTTGATGTGGCCGAAGATGATTGGTCAAATGGGGGTCGATGACCACATCCACCAGTGGAGAACCAGATTTATTATACAGCCACTGGTGATCAGTTGTTGGTCGCGGCATCACAAGGGCACCTTGGGACCAATAGAAAGTAAGCAGTATGGATATGGATAGCTTGGATTAAAATGTAATAATAATAATAAGGCATATGAACACTTCAGGGAAAGTGTTTATCCTGTAATGCAACCATTTCTTTGACATTTTAACAATTTTAAATCACCTTTTTGTCTTCATTACTTTAATAAAGGGACCTGCAGTATAGCAATTTTTTTTAAATAATTTTTTTGAAGTATAAATATTACATCCATTAATTACTATAAGGACATACAATTTGAGAAAAAAAAAATCATTAAGTTGAGCATGTGCTATACCTGGTGCATTCAGGTCATGTCTGGGTTTACAGATTGGTTTTTCATGTTCAGAATCTGTAAGTGCACCTCCCTTGAGCGCTGGTTTGGTAAAGGATTTGGACACTGGTCGATATACAGGAGCCTTCAAGACTGTTTCTGCAGGAGTCTCAACAGCAGCATTTTGAAAACAACGCCCTTTGGCGTAGTCCTTGTCGGATATGACCCCCATGACCTCGATTTGCTTCCCTCCTACCATAAGAGTCTGACCCTCACACAAGCTCTCCAGCTCTGATGCCTTATAGCCTGAACCTGACAGAAAAACACTGATTTAAAACACACATCTACACAGACTCAAATATATTACCTAAAAAGTGAAGTAAAGGGAGAATTGTGCATTTCAGATAGGGATGCACCAATATTAAAATTCTTGATATTTAATTATTTATATGATATAGCTGATATGGCCAATATTAAAAAAATATATATATTTTGATATAAAAAAAAAACTAAAATCAATAATTTTAATGTTTAAAAAGTGAATTTAGGCAACAGAAAATTATAATGAACAGTGAGAAAAATTGGTATTCAGAGATTTACTAACATTACATTTAACAACTGTTAGTTTAAATTTGTTTTTAAAAATTAACTTTAAACCATTAGATGACAAAGGAAAAGAATTGGGGAAATGAGCAAAGCTTGCACAAATATACAATAACAACAGAAAAAAAACCTCTAATATAGGCTGATAAACAATATATTGAACATCCCTATCTTCAAATACGCATTTATATACAAATCCAGAAGTATTGCTAGAATGTGCTGTGACAGGCAAACCTCGTCCAATGTCCCGCCCCTCCATGTCTTTGAGGACAACAGTCCGCCCCCTGGCAACAAGCACAGCGTCACCTTCCCAGCGCTTATGCTTCCTTGATGACGCCTTGCACCACATTACACTATAGTAGCGTGCTTTAAAATGAACAAAAAATAGGATCAGCAGTGATATATAACACAGCAATAGCCTAATCATAGACAATATTTTACTGATTACATAGTCTCAAATTAGAAATGTGCCTTTATACAGCCACTAAACATATGCATAAATGCTCATTTTGTGCCTTGTGCTTTTGTTCTGTCAGATAAACTACATAATTAGTGAGATTAGTGTGAGATAGATAGATAGACAGAAGCATAAAAACCATGAAATCAGCTTTTTTTGGAATGCTTAAGTATTTATTATGAATGATTAACTATTAACAATTAAACAACAACAATCCAATCAATTCCCGATGGACAAAATAATGTCCTGATATATATTTTGTCTCATCTGAGAAGCTGTTTTATTCTGATGTCACAATAGGGGGGGGAATAAGCAATTTCCGTTTTATTATACTGAATTATACTGTAAATAATCACCCAAATGAACTCCACATAAACATCTTGACTGAGAAGGTTCTCATTCATTGCTGTTGCTATGTAACACTCCCTGTCTAACAAAAAAGAATAAAAGGACAGGCTCAAAACACAGAGTTTAAAGCAATTATGAATTTATTAGTGAATACATAGAAAATAAAATCGTATTTTCTTCTTTAACCAGGCATTCACACATTAAAAAAAAAACTTTAATTTCTGCTACAAACATCAGGAACAATCCTTGTACAAATGTCGATCAAATACAAAAACAAGAAATAACTGTACAAACAAGCCTGTTCATTTTAACTTCACATTACAGAGTTCCCTTTGTGACAGACTTTCAGACGTGACACCATACATGTCACATCATTGACAATCCATGGCGTAGCCTGGCCGCCCTCAATTTCTCCACTTTGACCCTTGACCGGAGTAGATCCTCCTCCAGCTGTTGCTTTCTCTTAAGCCCCTCCCTCTTCTCCTCTAGATACAGTCCAAGCTTTCTGTGATTGGCCAGAAGCAGCTCATGCTCCTCTCGCATCATCTGCAGAGCTTCTGCCTCAAAAACGGGATTCTTGAACAGTACCCTCCCCCTCTGATACACGCACCTCCTGGGGCCGGGTGCCGACGGCGAGGGTGGCAGGTGTACAGAAGAGGGGCACGGAGACAGAGAGGCCGCATACACGTGGGAGGCTAATTCCTCCTCCTCATCTTCCTCCTCTTCCACTACTTCATTGTCCCTCTCGTTCTGTCCGTGGTGGGCCTGACTGCTCGGGGTGGCGATGGTGACAGGTGAACTGTGGGATGTGATCAGGTGGATATCAGGAGGTGGTTTCACATCTTCAGTCTCCACCCTCACAGCCGCAACAGGCGCATAGTCCGACAACGCTGGGAGGGACAAACTGCTGCCTGGCTGCTCTACTGGAGAATTCCTCTTGAACTGAAACCTAGCACAGACACATAAAAAAATCATAACATTGAATTTTGAACATGATTTATAAAAAACAAGAGCTTTGAATGCTCATTTGTACGTCTCAGGATATATCCTCTATATATATATGATATAATTCAAATGAATCAGATCATGTGCATCCCCAGCTCTTTGCTGGATTTGTGGTGATAACTGACAAAAAGAAAGACCTGTTGTTTTGTCAACAACTTAAAGACATGAAGATGCGAGTGGAAAGTAACTCCTCTGGCACATAGTGGCAAACCTGGCATTAACGCAGCATCGGAAATACGGTTAATGACATCCAAATCCCCTCAGCGCTGCAGCTTACCTCTGGCACAGGACAGAGTGAAAGGACAGCGAGCGTGTGACTACAATGTGTGCTATGACCGCATATGACATATTAAAACTAGTAAAGAAGATGTTCACATATCAAAGCTGCTGAACTCTAATTGGCTGAGTGTGACAATTAACAGCAGCAGAAGGAAAAATCTGGGAAAGTGTATGTGAAGATATTAACAGAAGCTGAATCAATATTTAAAGGTCCAATATTAAATCCAGCCGAGAGCTATGGATGCACATGATCTGATTCATTTGAAATCGCTAGTGGAATCAGATCCATCTTAAAAGAGTAGACAATTAGGCCTCCTGAGAGTATGTGTTTATGTAGTTACTTGTTATTGATTTAATATTTCCATTGGGTGATAGATATGTTTTTAATTATGGATGCACCTAATAATGTGCCAATTTTGTCATGTAAGTATCTGTATGCTCAATCTCACCTGTGGAGTGCGTTCGGCTCTTTGTCCCCCACGTGAAACAGTTGAGGTATCATTTCCATGATGCGCTTGGTTGGCTCCGAGATGCTGCCCCGGTACTCGGGTTGAGCATGGCTTCGCTGAAGAACTTCCTGCTTGGCACTTTCTTTAAGTCGCTTATAGAGGGTCCGAAGGCCCTGAGCCGTTCTGGGGGGCCTCTCGCCTCCGAAACTATTATAGATCTCTGCTATGCTGTCCCAGCACCGGTTCTTATCCACGATCACGGCGTGCTTGTTGGTGTGCTCCTCCAGAATGCGTATGTGAGGCTGGACCAGCCGCAGAAGATCCAGTTTCTCAGACAGGGTGAAGTTGGAGGAGCGGGCCTTGCCGACCATGCTGTTTGACATGAATATGGTAGACATCCTGCTTTTAGGCTGGTCTCAGTGCTCTAGGTTTGATCTCCTTCTTTTCCCTGCGCTGTGTTTCTGTCTTTCTCTACTCACTTGTGTGAGCAGGCTGCTACACTGCTTGTCTCAGTTAAACAACACACACATGCACAAACTGGCTCTCAAGCACACAGACGTAAGAAAAAGAATCAGGCTTAACTAGGCCAGCCTCGATTAGGCCCACGCCTACCCGGGGAGGGCTTTGCTGGAATTCCTTTTAGCTTAAGCTGACGCAGGTTCAGTAAAGCTGCTTAAGCCTGGCCTGACCTACATAACAACCCCGACTACATTAGACTAGAAACACAGCGGAGCTCTTTTATTCCGCTGCAAACAGCGACATGTATTGCATGTGTAATGTAGTTATATTTGAAGCGCGGCAGGGCCGTGTTTTGACAGGAGACAGAGTCCACGCGACTGCTGAAACACCAGAGGAAACATTAAACTGACGCTTAACGCGTTCACGCCTTAATAACTCGAGCAGCATTGTGTGTGTGTGTGCGTACAGACATTGTTTTGAACTGCTTTTCGGACACCAGTTGCTATATATTTCCCAGGCTGGCTGACAAATGCACCACAGCTCACACTCATACTAGTAAGCGGGACACTACTCTGCCTTGAATCTGTGCACGGCACGAATACGATCTAATACGCGCATAGCGCCTGTCAATCAAGCGGTCCGTGCGCACCGATTGGTTAGTTTCAGTCAAAGCCGAAGTTAAAGGCGGGGAATAGAGATGCCGTTTGTTCAACCTGACCGCTCACTGAGCCTTTTGTTGTTTTTCTCTACTAGATTTACTCAAAGATTTAAAACTAAGTGCATCTCCTCTTTATTAATCTTTATCTTAATCTCTTTCTTAGTTTTTAAGTGTACACTACATCCTAGCAACTTGTGCGACATTATAAAAAATCAACGTGATAAGGTTCACAAGACCATGCAAAACTGACGCATCACTCGAAAGCAAACAAGAAAAAACAAAAAGCGAACAATTCTCTTTAGATTTTACTCAAAAAACAAAAACTTTAGTAACTTTAGTTTAGTGAGCTTTTGCTCTCTCTCCTTGTGTCTCCACAAAAACGCAGATAAATAGTAACATAATTAAAACATAAATCAACATTTCATTACCATGTATTTATTTATTTGGGGAATAGCGGTGTAATAAAGGGAATAATGCAGTCATTATTGCAAAATAACACCCATTAGGGAAATACAAGTCTGGGGTTTGTTTTGTGATAATGACCATCAGCTCAATTAAGTTCTCTGCTTTTTGGATTATGGATACAGGAGATTTTAAAACCTACCAGTTTCTAAAACCAATTGTTACAAGAAGATAATAAATTAAAAACAGACAATTTAAGATGAGTTACTGTACTGATGTTGTAACTACAGAACACCTTTTCAGCAATGTGTTTATATTGTTGAGTGGCACAGGATTATCAAAAATTAAAATCTACATATAAAAATCTATTTTTTTTTAAAGTCCTCCTTTGAGTCTAAGTTGAAAATGTGGTTACAAATAATGCATTACACAGATATTACCAAAGGAAAATTATTTTATTTACAGACTAAAATGCACAAACCAGACTGAAAAATCTGTTTAGCATTTACTCAACAAAAAAATACTACAAGTGATATTTCAATCATCTTTCAATCATAACACACCCAAAATACGACAGTGCTGTATCTTACCGGTAGCTGTGCCGCTGGCGATCGTGTTTGGCTGTGATGAGCAGCTGTCTTTATCTGCTGGTTGTTCAGGTTCAGAAAAGTCAGGTGAAGAACTGAAGCTGTTTTCCTTACATTCACTGTGAGGAACTGCACTCAGCACCTTGGCTAAAGCCTTACTGGCCACTGGAGCTTTAGTCACAGCTGGAGTATCTCCACTACTCAAACACCTCTGGATCTGCAGGGAGAATCAACTTTTGAAACAACATCCACAAGGGAAAACAGACCCTAATGCATGCACCTCTTCAATCACATTGTTACACTGCACTATTATCATGATACAGATGAAAAACACTAGTAATAACCCTTAGACACAAAGAACCCGAATAGACAATGTGAACATTAAGATGTTATCAATCACATATAAATTATGTACATAATCAAAAGCACTGCATAAAATTTGTTATCATGACCACTTTTTAAATATTCTCTTGTTTGTGACCTTATTGAGTAGCACATTTCCCAAAGCAGGTGTGGGTGGAGGTGATGGTGCTGATGGTTGGGGAAGAGATAAAGGTGGTCCATCATTCCTCGCCGGCCCTGGTGGCATAAACCTGGGTTTCTTAGCAGTATTTCCATGGAGCTGACTTGGAGCTCCAGATCTACGCATTCTGTCAATGAAGACACACAGTAATAAAACCATTAAAGATTAAAGGGATAGCTTGTATTCTTCTGTAAAAAAAAAAATATATTATATATTTAATGTGTGCGTTTACACACTTTTAGAGGCGGCATAAATGCAAGCAATTGGTCATAATTATACATTAAATATAAATAAAACCAAAAAGGTGTTAACATTTCATTCTTTTACTTTTTATAAAATTCCACTGATTATAACTAAACTCATATATCTACTATTTGATGTCATATGAACAACCAGTCAGTAACTACACTGATTTAAGTCTCACGAGCCTCAAGTATAACACAGTAACGGTTCTTAAATAAATAACGGTGGCTCTCGTAGGTAACGTTAAATTGATTCACTAAAAAGAACCGACTCATAAGATTCATTCGGTCAGAAATCTGACTACTGGCTGTATATTCTTAATTCATTAAAAAGAGCCTGCTCATACGGGTTTGGGATGACAGGAATGCGATAAACAATGACATAATTTCATTTTGAACTAACGTTATCCCTCTAGTTCTACGCAAAGGACATATAACAAGCATCTGTCGCTGTTTTTAGCTAAACCAGGGTGAACAACCAAAGCCTCGTTGGCTGTCTCTAATTCTCCAATAACTTTTCAAGTGTACTTGAAATTAATATACTACATGTAGACAGACGATACGTTAAACGCTTACCTTTTATTATGTTTTCTCCTCGTATGTCAATCACTTTTCCTATTTTCAAAATCTCCCTCGAAAAACAGCAAGCTCGAGTCTCCCGCGGAAGTGACGTTCCTTCTCCGCGATTGGTCGAGACGCGACGTCACGTGAAGGGGGTGGAGTGCAGGAGCTGATGAGCAGCAAAAATCAACAGTAAAGAGAGCAGTGTCAAAGAAACCTGACAGTAAATGTTGACTGCTAAAATTGTATCTAATCCAGCAGAAGTAAATGAAGCAAAATTAGGAGACGTCTCAAAATCTTGATCCCTGTCAACCATCACTTATCAAACAGGCAAGTACTATGTGCAGTTTACACATTATTAACCCTTACTTGTTTTATTTTAATTAATGTACATTATACAACAAATATGACCATACAGCTTTTGTACACAAGTATAGTTTTGACATTTTTGGCCATTTGACCATTTATTGATTTGTATGTCTTTTATTTGTTTCAAAATAAAATCAGACATAGGTCCTTCATTAATTACTATAATTCATGCTTCAGAATCATATTAACTGTAGAGATGGGTTATTAATTAACATATTTTATTGGCAAGCAATACACTTTTATTTCTGTATGGTTTCTGTTTTCATTTATACTGTACAGGTTTCCCACAGCCAATGAAACCTAAATATATGTCAGTAAATTGTTAGTCTTGAAAAATACAGTATAAAAGAAATCGTATAAAGTCATAGATGTTTCTATAATCAAGATACTTTTTTTTATTATCCTTAGCTCTAGAATATTTAATACTGCTGGTAGCGTTCATTGCAAGTATAATTTCTATAAAATATAGTTAAAAACATTTGAAATCATGAATGATCGGAAATGTCATGAAATCATAGAAAAGTCAATGTAAATTCATTGGTCAGTGTGTGGGAACATTGACTTTAGTAATTTGTATTATATAGTGCTTGACTGTGATGGTATTTCAGTTTTAGTTCGTGATCACATGTAACTTCAGTCACTGTTTTATCTCTTGTATGTGCACGGATGCATGTCTGGTTGTGCTGTGCCAATGCTTTATACACTGCTGCATGTCTGAAAGTGAAGCTACAATGTTGCTGTGTGGAAAATAATCCAATCAGAGTGAGGGAAAGCGTAATCCGGTCTAATCCCACCACAGCCATGAAGAACAGAGATCATTCATGCAGTGAGAGTGTCCAGACACAGACACAGCAGCACACACAAACATCCTCTCCTTCAGAAAAACATTCACTGTTACACAGTATTTCCTCAACTGTGGATCTGCAACAAATGACAATAAAGGTTTAGCTAGAGTGCCACAGTATACGTGTTAATATAGAATGAAATGCACAAGCCATACGTTGACACCCCTGACGAGATCAGTTGTTTTTACTGTCACATGGCCAGACAGGTGCAGGAACACTTGCACAGGTCACCTGTTACTGGGTTGTTTTTGAGGATGTCATGGAGGAGGCGACAAATGCGATCTTGCATTTATCAATGTTTTTTTCAGTATTAATTATTATCTACATACAGCTTTGTGGAAATGTATTTATTACCTCTGCAAGTGCGTTAAAGTTCAAGTACAAGTCCCCATTTGATTACACTTTGTCAGTTTATTTTGCCTATTGTTAATATTATTGTTGCTAGTGTTGCTGATATACAAATGAAAAAGCTATTTTTTTATTGTTGTGAAATTAAGATGAAATATAACAAAATCAGAAGTAAAACATTAAATAAATATCAATTTTGCATATCAGTTATAGGACAAATAATCGGTATTGGTTATAAAAATCTTTATTGGTAATTCTAAAATCTAAAAAAAAATTCTCAAACATGCATCTTAAATATGAGTTTTGTATTTCTGAACTCTCCATGTTCAATTTTACCAAAGAACCACCAGAAATATTTCCCTTTGGATGTGTAGGATATTTGTGTAGTCGATAGATGCTGTGTGTCTACCTGTGTATGTGTGTGTGTGTGTGTTTGCCAGGTGCGTCAGTCTCATGTGATCACAGCATGAGGAAGAGTTTCCCAGAGGGTTTCTTTAAGGGATTTCGGCAGGTGTGTGTTGTGTTCTTGCAAATTTGTTACACATTAGATGGTCTGTTGTAAAGGTGAGAGTTGCTTTGAAAAGGTGCCTCATAAACTGCTTGCCATACATACAATTCATGCTCGTTAAAGAGTCTGTTTCCTAAGGTTTAGTATAAATGAAGATGGCAAACTGACCCCAGATCCCCAGTGAATGTCTACATGCGTAACCCCACCCACTCATGTTTCAGTCCAACAGCTGCCACCTGGCTGTTTCTACGGCAACTGACCAGACCACCTTCAGCAAGCACACCTGAGAGAAAGAGGGAGAGAGGGGAAGACAAGATACCACAGACTCTGTCAGGTAATTAAAAAGGTTAAAAAAAAACTTTTTTTAAATATACATTTTTGATTATATATTTAAAATATATTTTAAGAAATTTTCTGGATATATTTTTAATATACATTATGCTGTTATGCTTACTTTAATAGCCTGTATGTTTTAGTGTACGCATGCAGTGGCCTTTAATATTTGAAGCCTCTTTAACATTATTTTTTAATGTAAAATAAATATTATTATAATTTTTTTCAACAGTTTAACACATTTGGAAAAATCCATTATTTATTTTATTGTAAAATACATTTTATTTGATTCAATTTCTGTACCAAAAGTTTAAGACATTTAACAAAAAAATATTTATTTAGCTTCAAAATATTATTTATTAAACCTCAAAATATTTTTGCAAAATTTTTCTTTTTAAAAGTTTAAGATATTTATTTTAATATTAATATTAAACATTAATGTGCAAAATATGTAATCTTTGTTTTAGTTTTTTTATCGTTTTGATTTTAAAATTAAATTAAAATAAATTAAGTATGGTTTCATTATATTAATATAACTTGCTATTACTTTGATGCAATTTAAGTTATTTATATGTATATATTTTTTAATATATATATATATATATAATTTTCTATGTATTTTAATATATTTTCTATTATACAATTTTAAATTATACAATTTTCTATGTATTTTAATATAAGTTATGACCTGTAGCCTGTAGATTTTAGTGTGCATACAGTGGACTTAAAGACATGAAGTTTTAACTACACAATCTATTCAATTTATTTTGCTATGAAGTAAAGTTGTTGTTTTGTTTTTGGCTAAATGTCTGGTTTAAAATGTTTAAGAGAGAAAAGTATTAATGTGCAAATTATGTTATTATTGTATTTTTGTATTGTTGGATCCATTATCCAGACAGCTTATCCTCTGCAGGATAGGTGTATTGTTGAATTTCAAAATTCAATTAAATTAAATTATCAATTTTCCCCATTATAATAAAGTAACATGTTATAACCATAAGACAACATTTTAGTCATATGTATTTTGCTACTTTACCTCAGTTTGTTCAGTGTTGTTTTCTGTGTGTGCACTCTAGGATGGGCTACGATCTAGAACGTTTTATAGGCTATGTGAACGAGGGTCTGCTGTGCTGTGTGTGTCGGGACGTGTTAGAAGATCCTTTGCAGGCTCCGTGTGAACATGCCTTCTGCAGCTCCTGCATTCATGGATGGCTCGTCCACCATAACACCTGTCCAGAGGACCGCTTGCCTTTAGACATCACACATCTACGCCCACTGTTCCGGTAACACAGATGTATTAAGCACCTGTAATTGCATAGAATCACTTAAGATAACTTGATCGTTAATGCCATTCATTTTTTGACTTATCAATACGTGTGTATGGTGTGTTACAGATACATGAGGAATGATTTAGCAAGGCTGCAGGTGAGGTGTGTGTTCCGGCCACAAGGTTGTGAGGTCATATGCGCTCTGGAGTCTGTTCATCGGCATGAGCAACAGTGTGATTACGCTTTGCTGAACTGCAGTAATGCAGGTACATATATACAAGCATATAAAGCTATATCTTGGTACCACCAATTTGTTGGCATGGAACAGGTGGCTTATACACAGCAGCTACAGTCTCATTCATACATATACAATACAAGAGCTGTTGTAACAGCAGATGAATGAGTGTTGTAGCCACAAGATAAAGCATCTAGAGTTGAGTGATCACATTTTTAATTATTAATGAGGGACCCCCTCAGGCAGCCAATGAGGTGAAATGTTTACCTCAGGGTTAAAACTATTGAGTTGTTCTGTGAGTAAGCTAAGCAGATTCTTGCACATAATACATCTGCATTAGTTTTAGTAAGCTTAATGCAACATTCCCTAATCCTGGAAATCTTTGTTTGTGTGTGTATGTATGTATATAAAAATGCAGGTGACGAGTACTTATGCTATCGTTGTGGTAGGTGTACTGTTTTATGTGTGTTGTGGGACTGCTGTGTCTTTTTCTTCAACAATAAACCTTCTGCTTGCAATGCCAACATTTTCACTGGCTGCTTAAATATTATACATTTAATTAATTGTATTATTTCATACATTTAATTACATTTTTATAATCTTTATTCATGTATAATTTTATATTTATATTTGAATGTAGTTTCAAAAAAGAATTAATAATCAATAATTTAATTAAATATTTAAAAATATATATTCTTTACATTTTTTATTAATTTAAAGTTTCCTTTACAAAGAAAACAGGCATTATTAGCTGGACATTAAACAGTAATTATAATTAGATATAAAATAGAAAACGGTTATATAAAATTGAACAATATTTACAGTATTTTTGATCAAATAATCTAAAACCAAACTTTTTTTAATCATTTATTTAGATAAATATTTAGGTTCATCATTTTAAATGTATAGTTTTCACATTTATTTAATATTTGAAAAAAATACTACACTTTTTTTTTAAACATATATCCATTTTTTTAATCAAATGTTATGTTTACTTCCTAAAAAGAACTGCCAATACTAGCTGGACACGATGTAATTACAGTTATACAACAAACTCAAAGAATCATAAATTTATTAATACTTTTGCTGTAAAGTGTTGGCATACATGGCAAAACATTACTGATTGATTTGTAATTTTGACCCATTCTCACTGATGCTGCCAAGACTATCACAAATCATTCTCGCAATTTCAACAAATCCTGAACTAGATCATTTTACCTAGGGCTGTCCTTATTGATCTTATTGCCTGTTAGATGCTATTTCAACCATTTTTCTCTGCTCTTTGTGCATGAACATTTGCTTTGTGCCAGGGTTTCCTCTATTTTTGATGTTTAATGTTCAATTTCCTTTGCGGTGGCATTCAGGCTGCCCGGTTCAGGTGTCGCGGCGCTCTCTGGAAGCTCATCTGTGTGTGTGTGAATACAGCAGTAGAGTCTGTGCAAGAGGCTGTGGATACACAATCCTAAACACAGAGGAGGCCCAACACAACTGTGTATCGGAGCTACGAGCTGAGCTGGATATGCTCAGGTAGAAACATCCACTCAAATCATACTGACTGTGACCATGTAAATGTTTTTAAGCTTGAAAAATGCCTGGGCGTGTTTGTTACAGGGCAGAATTAGACTGCAAAGTCGAAGAGGTGCGACATGAAATGGAATCTCGCTTGGATTCCCAAAGACGACACATGGTGCAGAAGGAGAGTCTGCTGAGGAGTGAAGTGGACGAACTGAAGGTACCATACTTTTCACATCTGGAGGCTTTTGTGTGTGTAGTGAGTTACTGACAGGTGTGTGTGTGTTTGTGGAAAGGGCCAGCTGTCCAGAGTCATGTCAGATGTCCGCGTTCTGCTGGGTGCAGAGAGAGTGCGCAGACAAGAGCTGGAGAGGGCGGAGCTAGAGAAGGCGGAGCTTCTTGAACTTTTAAAAAAGGAGGGGCTCAGACCGGCCACGCCCTCTGAAGCAGCACCGCCCCCTGCTGAGGTGCAGAGAAAGCTGAGCCCAAGAAGCCTCGCTTTGGACTGCATCAAAAGAAAGAATAGAGAGGTGACAGTCATCTGAGGACACTGCTTTTCACAGCAGAACATTAAATAAGAGGGAATGTCACATGATGCTAATAGAAAACCACTAACTGGAACTCATCTGAATGAAGCCCCATTATTGTAACTCCTCTGGGTGAACCGAATGATTGATATGAGATAGGATATGTTCTATGATTTAACCAAATTATGTAGTAAAAATACTTTTTTGACCAATTTTGTATGTTAATAGAGGCTTGTTTTCCTATTTAAAAGAACGAGATGCATTCTGCTAAATTCACTGATATTAAAACAGTTTTGACAAGGTAGACTGTGGATTTCTATATAAAACTACACTCAAACATATACTCAACAAGAATTTAATCATATTTAACAGTTTTTAAAATGAGAGAAACACAAAACATGACAATAATATACACAATATCAGCCGATGGTTGCAACCGATACAGCAGATCCACATCCTGATTGGTCCTTTAGAGCCTGACGGCTGAGTCTGCTTTGCTCAAGGCAGCGTTTAGCGAGTGAATGAGCGGACGTGTCGGCCCCGTCCGCCTCCGCCTCCACCTCCTCCGCTGTTGAACTTCCCTTGACCACGACCACCGCCACTTAGTCCACCTCCTCCTATACTAACACCACCACTCATCCAGGACAGGCCCGTCCCTCTGCCTCTGTTGGCTCTGTCCCGAGGAGCCAATCGGTAAGCACCTGAAGAGTTAGGACAGAGGGGTCAGGAACTGTTTGTAGGGTGAGATAAAGAGCTTTTAAAAACATTTTATTCATTAGAGGTATTTTTTTTGCCTTTAGTCATCTCTGAGGGACACATCCAGCAGGTGGCACTATCACCTAATGTTTTACATTATATAAATAATTATTTATAATATATCACTTGAGTTTAAAATTGCGATTGACCAATATGATTTTTTAAACAGGTACAGCTGAAAGATAAATAATTGTATTATTACTGTTAAATAAAAAAATTACAATTACAATATATATAAAATAAACTTTTTTTTTTACATTATATAAGTGTACTATAGAGGTTGAACAAAAACTTTTATTTAATAGCCAATGCAATGCAGGCTTGGTGAGTAGAAGATATATATGTATATATATATTCACTACTGCATTTATTTGATCCAAAATACAGCAAAAGCAGTAATATTGTGAAATATTTTTACTATTTAAAATAACTGCTTTCTATTTGAATATATTTTAAAATTTAATTTATTAGGGGTGCTCCGATCAGGATTTTTGAGGCCGATCACAGAAAGCAGTATCTGCCGATACGATCACCGATACCGATCTTTTTAAAGCCTTCTTTTTATCATGTAGAATTATCATACTCCAATCAGGATTTTTAGACATTTATTCAGGGCCTGAATTTCATTTTTGAAAATGGGGGGAATTCCCCTCTTAGGTGACTCTTGTGAGAGGAGATTTTTTCATTTGAGGGGGCATTTTTTTTTTTAGACATTTTTAAAATATATACATTTATCTCACATAAATGCTTGATTATGCAGTGCATTTTTGTTTTTTACAATTGCGCAATTGTTGCACAATAGGTTACACACAGCACAAGCCTGATTACGTGAGCTGTATATGTGAGGCGGCCTTTTACACCAGGTTCACACATACTCTATTTGCAGTGCGTGTGCAGTTCATGTGCGGTACGTAAGCGGTGCAGAAGCAGAACAGACTCATTGTGCTTTCACACAGGAGTCTGCAACTGTTCCGTGGCTGTTTACCACAAACACAACATTTATCCATTATTTTGATTTCAAATCCAAACACTGTTACTGAGAATGCTTTTTCAGCATTGTGATTTTTTTTTACACAGTACAGTAATACAATCTTTCATAGATGTTTAAACGCAAATATAAGCAACACATTATTCGATGCTTATCACTTTTGCATTTACTTCTAGATTTACATATTAAGTTGCTCAAGCAATTGGCAAAGCATTTAAACTAGGCCTACTTCTTCTTACATGATCACAAACATTCTAAATTAAAACTTACCATTGACAGAAACAGTCAGCAAAACTGCCTTTTCTTTAGCATTTAAATCTTTATTACAAGCAATCCTGCTGTTAATAAAGAACTTTGTTTTTTCCTACCTCCACGAGAGCCATCTATTATTGCCTTGTTTATCTAAAAGTGCTCTTTTCCTTTAAAGCTTAGCCAAAAAGCCATATGTGTTGACTGTGAAACACATTAGACTTTAATTATATGCATTTATGGTGTAATTACTACATTTTAGTGTTAATCCATGTTCATATTTACTGCAAACAATGCGCTGTCACTTTAATTCAGCGAGTGCAGCGGAAACGATCGCTGCTGCAGACGCACCACTCCTGGAATGCACTACCGGACCGCAACCGTGTGCAGTGTGAACACCATCCGTTAACATGAGCGCGGAAAAAATACGCACCACATACACACTGAAAACAGAGTAATGTGAACCTGGCATTATGTGTGTGCGCTGCGAGTGTGCATGAGCGCACAGTCTCCAGGAGAGCGCGCGAGCGGTGAATGGTTAAACACTGGCAAGAATTAAAAAGAAATGCACTTTATAAACTTTATTGACGATGCGACACTGCCTCGATTGTGCAAGTGACAATTCCTGTGTCAACTGTGCAGCGTCGCTCGCTATAGTGCAGACGCGATGTGATTCGAAGCCATTTGCGCATTTTGAGAGGGAAAGAGAGAGCGCGCGCGTGGTGATTCAATCACGCGGTTTGTGAAATTACGTCTCGCATAAGGTTTTCAAATTACTTTAGAAGTTATTTAATGAAGAAATTAGGGCTGAAACGTTTCCTTGAGTAACTTGAATACAAAAAAAAAAATCATCGAGGCAAATTATGTGACTCGAAGAATCGTTTTGTCCATTTACTAGGGATGCACTGAATTTTTGGCCACCGAAAATATATGCCGCGCCGCACCGGCCAGCAGTGTTCAGGTTTCAGTCTCATCACTGCACCGCGTGACGCTCCGTTCAATATTCCGCTCTATCAATGTGCATTCTGCTCAGTTACCGCTCATGCTCGCCGGAAAAGCAGAGTCCGCTCAAATAACGCACCGACAAGAAATTTCTATGTAATATACTTGTTCCTGTTTGCAGTAGCGCTAAGCGACTTTGGGCTTCTTTTTTTGTAAAGTTGCGGGGAAAAATCCCTGGTCGCGGGTTGCGGTTTTTTGGGCTTATTTCAAAACATATCGTTGCTTGTTAGGGAAATCTGACAAGCGACTTTGTTTATTTATGTTCGCCATATTCTCCAATGCATCGATTGACACTCTGTCTGCTCGCAGTTAATAGCCAACCAGTGCAATAATATAAGAGCCGTAGCGTAATTTGCCAAATGTTCCGCCCCTCATTGGAGAAAAATCACATTCAAAAAGAAGGCGCGTGACGCTGTAATCCAAGCGATGATAGAAGTAGACGTAGAGGAGTGGGGTGACTTTCTTTTAGCCTAATTTTTACAATGGTTTTGTAATGTATTAATTATCACGGGCTGTAATAAAAAAACAAGTAACCGTGTCCTAATATTAAGAGTAAATACATTTGGTTTGAATAGCCTGGTATGGCAAGATGTCTTAAAATGTATTTCTTTTTTTAACATTTAAACTTAGACCACTTTATTAGATTACTTTTTGACTTCATGAATACACATAAATGACAGCTTAATGATTTTTTAATCTTTTTTATAATATTTTTTAATAATATTATAATATTGTTTTTATAGAATATATATTATAATTTAATATAATATTTTGTATATATTTGTCTATAATATTCATTATATGTCAATTTATTATATTATAATATTTTTATGTCATTTATTTGATAGTTATGTATACATTATTTTATTTTAAATGGTAGGAGGGTTCCCACTCTTTCAAACACCAGCTGTTTTTGACCTCAAAATAAAGCACGTTCTCTCTGTACATAAATTTAGACCATTCTGCTGTGTTCAAAGGAATTTAATGAAATCGAGCAGTTTTGTGGTGCTTGGAATTCTTTATAATTAATTAAAAACAAATATTGCCACATTGATGGCTCAAGAAGGTGTAATTGTTCAAATAACTCATCGTTTCATTTTAAAATATAAAAAATTGTAACCAAGTGTAATATTTCTGTAAAGGCTAGGGACAGAAAAATGGACATTTCCATAGAATGACCCCTATATATTTTAGGCTATAAATATGTGGCTATGTTACAGCTCTCCTTTGAAGCTCTTGTGCTTTTCTCCTTTTCCATCTCTCCAATCCTATTCTGCTCACAGGTGATTGGAGATGAGTTTTGTTCCCACTTTTGTTGCAGTTTGCTGATTTTTGTAAAATAGCTTCTGTTTTTGCTTTTCAGATAAAAGAGTGGGTTCAGTTTAATATGTTGCAGGCTCATTTATTAGTTATAAATAAATGTTAATAAATAATATTGATGATAATAAATCAAAAAAAAATATTGGGCTTGTTTTTGAAGCTGCGGTAGCTTATTTGTATCGCGAGAGTTGACAACAGTGAGCGCTACTGGCATGCTGTAGTACAGCTGTACTGGGCAACGCTGGTAAAATCTCCTTCACTGATCTGCTCACCGCTCTGCTCACATGCGCTGATAATAATAGCTTTGCCAGGGTTTTTATATTTTATACATGTTTACTTTATATTTCTTTACACAGAATCATAATTTCTATTCATTTTCCACTGATTTACGCGATCTGATGAGCATTAACTCATATTACGCGATCATATCTCTGTATGAATGAATGGCAGAGATGCTCATTTTCGTTTACTACACACATCCTGAAGCGCATGTGACGCTCTCATTGAGGACATAAATACACAAACATCATCTCCAGAACTGCTCTGAGAGTCAGTTCATGAGCATTTGACAGTTTCATTTGAGTAAAACTAGCTCATATTATATACACACATAAATTTGAAGGTATTCACGGCAACCCGTCAAAATAAAAGTCTGGTTTAATTTGAAGACATTGCAGCAGAAATATACAGGTGCATCTCAATAAATTAGAATGTCGTGAAAAAGTTCATTTTTTCTTGTAACTTATTTCAGAAAGTGAAACTTTCATATATTTTAGATTCATTACATGTAAAGTAAAACATTTCAAAAGTTTTTTTTGTTTTAATTTTGATGATTAGAGCTTACAGCTCATGAAAGTCAAAAATCAGTATCTCAAAATATTAGAATATTTACATTTGAGCTTCAATAAATGACCATCCATACAGTATAAATCTGGGTAGCTCTTGTTCTTTGAAACCACAATAATGGGGAAGACTGCTGACTTGGCAATGATCCAGAAGACGAACATTGACACCCTCCACAAAGAGGGTAAGTCACAGAAGGTCATTACTGAAAGGTGTGGCTGTTACAGAGTGCTGTATCAAAGCATATTAAATGCAAAGTTGACTGGAAGGAAGAATTTGGGTAGGAAAAGGTGCACAAGCAACAGGGATGACTGCAAGCTTGAGAATACAGTCAAGCAAGGCTGATTCAAACACTTGTGAGAGCTTCACAACGAGTAGACTGAAGCTGGAGTCAGTGCATCAAGAGTCACCACGCTCAGACGTCTTCAGGAAAAGGGCTACCAAGCCACTTCTGAACCAGAGACAACATCAGAAGCATCTTACCTGGGCTGTGGAGCAAAAGAACTGGACTGTTGCTCAGTGGTCCAAAGTCCTCTTTTCAGATGAAAGTAAATTTTGCATTTCATTTGGAAATCAAGGTCCCAGAGTCTGGAGGAAGAGTGGAGAGGCACAGAATCCATGTTGCTTGAAGTCCAGTGTGAAGTTTCCACAGTCAGTGATGATTTGGGCTGCCATGTCATCTGCTGGTGTTGGTCCACTGTGTTTTCTGAAGTCCACAGTCAACGCAGCCATCTACCAGGAAATTTTAGAGCACTTCATGCTTCCTTCTGCTGACAAGCTTTATGGAGATGCTGATTTCATTTTCCAGCAGGACTTGGCACCTGCCCACACTGCCAAAGGTACCAAAAGCTGGTTCAATGACCATGGTGTTACTGTGCTTGATTGGCCAGCAAACTCGCCTGACCTGAACCCCATAGAGAATCTATGGGGTATTGTCAAGAGGAAGATGAGAGACACCAGACCCAACAATGCAGATGACCTGAAGGCCACTGTCAAAGAAACCTGGGCTTCCATACCACCTCAGCAGTGCCACAAACTGATCACCTCCATGCCACGCCGAATTGAGGCAGTAATTAAAGCAAAAGGAGCCCCTACCAAGTATTGAGTACATATACAGTAAATGAACATACTTTCCAGAAGGCCAACAATTCACTAAAAATGTTTTTTTTATTGGTCTTATGAAGTATTCTAATTTGTTGAGATAGTGAATTGGTGGGTTTTTGTTAAATGTGAGCCTAAATCATCACAATTAAAAGAATCAAAGACTTAAACTACTTCAGTCTGTGGGCATTGCATTTATTTAATACCCAAGTTTCACAATTTGAGTTGAATTACTGAAATAAATGAACTTTTCCACGACATTCTAATTTATTGAGATGCACCTGTATTACTATTGTTCAGCAGAATGTACATACTACTACTACTAAAATTATGAAAACTTTATTTTTTAAGGAATGATCACACAACATTTCCATGTTTTAATTTTAATAGTAAATCCCCTTTGTTTGCCAAAAAAAGTTTAATTTTCAATAATTTAAAGATAAATGAAATTAATGTTTTATGCCTTCATTTGATAACCAGATACACAACACAGAATTTCTGAGGATTATTATTATTTTTATTACTGTTATTTTGATTTATGTCTTAGTTTTAGGTTGTACTATGTTTACCTTTTTTTTTTTTTTTTTTTAAGTAATTTGAAATTGATTTTTATATTTTTATTAATGATTTTTATTTATATATTTGTATTTGCATTTTGAATGTAATATGGCAATTAAATGCACTAAATGGGTTTAGTTTTCACAGTTATTAATATATGCAATTTCAGCAATAAAAATGTTAATTTTTGTAAAAAAGGAAACAAATTACTTGTTCATTTGAAGAGACCGGTCTTATTTTCTCTTGTATATTTAGTATTGCTCTTTAATAAAGAAAAAGTTATTCTTATCCGATTACTCGATTAATCAATGGAATTTTCGGTAGAATACTCGATTACTAAAATATTCGATTCGGTAGCCGATCAATCGGAACACCCCTATAATTTATTCCTGTGATCAAGGCTACATTTACAGCATCATTACAGTCTTCAGTGTCACATTATCCTTCAGAAATCATTCTAATATGCTGATTTGCTGTTCAAGAAACATTTATTATTATTATTATTATCATCATCAATATTTAAAACAGTTGAATATATTTTTATCAGGATTCTTTGATGAATAGAAAGATCAGCATTTATCTGAAATAAAAAGCTTTTGTAACATTATACACTATACCATTCAAAAGCTTGCAGTCAGTATAATTCCTTTTTTTGGGAAAGAAATTATAGAAATTAATACTTTTATTTAGCAAGGATGCTTTAAATTGATCAAAAGTGGTGATAAAGACATTTATAATGTTACAAAAGATGTATTTTTCAGATAAATGCTGTTCTTCTGAACTTTTTATTCATCAAAGAAACCTGAAAAAAATTATACTCAGCTGTTTTCAACATTATAATAATAATAATAATAAATGTTTTTTTTGAGCAGCAAATCAGAATATTATAATGATTTCTGAAGGATCATGTGACTGGAGTAATGATGCTAGAAATTCAGCTTTGAAATCACAGAAATAAATAACATTTTAAAATATATTCAAATAGAAAGCAGTTATTTTAAAAATATTTCAAAATTTTACTGTTTTTGCTGTACTTTGGATTTGTTTTCTTAAGGCCTACCTGTAGGTGGCTGTCTGGATGGTAACGGTCGAGCGAAGTTGCTTTGCCCTCCACGAGGTTCACTGTAAGTCCCTCTGTGAGTGTCAGCGGTCACTGGAGTGTTCCAAGTGGATCCACGACCACCCTCGCGGCGAGGGTAGTTACCTAAGACAAACAAATTATTTTGAATAATGTGTCATGGATTTTATCAGTCACATATAAAAGGAGTAAAGAGTATATATACGTGTTGAATCAAACATTTATGTGTACCAGCAAGCAGAATACTCTTGGGGGCTGGTGGAGTAAAGAAGCGGGCGTGACTCTGGAAGCCCCTCCCTCTGGTTCCTCCAGTAAACAAGCCTCTAGTTGGTGGCTTGGCTCCTCCTCCTTTTGGTGGGCGTTTGGGCAGGGGCAGGCCAGTGGGTTGACCCACGTCCTTAAACTCTGCAGCAAGGAAATCATCTACATGCATGGAAGGAGGTCGACTGGTGTTCTGCTTGCGCTGGCGGAAAATGTCATGTGGTCGAGAGAGCTGGCCAAACGCACCGCGACCCCGACCCCGAGGGGCCGCCATGAAATGAGCTCGTTTTGCAGGCTCCACATAATCTGAAATCCCACTGCAAACGAAGAAAATGATTTGTAGCTATATAGAGTTTATACATTCAAGGTAAAGTAGTAACCTCAGACTAGAATGGTAAGCAGACAACACATTGTGTACCTGGATGTGATGAAGGTCTCATGTTTGTGTTTGCCCAGTCTGAAGCCTTTGGTTGGTTTGATGTGTCCTGGGGAAGTGGGTTCAATGAGGAACGAACGTTCTAACTCTGCCTTTAGGTCTAAGTCTGGACAACACTGCTGGGCCAGTGCAACTAAGTCTACTTTCACCTGCAACACATACATTAACAATGCTCACATGAAACACTACACATAACATGAAGAGCAATTTTATTCTTTTATAATTGATTAATAATCCAGACTCTACTAAATTTATTGACTCCATAATGAATATGCATTCTAAAATTTGTGTAAGCAAAGAAAACAAAAATTTGTTACTTTAAAACCTGCCATAAACTGTTTACGTTGCTCTCCAATTGCTCTATGTATTTCAGCGACAAATATATTTATCGTTCCTGCAAACACACGTCTCACCATGTCAACTTCTGTCTCCATCTCATCTGACTGGAATGGAGAGAACCAC
This sequence comes from Schizothorax lantsangensis, assembly GCA_027422415.1. NCBI lineage: Eukaryota > Metazoa > Chordata > Actinopteri > Cypriniformes > Cyprinidae > Schizothorax > Schizothorax lantsangensis. The sequence continues at coordinate 20,755,356 of CM049850.1, read as the reverse complement.
AGGGCCTTCAACTGCTCGTCCAGGACATCCGAGAGAACAAAAACCGTCCTGAATGGAAATAACCAATGAGTGAGGGGAAAAAGAGAATGTAACATTGAGGCATTCAAGTATTTTCATTTAATACTAAGGATGTGCAAAACTACATATTTACAAAATTGACTAATCCAATTAGACACATTTGGTTGGGGCATTTATTTAAATAAGAAGCTTTTTTGCGTTCAAACAACTAGATCACGCACAACAGAAATAGAATAGAAAGCAGGTTTCTCAAGTTGCATTTACAATTAGAATTTTTTATTGACTTATTTTGGCTTTTTTTTGCCTTTATTGGGACAGGACAGTACAGAGAATTAACAGGAAGCAAAATGCCACAGGATCGAGAAAGGGATCACAAGCCCAGACTCTAACTTTCGTTTGCCCCATATGTAACCGTGCCTCATGTTGAAGTTCTGCTCGGCACCAACAACTATTCTAAATTTAACAGGAAGTCTTTTAATCTCAACACCTAGTTGACTCAATTCAAACACCCAGTGTAATTTTAGTGTCACTAAGATACTATAATTTATAATATTTTTGAACATAAAATTTAGTTAAATGAAAATGAGAAAGCTGCCTAGGAAACTAGCTGAAATAAGGTTAATAACCTTAATAAGGTTAAGGTTTTTTTATATATATATTTTATTTAAATTAAAGTTTATATCAAGTAATATTTCAAAGTTTTTGTTTTTTTACGTATTTCGTTAACCATAAAAACTCCAGTCACATACACATAATTACTCTCTCTGTCTATACTACCTGTGGTTGAACTGTGTCTGAAGGGGCTCTGGTGCAGGTAGAGTGGGCTCAGCTTCAGGCTCTGCATTAGTTGGGGCATCTCCAGAACTTTCAATAATCTGTCGCAGTCCAGCCACATTCTCAAGCAGAGTCTCCAAAGACTCATCCTCCTTACAGAGCTTCTGCACACATGGCGAAACGAGAGAGTAGGACAAGATTAATATGTGCATCTCCCTTCATTCAGGCTATAGGGCACAGCTTAATTATGATATATAACCTAAGCTGCCACATGTACCGTGATGTGTTTCTCCAGTTCTGATAAAGGATGCTCCCCTGAGTCCTCCTTCCACTGCAGCAGCTGCTTCATGTCGCTCACACTAAGAGCTAAAGTGCGACTGTCTATGTCTTCATCCTATGTAGCATAAAGAATATGTATTACCATATACATGCGTGCGTTAGGGGTTGCACCGACTAATCGACTAATTAATGCTCTGCCGCGACGCTTCAAGCATGACGTCGACTAGTCGCTGGTCCTATAGAGGGCGCAACAGGATAAGAAACATCTGAAGGTCTTCCATATGCTCCGTTTCCAAACAGTTAAAATGACAAATAAATGCATACTCTGAAAGCTCTCCACAAGACATGTGTGATTATATTACTGGATGCTCGAAATTGAACGGGAGAATGCACGTTTTAAACAGCTTATTGTACAGGTAAGTTAATCACCATTCTAATCTAATGCGCTGCTGCACTGTAACGCACACACATAGGCTTCAGACAGTTGCGCGTACATCACGCGCAGATCGCGAGCACAGAATCATTCAGCGCGAAAATGTATTGTCAACACTGTTCTGTGATTTCTCATTAAAATTTGCTTAGAAACTGAAAAGTTCAAGCATATATTTCTTAATAACTAAATCCCACAGCTTCCCTACTAGTAGAGAGACGCTGCCAGGTAGAATTAATTCACACACGCAATCGCTCTCACTAATGCATTCATACAGGGTTTCTGCAGGATTTTTAAGCTCAAATTTAAGACTTTTTAAGACCTGAACAAATAAATTTAATACCATATGAGCGGGGCAGGGCAATGTCTATAGTACCATATTAAACTGTAAAATGACTGTCAAAAGCATAATTTACAATTCATATACAAGTTTTCACAAAAACTAAAAGTTTTATAAAATGATAAACTTTACATTTCAGCCTTTAAACCATTTTTAAGAAAATGATAAGTCAAAAGTATTAATTATATTGATTTTAGCAATTATTATCAATAATTATATAAATTAAATAACATGAATTAGGGGTGTGCGAAATTGACAAAACAATATATCTTGATATTTTCTGGGATTTTATCGATAACGATAGTTAGACGATATTTTGCTGAGTGTGTTATTGTGCTGATATCTAAAAGATTACCGTGGACAGCTGACTCCTGAATTTTTTTGATATTCTTCATATTCTGTGTGGTCAGTTCACAGCAGTGATAGAAATGTGTTTTTTTTTTCAACAAGTTTTATGGGCATTTTTACCTTTAAGCCATTTTTTCTAAAAGTGTGCATCATCTTTTGAGTCAAATTCTTGCATTTGGGCTGTTACCAAGCAGATGAAATCAGGATCAACAAAATGTATCTTTGCAATGCATCTGAAGAGGCATTTAGATGCATTTACACACTGTTTAATGCAGCTCGGAAGGACACAGAATGCTAACCTGCAGTTACAAATGCATAAATAATGTTTTGATATTGGAAACATAAGACGTTGAAAACTGATGTTTGAAATTATTTTTAAAAAATGAAGATACTTTAAATTAAATTAAAACGGCCAATAGGTGGCAGTAAGTCAGTGTTAATAAGTGAGTCATTGCGATTGAACCGAATAATTTAACGAATCACTCTCATGATGCTCAGAGACACAAAACAGCGCTGTGGCTGTGTTTGGAATTATTTTTGTTGGAGAAATAGAGCAAAAGCAGAAAATATGGTGTCTAAAATGCAAGTCTCTTAATATTAACTTATTGTTTATTGAACTGTTGCATAAAATCAAAATCACATTTGAAGTAATCATGCTGACTTTTGGAGAAAAGAAGGCACTCTTTGCGTTATTATTAACTATATGTGAAATGATATACCGTAAATATAGGCTATACATTTTCTGCCCCCATATCTTAAATTATGTGATCATTCTAAATGTATTTTAATAGACTGAAACTCGTACGCGCACTAGTTTAACCTGGTAACTGATTCATTCTCTGCCAGCAGGTGTCGCCTTTGGCTGAAATATAAGGTTTTCCCGGTAAACACCGAACACAAAGCAGCGCAGCACCGGACTTTAAACGTGCAGCGCTCGTTTATTTAATGAAATCATTGCCTTTTGAAGTTTAATCGTCACATTCAGCCATATCGCAATTCTGGTCTTTCCGTCTCCAAATTTAAGACCTCTTGAAATCATAATTAAGACTTTCTTGTACAATTTAAGACTTTTTAAGACCCCGCGGACACCCTGTCATATGAATGTAATCTTTACTGTGCTACTTATTTGTATATGATTTAGAACGAACAGAAATCTGTGAGAAATATAATGACCCAAAGACGAAAGAACTGATAAAAATAAGCTGTTATATGAACTGTTATAAGCTGTTATATGTTATATAGCCATGTGGGCAGTGCGGTGTCATATGCCATAGCTGTGCACAAGGAGTTTGTCTCAGCTCCAGACTTATTTGTGCATTAATTACGTCATCAGCGACTAGTCGACTTCGACTCAACTTTCATCACATAAAAGTCGACTTAAAATAAGTCGTCGTTCAACCCCTAGCGTGCGTGCATGCATGCATACAAGCACAAATGTACTGATTCTGTTGTCGGCCTACCATGGCTTCACTGTTCAGAATCTGTCTCAAAAAGTCAAACAGGGCTGAAAGGAGCTCAGTTAACTCTTTGTTAAAGGATGTGGTTTCCCTGCGGATCAGAGAGGAAATGGCCAAGCTGTGTTTCTTCAGAGAGCTGCAACACAAACACAAGAACGATAACCGATAAACATGAAAATTCTATACTATTTTGTCTAAATAAACAAAAAAGTAAAACACAAAAATGAAAATCATTTTAACTGCTAAAAAAAAGTGAAGATTGCATTTAACTTAAAAAAATAAATAATCAAACATAAAAAGAGGAAAATAAGCAAACACAATTAAATATCCAATAACCATTCAATTTTAAAAATTTATTTATATATGCATCCCTAAATTAGCAAAATGACATCAAACACATTGTGATACCTTTTCAGGTGATAGAGACCATAGTCGTGCTCAGTGAGAAACATCATGGTTCGCAGACACGTGAGCTGGAGTGTGTAGCTGCTGTGTGTATTTCCCAACACTTCCAGCATCCCGTCACATATGCACGTCATCATGTCTCTGGTCGGCAGTGCATTGGCCAGCTGCTCTGCCTCAGACACCGAAGCATCACCCGAGCCGCTCACGACCAGTGACACATCCTGGTCACACAGTGACTGAAGGATGGAAGCCGTCAATTCAGCGTTCTGCTGTGCTGACAGTGCGGCATCTGCAGGTAGGATAAGTATGGCAACCAGCGAGGGAAGAAGGTCTGACAGTTTGTCCTCCACTTTCCCATCACTCCGGCCCTCATTGCGTGTAGATCCACCCAGTAGAGCCAACATGGCTGATTTGCAAGCCCGTTGAGATGCCAGCGAGTCAAGGAGAGCTAGTAACCTCATCAAGCGTGAGCCAGCTGCCTCCCTAAACACACAACACACAGTCTATTTCAGCTGTCTGGAATATACACACACACCAGTCAAACTAACCCATTTAAAAGTATCTAGGCTTAATCAGTTATCACTAGACCTAATCAACTGATTATTAATTTATTTTTAATTATAAGTTGGTCATTTCATTTAATCTTAATTAATTGCTTAAAGCTAAAAATATGCCCCAACAAGAGGTCCACAGCTGTACTACAGGAAGTCTGCCAGTTATGTAGCACATTCAAATTACAATTCCTACATTTGTAAATTACTATTTTTAATAATATAATATTTTTTTTCAGAACATCTGTGATTTTTAACAATGTAATTTTCATTTTTTAGGAATTAATTTTAGAATACTTAATATATATATATATACTAAGTAATTTTATAAAAAAATATAAATGATTTTATAAACATTTTTTATAACAATTAGCCTGTATTAGATATATGTGTGCGTGTATATATATATATATATATATATATATATAAAAAACTGTACATATAATTTAATTTACAAAACACTAAAATGCAATTTTTTTTTTAAATGTTATTTTTCAAAACATACACACACACACATTTATATACACACACAAGTTCATGTGTATAAATATAAATGTATAATTGTTCTTGATATCTTATTAAAACAAATCTACAAGCTATGAACAAATTGTCCTTAATATGATGAAAGTGTCTTACTGTTGCATTTCCTCCTGCAGCTGCTCCAGCAATGCCCTCATCACCAGAGTCGCAGTGGGTGCAGCAAGATCACAGAGCTGTATGCACACACGGCGGAGCATGGAGAGTAGTGGCGGACAGCTGTTGACACACACGCACCTCAGCACTTCCTGTAATACTCGAGCCTGAGCGTGTAAGTGCACACTCCACAACTTTCGTGTGTTCATCGCGACCCCGATGTCTTGCACGGATAGTGCCTAAAAGAGATAAAGGGAGATGGAAAGAGTAAATTAAATAAACTATTTTCTAGAAATAACTCCTGGTAATTAACAAAACAGTTATGGAAGCATAAATTTGCTGCCTATGTTTTGAAACCATCCTCATGTTAGTAGTTTTGTCAAAATTTGTCTAAAAAAAGTGTATAGTCAGGCAGCTCACAAGGGTTTGGATCAGAGCTCCTGTATGTGGGACAATCAGCAGCAAGCAGCGACAGGTACTTGTAGCCGCATATTTGTGTTCAGTTACCTGAGTGGTCTGCATGGGCAGAGGTAGAGGAAGCAGTTCTGACAGCAGACTAAGGCTGCTGTAGATGTTCTCTGGAGCAGCCAGTATAGAGTTCAGCACTTCCTTCAGAATCAGAGACCAGCTGTTTCCAGCCACGGTCTCCTCTGAACCCGTCATCTGTTTGCTAACTGCATGTGTGAATGTTAACAGTATCTCGGTCACGTCTCCCTGGATACGCAGCTCCTCTGCATCCAGGCGACCGGTTGTCGGGGTGGAGCAGAGGATCTTGTGAAGGGCAACACAGACGAAGGGCACACGCACGTCACGGAACTCACAGGTTCCCCCGCACAGCAGCTCTGTCAGCATGGCTCGGATGAGTCTCAGTGAGCAGGAGGCCACTGACAGCATCATGAGTCGCTGCGCTGTGGGGCCCATTGGACCATGCAGTCGCCATGGCAGCAGCAGCAGTGATGTAAGCTTCTGGAGGACTTTAATAAAAGTGTCCATGCCCTCTGCACTGAAGAGAGCTATGATGGCCTGGTTCCACTTCAAGTCTTTCTGCTGACCTGCAGATACACAATGAGACACATAAGCTAATATTTTTATTGGTAATTCAATAGTTTTTAGCAGTAAATACCAGTACTAAATGAAACAATTTGATATAAAGCAGCAAAGCAAATATGCTATTGATCATTTCTTTCAAAATATAATTTTGTTATTTAACAAATTTGTTAAATATTTGTTATTTGTTATAATAAGTATTTCTCAAAATATAAATGACAGGATTTATATTTAAATTTATTTATATTTATATTAAATAAATGCACAATAAAGAACCAAGAAATAAATATAGCAAGAAATAAAGAACACATTTCTCATTCTCATCTCATTTCTAATTTAAATTGTTAAATTAATTTTAACAATATTATAGACAATGAGTAATGTTAGGTGCATTTATACTGCAAAGCCTAGATAGATAGATAGATTTTTGTTTGTTTAGTATCTAGTTAAGACAAGCTAAGTTAAAAGTAAGGCATACAGTATGTTTGCATGTACCTGGCACAGAGGTTGGAGGGCAGGCAATGTGGCACAACACTCTGAGAGCGGTTACAAGACCCACCCCATCAGCTGTCATCAAGTTCTCCAGATTCTGCCAAAAAAAAGCAACATTTCGATGCTACACTATATTTAATAATATATGATGGATTTATCATGTTGTTGTGCCCCAATCCTATATAAATTGGCATTTGAGCATATGAGTGAAGGAGTTAGTTTTTGTTTTATAGCTAACTGCAAGAGATCAAAGTAGGTTCTTATTCTTGTTGAAACATGAACCATCAGTGCTTTAATGTCTTGATCAATGCCTAACATAGAAATTAGCATACATGTTGTAACTCATCCTCTATAATCTTAAATCCCCTCAAAATGCCATAAAATGTGGTTATGTGGTTGATAACCTCACCTGCTTTATGTAGTCAATAAGCGTAGGAATGCCACTGATATCAAAGTGTAATTTTTCAAGTGGCTCCAACCACTTAGACAGCTCTGAAAAACACATTTTATCATAGAGGTCAGATGTGAAGGCACTTACATTTACAAAAATTATTAAATGGCTTTTAAGGGCTTGGAAAAAAAACATTGCTTTTTAATAGATCACATGACTGGTGGTTTGCCTGAGATGTGTTTGGTGGGCTGCAAAAGAGTAGCAGGCTCACCTTGAAGCTTGGCATTGTTTTCATCAGCTTTGGAAACATTAAGTAGTGGAGCGGCATAGTGCTCCATCATCCGGAGATCACTTGACGTCTCAATCACCAGCAGTACAAGCATACAGGCATAGTTATATGTTACGGACTTCCTTGCTTTTCCTTCCCTGTATGAGAGAGTGAGAAAAAGTCAGCAAGAGAACAAGTCATTTGTTCTAACAAGATGATGCAGTACATTTAAGTGAAAATGACTATGGAGTGCCTCAGGGTTCTGTATTCGGCTAATTTGTGTTTACTAACAACCTATCTACTACATGGGGTCAAGAAACATTCAACACAAACACATCATATTCTTATATGTCATTATATAGATTGCCAAAAAATACACTCTGACAGATCAGACATTTTTTAAACCCTGTTTATATACAGCAAGTGTATTAGCATATTCTCACCCTTGGCCCTCTTTAGCATGGAACTCCACCAGGTTGACCAGACAGCTGAGGTTGTTATCCAAGCTAAAAGCATGCGCGACAGCATTTCGGCCTGTGCTGCTAAAGCTAATGAGATACAGGCTGTGAAGGGTTGCCAGAACACCTGGATTATCGCCATCTTCAAGCTCTGCCCCGTTCAGCTCCGCAACACCCTGTAGTGCATGTAGAGTCTGCATAAGCCACACCCAAAAACCATCGTCCAACGAACCCTCTCCACCTGCAGGAGCATCTTCACCCTCACCCTCTGAAAGGGGCGTCAGCGGAGCCAAGTGAGAGGGTGGGGTCAGGGGAGTAAGGGGTGTGAGGAGACGAAGCAGCAAATTGGTGGTTTCGTGTTGGCTAAGGAGGAAGAGGAGGCCCTGCTGGGACTGTGATAGGAAACGCATCAGTTCTCTGACAGCCTGCAGGACTCCGATGTGGGCACATGTAGCCGGATACGACAGGACAACTGCAAGGGATTCCAGAAGGTGACAAGCATGCATGTATCTGTAAAAAAATAAAATGCAATAATTAAAGAGTTGCTAAATATTTGAACAAAAGTGGTAAATAACATAGCCGAGTACACATTGAAAAATATTTTAAAAATGATTATATTTAAACTTAAAGAGATAGTTCACCTAAAAATGAAAATTCTGTCATTAATTACTCATGAATGACTTTATTGTTGAATAAAGTCGTTATTTTTGTTTTCTTTTTGTGCACAAAAAGTATTCTCATAGCTTCGTAAAATTACGGTTGAACCCCTGATGTCACATGGACTATTTTACCGATGTCCTTGCTACGTTTCTGGACCTTGATTGTGATAGGACCCTGTCTATGGGAGGGTCAGAAAGCTCTCAGTTTTTTTATTAAAAATATCTTAATTTGTGTTCCGAAGGTGAACGAAGGTCTTACAGGTTTGGAACAATGAGGGTGAGTAATTAATGACAATTTTCATTTTTGGGTGAACTATCCCTTTAATAAGAATTAATATTGACTATATATAATAGAAACCACTAATTTTCATCATAATAAATAAACCATATGGTCCTGACCTGTACAGTGTTGGATAGGGATCATCACGCTCTGGTGGCCCAGTGATTCGGGCACTGGTGGGAAAAGCTTTCCCAGGAGGCTGTACCATGCAGTGAGGTGCTGTCTCCAGCAGGTGGAGCAGTTCTTCCAGAAGACCTTGCAGCCTTTCCAGATCACCTTCTGACAAAGAAGCAGATTCCAGCAAGGTATCAATGTCCATTGGGCTTTCCCGCCCTACCTCCTGGGTTTCCATCTCCCTCTCATCTCCTTCCCTCTCAGTGCTTTCTCGGTCTCTCTCTCCGGCTTCTCTCTCACTACCCTCTCGCTCACCCACCTCCCCTACTGTGGGATGGCGTTCAGCCCAAATGCTGGCTGTCCTCTGCAGGTCAGTCAAAACCTCATAAAAATGTCCCTTTTGTAAAATGGCTGCACCAGCCGTTGCGACACGCACAGTCTGGTCCAATAGAAACAGATCCAGCAGATGCTGGTACCCACTCGTTCCATCATTGTCATGGTGACGGTCTTTGAGCAGGGCCTCGATACCCTGTGGCTCACTGATGATGCTGTCAAGGGAGCGCAGCACGTTGAGTTTCAGAGTGGATGAAACATGTTCTGCAAACAGCAAGCCTAGGAGGCTGCCAACAATCCCTTTCTCCAGCAGATTCTGCACAGCCTGGGCACCACAGTCGGCCAAGGCAGAGGCCAGTTTGGTTCCTGCTTTGAGCTGGCGTAAGTTCAGCGCTATGGGCTGTGCCAGGGCAAAGTCCAAATTAAGAGCTTCACAGCTCCAGTCGACCAACTGCTTCAACTTCTCACTCAGCACATCAGGGTCCTTAATAGACAGGAAGCTCATCCCTTTTAGCAGAAAGGCAGGGATCTCCTCTAAGGCAGTTACCCAGCCAGCCCCTCGCTCTGCCCCCTGCCCCTCCCCCCAGGCTTCCAACAGTTCTGAGAGTTTCACTGCAGACTCTGCCCACAAGGGGCTTGAGTCCTGGATGTCTACTGTCTTGAGGCGTTTTAGCTCCGCCTCGTAGCGTGTAATGTGTGGCGGCATGAAGTGCTGGAGGGGTCGGAGTTCACGCTCGTATGGATCAAACTGAACGGTTGGTAGTGATGCAAGGTCCTCAGGTGTATAGTCCAGGTCAAAGGCAGGCAGCTTAAAAGCCCCACTCTCCAAATCCTCCTCATCACTGGATATCTGCTCATATCCATCATCACCTGCATACAAAAGCAAAACACTTCACACACAGAAAACAGAACATCTGATACATGTTATTGGCTCAGCAAATCTAGCAAGTTCAGTCTTGACCTCAAAGACTGTTGAAATGTTTAATTAATTTGGGCATCTCAGCAAATCAGAGTATAAACAAGACTATAGTACTGGGCAGTATGACCAAAAATTTATATCACGGTATTTTTCAAAATTATACCGGTTTCACTGTATATGACGGTACTTTCTTTTCATGCATGACTGGGTGTTAACCACATTTTCTACTGACTGAGAGAGGAAAGCAGTAGATTGACTTAGAATGGCATATTTTACTGTCATGATGAGTGAATATTGTAGAAAAATTCCACACTAAATAGTGACTAAACACGACCCATTAATACATGTTAACCAGGAGTCACTCGCGACATCGTCTGATAAAATCAACATGCATCTACACTAAAGAGCGGCTATGCGGTGGTTTTGGCTATATTACTTTTTTGCCTCATGCAGCGCAGTAAAAAAAAAAAATCCATAATATTAACAGACAAACTATGCTCATATTTATAATTCCAAACAGTCAGTAAGCGACAGGTGCTTGGAAACACTGTTTTGTACGCATTTACTGACGAGTCTGCTACAGCAGAGGTCTTCAACCCTGCTCCTGGGGACCCACTCTCCTGGAAAGTTTATTTCTGCTGGCTTCAACACCTGTGCTTTTCAAGCTTTGAGGAGCTTGATTGGCTGGTGTGTTTGATTAGGGTTGGAGCTAAACTCTTCAGGATAGTGAGTCCCCAGGAGCAGGGTTGAAGACCTCTGTGCTACAGTATACCCAACTGAATGTGCTGCTTCTCTGCCGCTCACTGCACAGAACAGACACCGAGAGAGGCGATACTGCGCCGGGAGAGTCAGACCTCGCACTCGCGGGGCAGCACTGGCGACATCTTCCAACTGAACCATAGCTAAGGTTTATCCAAAAAAGCCGCTAGGTTTGTCAGTATGTATATTCTATGGAAAAAAGCCACTAAAAGGGTCTGAAAGCTGCTAAATATAGTGCTAAAGTCACGCTCGTGTGTGCAAGATGCAGGAGCTGATGGCAGCGGGCGGTGGATATTTGTGGCTGAGTTCACATTCTAATAGTTCTACAGCTTCAGTTTTGGAACTTTCTCGCTTAGTAACACATGCAGCTGTGTCCTCGCCACAGTGCAACAGTGAAAAGAAACCCCTCTCAAACAGTGTTGCGTTCTGAACGTTGTTTAAACGACATATTGTGGTATTTTAAAAATTCATATCATAAGAAAAATAAACACTGGTATTCGGTATGAACCGGTATACCGTCCAGCACTACAAGACTAGATTGGTTCTTCTGAATATCACTGAACAGATGTTCTCCGCACCAGTGTCAGGAGTCAGAACTTTTCATAAGGGAGACAATATTTGTAATTGTTTGCTCTATGAGAGCATTATATGTGTGGGTATGTATGCATATATGTATTTTTTTTTTTTCTTATAAATAGCGACAAATCCTTAGCGACATGTATTAATAAAATAAATGATAAATACATACTATTTAATTTTTGTAAATGAACATATATTTACACATTTATATTCAATAAATTAAACAAATAAAATATTGCACAACAGATTTTTTTCAATTTGATTTAGGGAGCATTTTTTGCCCTCACACATGAAATATCTGTGTCATTCTTCCCCAGAGCACCTGGTTTATTCACCCTCACAAAACTGCAACTCCTCACCTTCTCCATCTTCATCCGTGACCTCCTCATCCACTTCATCATCTTCATCCCCCTCACTTCCCTCAGACTGCACATCCTCATCATCATCAGCCGGACCCTCATTAACCTCCAGCTCTGCGTCCGAGTAATTCTCCTCCGTAGGAAGAGACCCTCGCTCAGGTGAGACAGGCTCCAGGTAATCATCACCCTTTTCTGTGTTCTCCACCTTTACTGGACCTAAAGCAAAGACAACACAGTGAAGGTCAGTGCACAGAACTTTTTCAGTTTAAGAAAATGCAATAACCCAAAATGATAAATAATATATAGTTGTGTCCACATTGAAAAATTGGGATTATTAAACCTGGAAATAATGTGGAGACAAATTAAATATTAAGATATAAGATGAATAAGAAGATTCTCTGAAAATTAAATTTTTTATTTCAACATTTTTCTCAAATTATTATGCTGATAATATTTTCTTTGAAATATATATATATATATTTATCATTTTTTTTTTTTTTAATTATGAAAATTCAAAAAGTTGTGATCACTCTTGTATATAATACTTAATCTTTTCCACACAGACATACATTGACCAGGTGCAGGTAATGCCTCCTCCTCATCGTCGTCTGGAGGTGGTGGTCCTGGTGGGGTCCGTGGCCCTCTAGGTTGTGGTCTTGGTGGGCTGCCATTAAACTGTTCCTCATTTTCCCACTCTGCAATAGATTTACACACTCATGTTTATCATTTTACATAATGTCATGGCATTATATATTTGTGTATATAATGTTTGAGCTGACCAGTTTTAATGATCCGCTTGGACCCCAGCTGCTGCTGTTGGGGCAGAGGGGGTGGAGGAGGTGGTGGAGAGTCCCGCTCATGGCTGTGGGGGCGCTCGGCTGTGCCATACACTGCCAACGTCAGGCATGTGTACCATCCACGCAGGACTAACCCATCTGTGTTTATCTTCAATAACACAAAGACAAAATGAAAATTAGGACACGGTCTGAGACTCTAGAGGGGAGGAGCAAAAAACTTGCTCAGTCCAAAACACAAATAAAGGATCATTTGTTTACAAGCCACATGAGTGCAGGAGCTGACAGCTTTAGTCATTACAGAGGCATCTGCAAATACATTGTGGATTTCAGAAAATGCTTTTCAAGTATCCATAGAGCCGAGGAAAGCTGCTGTCAGCTGTTTTGGAGAAACAACAAACATATTGGTGCATGTGTGTGAGAGTTTTACGCAGAAATTTGTTGCCGGGCTGTAATGAGGGGTCTCTTACCTTCCCATTAGGCCTGAAGATGATTGATTTGTTCTCATCGTACTCGAGGCTAGTGAGAAACGAACACCAATATCAGTGATTTTAACAATCAAAATAGTACATGCATCTATTCAGCTACAGATTTGTGAGACACCGTACTGTATTTCTTGCTGAGCCTGTCCAACACAGGTGTGCATGTGTGTGCGTGCGTTTATTTAGTACCTGCCCAGCCTGTCAAACACCGGGGCGTTGGGTTTGGACACATTGTTGAAGAACAGGTCCAACTGGAATGCATGAGGTGCTGTTTCCCTGAAGATACACAGGAAGAGGCATTGTAACCGTCAAAACTTAAACCCTTATTTGCCATCAGCAGCTATTTTCTGTCTAATCAAACTTCCTGTAAATCAGTTAGCCTGCAGGAATCATTTTAAAAATGCCTCTTTTCTATACAGATTTATTGTAAATTTTATCATTTTAAAAGGACAGAATAAAGAATAGTTTTATATAGTCTGTCCTATCAAAACAAACTTCCCTTTTCTCTCATTGTTCTCTTAACAGGTATGGAGACAAGTGGGATGAGATCATGGGAAAAGCTGAGAGTGGTCAGAGAATAGGGGGTGTGGTGGATCTGTTTTTAAAGAAGGAACAATAGCGACCACAGAAACCTTTTCCAATTTCCTCAAATGTCCTCCAGCTATTTCACTTCTGAGGACACCACAGAATTACTCATGTCCTATTGTGCACTACAGAAGCACTGGGACAGTTTGTACACACTGTAAACAAGGTAGAAATGCTGTTAACTCTCACAAAAAGTGTAGTGAAAATTAGGGATGAGCAAAATGACATCTTTTCAAGAATGAGATATTTACACTACTGTTTAAACGTTGTTGTTTTTTTGTTTTTTTAAGAAATTAATACTATTACTTAGCAAGGATGCTTTAATTGTTCAAAAGTGACAGAAGTAGGGTTGGGAATCGAAAATCAATTCCAATTTAAGACTCGGATCCTTAAGGTCAGGAATCGGATATTGTTGTAAAATTTAAATTTCAATTCCATATATTTTTTCTTCAGAATTGTAAGAGAACTACAACCTCCATTAAAAAAGTCTAAATTTATCCAGAATCATGCAGCTCTATTTTGCACACAAACAGCTCTTAATCGAATCCAGTTTTTATGTAGCCGGATGATTTTTATTCAGGGTGTTCAGAAGCAATTAAATGCTTTGCAAAAAGAGACAAATTAAATATGTTTCATATCTAAATGCTTGACTTCATTTTTTTTAAACACATTGCAATCAAAAACAAGAATCGATAAGAAGCGGAATCGATAAGCAGAATCAAAATCAGAATCGATAAAATTCAAACGATACTTAACCGGCCTACAGAGAAGACTGTTAGACTGTCAGCTAGGGCTGTGACGGTCACCGTGACAACCGCGTCACCGCGGTGGTTGGTTGTCACCGCTGTTGTCTATTGCCACCGGCGATAGTGCACGTGACGTCACACACTTTATAACAAGCATAATACAAAGATTTGTATACAAGTGTAATATAGTAACAGTTGCAAATTGTTTTATTTAGACTATAAGTCTGTGCTAATTCACAAATTACCTCAAACGCCATACACGGCGTTTCCTTTAGATTGGCAGGTTTGAGTGCAGGAAAATATAGTTTATTCTGCATTCAGCAAATTTATTTTGTGTTGAGCGATGGACCTTGTTGGGAAACCAAATACTACATCGCCGATCTGTAATCATTTCCATTCATGTCACCCATCCACATTTGTACAAGTGTCTTCAAGTTCACGTGATCGCAAACGCCCGGCTGGTCAGGTTTGTATTGGTGAGGCTCTCTCCTATCTGGTCAAATACAAACGAGACAGCGGTAAATGGAAGATGCCAACAAGAAATGTGGCAACATACGCCGCAATTCCTATTCCACAGAGAGCACGTACAGATGAGGAGTTAACGTGCCCGCTTGCTTGGTGGCGGAACAGTGAACTGTGTCTAAACCGGACGCCGCGTTGCAACACAACAGGTTGAGTCTGTCTAAAGGACATTTTAACTTTGTGTTAGTACATCATAAATAGGACGAGGCAGTTTACTGTGAGGGATTTGTCGTGTCGTATCAAGCCGCATCTAGTGTAGACAGCATCACTGATTATTAGGGCTGGTCCGAATACCATTTTTTGAGCTTCGAAGCTTCGGTAGTAATCAACACCGAATATTCGAAGCTTCGGAGGGAGGGGCCTGAACATATTTTTCTATCTAATAAAGGCAGGAATCTCTGTGCATCTGTCTGTCTGCTTGCATTTTTATTATGTCGAGAACCGTTCATCCAATTACTTCACCTGTGGCGGGTGTGTTGCTGCGGACCCAAGGGAGTGCAGTGTCGCATTTTGGTGCAATATGGACACGTGACACGTTCAGAATTAATACACTTTTAATAAACTACAGAACAGCGCGAGCCGGAAGCGGCACGCTTCACGCGGGCAGGGCCGAGAACGGACACTGCACTAGTGATACAAAACACACAGGTCTATTAAGAGCAATACTTTTAATAAGGTAGCCCAGTGCTTAATTTGTAAATTGAGAGGTCCCGGAATAAAGCGGGGTAACGGATCCGGCATGTGATTAGAGGAAGGAGAGGACCAATCTTTAGTGATTGAAAGCTTGCATCAATTGCTTTTATAGGGTTCTTATACGGTCATGAAAAACCTGGAAAAGCTATGAAACTTTAAAACAGTGATTTCCAGGCCTGGAAAAATTTTGTAAAAGTCATGGAATTTTATTTCACAAATCTCTGTATAATAAAGTTATATTTAATCAGGTCCTGAATTTGTGTGCATCACTTAGTTTTACTCATTCCCGCAGCTTTCGAGTTTATAATGAGGGAAATTCCTGCAAACATTTATTGAATATAGCATGTAGGTTAGATGAGTAAAAAAATCCACACAAACTATCAGATTAAATCAGTCATTTGAAAACAGCGAGAGTGGTTCAGCTGGACCGCGTCTTCTCTCTTTCACTCTCTCAAAGCGGCTTCACATCAGCGCATCTCGTCTGCACTACAAGAGCTACTGCACGCTGATCCAAGACTTTCGCTCGCATCTCGGGACAGTTGACAGAAAGAAAACGCATGCATCACATTCGGTTTTATGGTAGCAGAGGGTCCGTTCACATGTCGCTTTTGTGCGCTTAAATTCAGTATTTCAAATGTAGATGTGCGGCAAGCGCGCTCATAATAGAAGATTTTTCATGAAATATATGCATGCTATAGGTCAGCACGAATGTCTTTCGTTGGCGAATGGTCTGTTGCAGATGTTCAGCCAGGCGGACAAGTTGAGAACCGTTTCGCGGGGGAATGCCAGGTGTTCAAAAAATAAATAAATAAAGGATATTCGAATCTCAAAATTGAAAATCGAATGCCAACCCACTGAACGAATATTCGAATATTCTGGTCCAGCCCTACTAAATTCATCATATTGGCACTAAAAAATATAAACTTCTAGAAATAAAAAGCCTTCTCTAAATGACTAGCTGGTTGTTGGATGACCAGTGAACCATCCTAACCCAAGAATGGTCATGTAATAGGGATGGCACAGGCCTGTGTGGAGGGATTCAGTAGTAGTTGTGTGATTCTTTATAGACCATTTCATTTCTTGCTGTACTTTTAAACAAGAGAGTGTGTGTGTGTTTTCTCACCCAAATGCTCTGCTGTCAGGCAGGTTGCTGTGTGCTTTGATGCCAGGGGGAATGACTCGCACTTCTGTGATCAAGACACCGTAAGGAAACCGCACAACGTCCACATTTGTCAACTTGTAAGAAGACAGACAGAGAAAAATGTTACGAAGCTTACTTATCAAGACAAGGATAAAATGTTATGACAGATGGACTGATACAAGGGCCAGATTTCTCATAGACACACCCTGACTGAGCAGCCAACCAGAAAAACAGTCCGGCTTATTCATCTGTTAAAGTCTTGGAATTAGGATTCCTATGGTTCAAGGTATTTGAAAACACAAAAGCATTCTCTGAAGCTCTTATTGAATCTAAAAAAGGTTTAATGGTGTATATAGTCCTTTCCTCAACAAACTGTCATAGGGCAACAGGCCTGTCCAACCTGTTTTTACAGAGCTGTTGGAATACACCTGTGGGGTGGCAGATCACTGCAACAATACAAAAGCACCAATCAAACACATACATACACACCCTAACAAGACAAATTCCAGGACAAGAGATCTGTTTCCAGCCTTCACTAACAGGATACTATGTAAAACATTGGAACGAGGAGAAATTGCATGTAAAGAGATTCCCAGATAAAGGCTTATATATATATATATATATATATATATATAAAAACACAATCACAGTTGCCTAAGATCTAAGTATAAAAACAGCACTGAATAAAAGATTTTTATGTCTCACGGTACTCTTCATTTCAATTTAGTGAGTGATTGATTTGTTAGCAATCTGACTTTCTTGCATAAAAAGACACCATATTCTGGCCTAAGATCAGGCCGTTTGATTTTTTAAATGTGAATTTGTTTTGTTTCTGTGAGATTTACACAGTATTATAATAAAACAGCTGTGAGGTCATACTCTCTGTGAAAATGCAATTATTTTCAGATGGGTATACCTGTTGGAAGTAATTTAAGATTATTTTAATCCATGCCAGGTAATCAGTTAAAAACTAAAAATGAGCTTATATAGTTACTCAATTCTGTTTTGCAATTTTGTAAGCTCATGAGGCTGTATCTCTCATAATTTGAGCACATTGATTTAGACAGGTGAATGTATGTGCTGTCAACATTTAGGGTCATTGCACACTGAGTCCAACATTTTCGTACGTTGAAAAATAAATACGACCTCACGTTATGTCAATCACGTTTACACACTGCCTCCGAAATTTTTGTCCGTCATAAAAAAATCCAGATCGGGTTAGATTTTTGCTGTTTTTTGCATCTGTAGCAAGCATTTTGAGAGGTGTTTTGACAGTTCAGAGCCACCGTACAAGCGAACGCCAAAATCCAGAATGGCGATTGTCAAATTCATCCACTTCGTCTCGCAGCACAAAGCACTGAATATAGATCCTTGCACACTGAGTTCACAGAAATTGGTGGTCTTCTTTTTAATATGTGGCTCTATTATCGCTAGCAAAGCATCAAACTGAGCCACTAAGGGGGAAGGGAAAGGGAAAGGGAAGTGGTGTGTGGCCAAGTATGGTGACCCATACTTGGAATTTGTGCTCTGCATTTAACCCATCCAAGTGCACACACACAGTAGTGAACATACACCCGGAGCAGTGGGCAGCCAATGCTGCGGCGCCCGGGGAGCAGTTGGGGGTTCGGTGCCTTGCTCAAGGGTCTCACCTCAGTCGTGGTATTGAAGGTGGAGAGAGTGCTGGTTATTCACTCCCCCCACCTACAATCCCTGCCGGACCTGAGACTCGAACCCACGACCTTCGGGTTACAAGTCCGACTCTCTATCCATTAGGCCACGACTGCCCCTAACATCCTGAAGTAAACTTTGATAATCCCGTGATAATCCCGCTGCTCCTTAATAGAGGGGGAACTCTCCTTCCTCTCTATATCTCAGGATTGGATGGACCCAATATTTCCTTTCTTTTTCTTTTTTTTAAGAAGCGAGAGTACAACAAAATCATCCTCAATGCTTGAAGACTCACTTTGCACATTTTTTCGCAACGGATTAATTAATACGCATCGAACTCAGTGTGCAAGGTTTCTGTGCATGACGAATTTTTAGGATTACGAATACGAAAAAACGCATACGAAAATTTCGGACTCCGTGTGCAATGACCTTTAGTCATGATAACAATTTTCCGCTTGCTCTCAGGGTAAATTTCTGGACGATCTGATGATCAGACACACTCAACAAATAAAGCTGATAAATCAGAAGCGATTGGTCATGAAAAGCACAGCAGAAACAAAAGCTGACTAAGAAAAAAAACATTTAGCATTACATCACTTGCTCACCAAAGGATCCTCTGCAGTGAATGGGTGCCGTCAGAAAGAAAGTTCAAACAGCTGATAAAAACATCACAACAATCCACAAGTAATACACATGACTTTAGTTCATCGATTAACGTCTTGTGAAGTGAAAAGCTGCATGTTTGAAATATTCAAATCCATCGAGGCATTTTAATTTTAAACCATTGCTTCAGGCAAAAATCTATAAACCATAAACTATAAATCCACCAGTGAAAAAGTCAATCCGCTGTTGTCCTTACATCAAAATCTACCAATATATTTGTTTAGAACTATTTTTCACTTATAAATGGTGCTTGATCAGTGCATATTTCTCTCCCAATTCAGAAGAGACAACCTTTTCACTGAAGAAAGCAATATTATGGATGGAGGAGTTGTATTTTAGCTGGAAGCAACAATTTGAAGTTAAAAAAGTTTTAATGATGAATCTTTTAATTACTAGCATGCAGCTTTTCACTTAAAGGGATAGTTCACCCAAAAATGAAAATTCTGTCATCATTTACTCACCCTCAAGTAGTTCCAAACCTGTATGCATTTCTTTGTTCAGCCAAACACACAGGAAGATATTTTGAAGAAAGTTTGTAACCATTCTGGATTTTAAGTATTTTTTTTCCTACTATGGAAGTCAATGGTGCCCCAAAACAGCCTGGTTAGGGACAAATAATAAAGAACCTAGTGTTGTCAAAAGACCCGGTACTTCGGTACCAAGTCGGTACTAAAAAAATGAAAACGTCACGGTACCAGGTTTCTGTCGACCCGGTTCTTGCTGCGTGATCTGAAAGCTGCGCAGATGCGCTCTCTTCATAAAAGCACTGAGACGTGCCGACATCAAAAGGAGGAAATGCATCAAACTAACAACACTTTAAACACTGACACCCGGATCAAATGAAAGAGTTCAAGCAGGTAAGTTTCAATTTAATATTTAGATATTCTGTTATGAATATTATTCCATATTTTAATTTGAATGTTGGATTAAAATAAACATTGCCATTATAGAGGAGTTAATCCTTAGCATAAGCGCGGCTAACGCTAATATAATGAGCATTAGAATGAAGTTTCTTTATTAACTACTTAATGCGCCTATAACTTTTATTAGGGTAAAAACAACAGGAGGATATGATGGTATTTACTATTGTTACACACCAGAGGCTTTTAAATGAATTGTGAATCTAAAATATGCGTGTTGGAGAATACAAACAGTTAACAGTGTTTATGTCATATCAGTCCGTCAGAAAAAAAACAGTTCTGGCCTTTTTAAAAAAAAAAAAAAATATATTAATTTTTTTTTGCTAGTTAGTTGCTAGTTGTTGTTATTCTTGGCTGGATAACTAGCAGGTTTAAAAGCCCTTTAAAATATGTAATAAATATGTACACAGTTTGTATTAAATGAAAGTACAGTCAAATGTTATCTCCTGTATAGACTTTACAATGACTTCATGTTATTATCTAACATCAACTTACTGTGAGTGAACAATATATTTTTACAACATTAATTAATGTTTGTGAATGTTATTTAATACAAACACTTGATCATTCATGTTTGTTCATTGTGCATTAAATAATTTTAACAGATTGAACTTTGATTGATTGATTTTATGTATCTGTAAATTTTGAAATTAACCCTAAGAAGAATAATTGCAATATATAACTATTGTTTATGTGATAGGTCATGTTATCTAAAAGATGGAATCTTATTGTAAAGTGTTTTTAATACTACAGTTTCCTTCCATTTGATATGCACTTGTCTTAAAATATATATAATCTTATCTAAATGTATTATAAAAGCTGAGGTTTGTTATTTACTGAAATGTTTTATTTTAGCTGGAGTCAATGATATAATGTTGCATTTGGTCAGACTCAGCCCACTGCTTTACTAATATTATATTTTCCTTTTACAGCTGCAGGAAGATCATGAAGCACCAGCAAACCCTAAAACAGACAGTTTACAGTTGTTTTTCAGCGGCAGCAGAAATATGACAAAAACTTTTGGGTGGAACTTGTTTACTTTTTTTCATACTTTTATTACTTGTGGAAAAACTTGAAATAATTTTAAATAAGCATAAAGAATGGCATTGGTTTTTGTGCAGTTTATTTTTGTTTAACTGTATTAATAAAAATTTGTTTTTTAATTAGCATATTTTTGTGTTTTGCTTTGGTACCGAAATTGGTACCGAGAACCATGGATTTTCACTGGTATTGGTACCGAATACTGAAATTTTGGTACCGTGACAACACTAAAAGAACCTTGAACCTAACCAGGCTGTTTTGGGGCACCATTGACTTCCATAGTAGGAAAAAAAATACTATGGAAGTCAATGGTGCCCCAGAACTGCTCTGTTTTCCACATTCTTCAGAATATCTTCCTTTGTGTTCGGCAGAACAAAGACATTCATACAGGTTTGGAACTACTTGAGGGTGAGTAAATGATGACAGAATTTTCATTTTTGGGTGAACTATCCCTTTAACTGGAGTTGTGAATATTACTTGTGGGTTATTGTAATGCTTTAAACCTCTGTTTGAACTCTCATTCTGACGGCACCCATTCACTGCAGAGGATCCATTGGTGAGCAAGTGATGCAATGCTAAATTTCTTCAAATCTGATCCAATGAAGAAAACTCACCTACATCGTGGATGTAGTAAATTTTCAGCAAATATGAATTTTTAAGTGAACTATTTCATTACCAATAGAGAAGTTATACAGAATCACAAGATACACAGAACAAAACTTTCAAACAACCACAGCGGTTAAATGAGCTCACATAGATGCAATTCAAATATTAATAACTAGCTAAATGGTACATTGAATACACGGTGTTTCTGCTTTCCTATTGACCTCAACTCCACACACTTTAACCCCCTGGCTACTTGTGTTAGAGGTCTATAGATTACAGGCAGATCTCCTTGTTTACATGCACATGCGGTCTGTCAGATATACAAGAACCGGGGTCGTAACTGAACAGGCACCGGCTGATACATTTACAACAATATAGGAGCATCTTATTCATAATAAATAAACAAATGATTTATCACAGTACATTCTACTTGTTAATAGCAACTACACATACGCTGTCAACAACAACAATATAACCACGAGTTTGCTTGCTCTGGGGAGCAACTTAAACGTAATACAATAACGTCAGGTTTGCTCTGCTATACAACGTCTATAGTCGGTTAACGTAATTGTTTTAAGTGAAAAATAACGGGTGTTATTACGAAAATGTGAATTATACCTTTAATGAACTGAATATGTATGAATTACTGTGCTAACTAGCAAGCTAACCAACTGTTCACAGCCCTCAGTGCGTTATTACAATAGAAACTTTTAGAACGCAGGATAAATATTTTAACGTCTGTTAGACTTTAGTCTCTGTATCATGCGGTTAAAAAGACACGGGTGAAGATGGAAAACTTCGTAAGTTTACCTCTGCACTCTGATGCTTGAACGTTTCTAAAAAGAGCAGCTCCATTGCAGAATCCCCAGCCATCTTTCTTGGTCACATTAGGACTTCCGGTAAAGGAAACACTTCCGGAGTTGAAGGCGTGCGTCACAACGTTGGTTGTGTTGTGGGATCAGTAGGTTTTAGAAATTGCATATTAACGTACATGTTTTAAAAACATTTCAGTAAAGCCATATACATACATCGTTTAGTAATTATTAATTAGGCTACTAGGTTTCGATAATGGCTTTGTATATCACAACACATTGTTTCCAATCTTGCACATGTAACGTTAGGCTATTCCAAAAGCAATAAGAATAGATTATACAAAAAATATAATAACAGCCTACGTTTCAGAGTTATTAATTATTATTATTCAGAGTTTTTTTGTTTTGTTTTTACATTTTAGTTTATACAAAATCTTCTCAAAGTTATTTTTCTTTTACACATAAAATGCACCTTTTCTGGATTAACTTCAGATATCACTCTTTAATAAAGCTTTTTAACAGCACATTATTATAAAGGATTTACTGGAAATCCCGGAATGATTAATGCATAGAAATGACAAGAAAAAACAATTTACAGGTTAAAGTAATTCATCTTCATTCTATTAAGGACCTAAAAGAGTCCACTAACAGGTGCTAAGAATGTCAGAAAACATTTCTAAAGGTAATAAAATGACACAAAATGTAAATAAATAAATCAAGGCTTTCAGTGATTTGTTGTAACATCTAACAGACTCAGGTCACAGTACTGCTGGAGGTGCAAGAGGTGGTTGAGCAAGAGTTGTTTACACAAATACGTTCTGTCTATGACATAAAAGACAGAGGTTTGTTGATCGATTACCTTAAGTGAACAATTATCACAATAATTATCACAAAAGAAGGAAGTCCCATTTAAACAATACAGTTTTGCTTTTGTTGCATTTAATGACTTAACCTAATTATCAGAAACATTGGCATAACTGGCCTACACTGTGTGTGAAGGCCAGTTATGTGGCATCTTATGTTATGTGGCTTCTTTCTCTTTCTCTTTCTCAGTGCCTGTGATGGTCTTACTAACAGATATAGGCCTACACTCATTAGACTCACGTGTTTACTTGTGCGTTATAACTGTCGAAACATTGACTTATAACATGGTTATATAATGGTTCAGATACATTTTAAGTCCAGGGATTTGTTTGGTCAGGCTAATATAGTTTAGTTAGTAGGCTACAATATTAAAACTACAGTGAAAGGCCTTGCGTCATTTTTTACACATTACGTCCTGTTCGCGTTTGATGGCAGGTGAGCAGGTGTTAACGCTGGGTTATTTTATTAGTAGACTGTGTAAACGTGTAATAAACAGATCCTGAATTCCCTCACATCATGTTGCACGAGCGCGTTGTCGGCGTGCCATGCCACGTCCTTGTTTCTCAGCAGCAGTAGGAGGGCTTTCTTTTGGGCAGGTATCTATTACCTGTGTCACGTGGGCGGTGGCCAGGTAGGGCGCACACAAAACCAGCGCGATCCAAGCAGCCATTGCGGAGCAGAGCCAAGGGTTTCGGACTTGTTTGCATCGATTCTCACGCAATTAAAAGGCCACGGGACACATCGAGGCGAGTCCGAACCCGGCACTGATCTGTCCGTAGGTGTGGGGTCACTGGGTTCTTCGCTTCTCTGTCACCTGGAGTTGATCTCTAGGGTTTTGCTTTTGCTATCGGGGTGGTGTGACAATAGGTTTTTTTTCCTGCTTAAAAATGACGGTTAATCCAGATTATCTGGTGCTTTTATTCACCACCACATCTGGCGCAAGTGGGGACCAATTGGGATCAGATGAGAAGGAAATTGTACAGTTGGTTTGGCAGGTTGTGGATTTAGCGACTAAAAAGGTAATTTCATATTTCCCCATGATGGTGTGTATGCGTGTTATGCTTTGGTGTGTGTGCGTGCATTGGTGTGTGTGTGTAGTAGGCTAATTCTGGTGGAGGTTAGAGAGAGTAAGTTTTCATTAATATGTGTCATATTTTTTGGGGAAAAATATTACGAAGTAAAATGACAAATATTAAAATGTATTTATGTATTTATTTATTCACTTTCATCTATCTATCTATCTCTGTGTGTGTGTGTGTATATGTGCGTTTGTGTAAGTAATTCTGTTGAAGGTGTGAGAGAGAAATAATTTATCATTTATATATAGCAGATATTTAAACAAAAAGTACAAAGTCAACTTTAAGGCTCTATCAATCTAAATCCAAATATATTCCCCTGCTATTTATCAATTCATTCATCCATCCATTTATTTATTTGCCTATGTAAATCTATATGATGGAAGTGAGCATTCCTCTGCTTTCCACATTTAGGCTGGTCAGGTAAATGAATTGCTAGTCAAACCGGATCACATTGAGCTCTCTGAGGAGTGTCAGGAGGTGAGTGGACTCACCGAGGAGACCTTGACAGAAGCTGAACCGCTTGAGGAGGCCATCGAACAGGTGATCATTCTCATACAATCTGTTCTGACAGGCTGGTATTTATCTATTTTAGAACTTTTAGTTCAAAATACATAAGGATGTTTGCATTTGAGAGTGGATTCTTTCAAAGGACAGTTAAACTTTCTTTTCTATATCTCTTTGAGAGAGGGTCTGTCTATACACCATTTAGTTGCATATCTTTACACACTATTAAACACATTATTTAACAGCTTGTGGATTGATATTTGCACAAGCACTCTTGTGGGTATGTATTAAAGTGGCGTTTACTCAGAGTGTCCATGTGTGTGCAGTTGAATCAGAGGTTATGTGCAGAAGTGGACGCAGGTGCAGGAAACACCTTCTACCTCTGTACGGATGGACAGCTGCACATTCGTCAAGTCCTCTATCCCGAAGCTTCCAGCAAGGTATCAAACTCTAAATACTGCAACTGAGCAGGCAATATTTATTTATAAGTTAATAATTTATAAGTACAGATGTGTTTTCTTGACCGCTTGCTTTCATGCTTTTCAGAATATTTTGTTGCCTGAGTGTTTCTTCTCATTCTTTGACCTGCGGAAAGAGTTCAAGAATAAATTCCCATCAGAAGGGGAGTTGAAAGACTTGAATCTTCAGGTCATGGCTGACCGTATCCTTAAAAAAGATCATGACATCATTTTGTGTGTTTTTTGTAAGACTTAAATGGATGAGAGTAGATTATTACACATATTAGTTGATAATTCTCTGACAACCAGTGTGAGGAAGTTGCATTTGAGTGTGTATGAGAGAGAAAGATAGGCAACAGGGTGTTGGCTGCAGGATCCCAAGGTTTTGAAATGCAAATAGACTCACAATAGTGTGGGTTCAATTGAGCCAGCAAGAGAAAGCCAAGAGTATTTAGCCAACAAGCTTAACCTGCCCCACCTACGCTGTAACGTCTTAATACACACACACACACACACACACAAACACAGAGTCAAACACACAATGCAATAGCACAGCCCTCTGCACAGTAAGAAAGGTTAATCGAAAGTCATTCTCTCCCTCCATGTTTCTATTGTGCCTTTATGGAAGACTGCTGTGTTTCAACTGTTCTTGTGCATTTATAAACCCTGTCCTAGTTGTTCCTTGCATCTTTACTGTGTCATTAAATGGTAATTATCACCAGTAACACTAAACACAGACGCTGTATTCCTTGACTGCGTTGCGATCAGACCTAAATGTGGTTGTAGATTCTTCTCTTCATGCTTTCACTGCTCACAAGGTTCAGCAGATGTCAGAAATTGTTTTAGCACTTATCTCGGAGCCTGTCTGTAAGTCATTATAACTTACATATTATTGTCTGAACACATGAATGTAATATTCAGAAGTGTTTTTGTGAACCTGCTTTATTCGTCTTCATAGGCCACCAGTTCTCCTTACCAGAAAAAGTGAATGACAAGTTTGAGACTGGCACTTGGTAAGAGCTGTTTCTTATTTAAACTAAACTAACAAACAAATGTCTGCAACTGTGTTCAAAATTATTATTTTTTTGCTAAGCTCCACCTTAATATTAATGACCAGTCTTACCTTAGCAACTATTGCCATCCACCACACTTTAAGTGTACCTGCATTTTCTTTTTTTTTTGGAAATATATATATAAAAAAAAAACTGGAAATATCAAGGAAATTAAAAATTTAGTTTTTTTTAAGGTCTGGAAAAGACAGTGAAATTAATAAAATCACAGAAAATCATGGGATTTTCTATAATGATTATACATTTTTATAGTTACTCATAAAAATATTAAAATTACTTTTTGTAATTATAATTTGTCTAATTTCTATAAATTGAAACATAAATGACTATAAAATTGAAATTGAAGATATCGTGTGCTAAGTTCAAATGTTTACATGAAATGTTATTGTGCTGCCACACTTATAATAGTGATGGCTATAATTCAGAGAGGATATAAGTATTACTGAGTATTTCAATAAAATATTTTTTCTTTTTCCTAATATCTTAATAAATCCAGAGAAGTTCATGCTGTAAATTAAATTGTCTTAATCAGTAATGAACATGTAATAACTATTTCTGGTAAATGAATGTTACAGTAGTTTCATTTATCTGTTGAGATATTGAAGTTTTTATTTTTATTCAGAAGTATTTATCTAAAGAAAAACATCTGATAAAATGCTGTACAGTGTCACACATAATTCTAGCCAGAGCACATTTACTGGAAATCATGCAGGTCAACGAAATCTCTTGTTGAATCCAATGAGAATTTCTGTAAAGCTTAAAATAGTAGTAACCAAGGATGTGGAGCTTAACAAAGGATCACTTGATATTAATTTTTGCTTTGCTACTAGTATAAGCTGGTGCGGCACATTGTTTAAATTGCATGTATGTATGTGTATAGCAGTAAGATGGAGAGGGTGGATGATAACACAGTGATCAGAGCACGGGGTCTTCCATGGCAGTCCTCAGACCAGGACATCGCCCGATTCTTCAGGGGTCTCAACATCGCCAAGTATGCACACATAACCTGCAAACCACCCACAGGCACCACTTATTAATAAATTATCATCATTCAGTCTGCACAATGCCAGTGTTTCTAATGAATGACTGCATGTGTGTGTCTGTGTGTGTAGAGGAGGTGCTGCGTTGTGTCTGAATGCTCAGGGCAGGAGGAACGGAGAGGCACTTGTACGGTTTGAGAGTGAAGAGCACAGGGACTTGGCACTGCAGAGACACAAGCATCACATGGGCACCAGATATATTGAGGTACACACACATTCATAAAGTTATTATATTACGTATAGTGTAATACTAGGTGTAGTGACATATAAATATATCATATGAATATCATTTTCAACCTGTTTTGGTACATGAAGTTACATTTAGTGCCCTGATGAACAAAAGTCTGGTTACTATAACTTTTTTTTTTAATTGTAGTGAATTGTATGTAAATTTAAAATTATTTACATACATTATTTTGTATTGCAGGTTTACAAGGCAACAGGTGAAGACTTTCTAAAGATTGCAGGAGGTAAAAATACTTCTTTTACACTTGAGTTAGCATGCATGTGATATTTGGGTTTGTTTGTGGATAGGGTTGGGAACTGAGAACCGGTTCTTATTCTTATTCAGAACTGGTTCCATTAAAAAAATGGAGCAGCGTGACCAGGGTAGATTCCGAAACTTAATTATTTGTATGAGCCGGTTCTTTGAATCTAAAAATGTAATGCGCAACCAGTGTAGTCTGACTCCTGTTAGTCCTGAGTCAGTTCTTTGCAGTGAATCAAAATCAGTGAGAACTGATTTACATTTACAGTATCTCACAGAAGTGAGTACACCCCTCACATTTTTGTAAATATTTTTATATCTTTTCATGTGACAACACTAAAGAAATTACACTTTGCTACATTGTAATGTAGTGAGTGTACAGCTTGTATAACAGTGTAAATTTGCTTTCACCTCAAAATAACTCAGCCATTAATGTCTAAACCGCTGGCCACAAAAGTGAGTACACCCCTAAGTGAAAATGTCCAAATTGGGCCCAATTAGCCATTTTCTCTCCCCGGTGTCATGTGACTCATTAGTGTTACAAGGTCTCAGGTGTGAATGGGGAGCAGGTGTGTTAAATTTGGTGTTATCGCTCTCACTCTCTCATACTGGTCACTGGAAGTTCAACATGGCACCTCATGGCAAAGAACTCTCTGAGGATCTGAACAAAAAGAATTGTTGCTCTACATAAAGATGGCGTAGGCTATAAGAAGATTGCCAAGACCCTGAAACTGAGTTGCAGCACGGTGGCCAATACCATACAGCGGTTTAACAGGACAGGTTCCACTCAGAACAGGCCTCGCCATGGTCGACCAAAGAAGTTGAGTGCACGTGCTTAGCATCATATCCAGAGGTTGTGTTTGGGAAATAGACGTATGAGTGCTGCCAGCATTGCAGCAGAGGTTGAAGGGGTGGGGGGTCAGCCTTTCAGTGCTCAGACCATACGCCGCACACTGCATCAAATTGGTCTGCATGGCTGTCATCCCAGAAGGAAGCCTCTTCTAAAGATGATGCACAAGAAAGCCCGCAAACAGTTTGCTGAAGACAAGCAGACTAAGGACATGGATTACTGGAACCATGTCCTGTGGTCTGATGAGACCAAGATAAACTTATTTGGTTCAGATGGTGTCAAGTGGATGTGGCGGCAACCAGGTGAGGAGTACAAAGACAAGTGTGTCTTGCCTACAGTCAAGTATGGTGGTGGGAGTGTCATGGTCTGGGGCTGCATGAGTGCTGACGGCACTGGGGAGCTACAGTTCATTGAGGGAACCATGAATGCCAACATGTACTGTGATATACTGAAGCAGAGACTGGGCCGCAGGGCAGTATTCCAACATGATAACGACCCCAAACACACCCCCAAGACGACCACTGCCTTGCTAAAGCATGTCTCCAGACCTAAACCCTATTGAGCATCTGTGGGGCAGCCTCAAACGGAAGGTGGAGGAGCGCAAGGTCTCTAACATCCACCAGCTCTGTGATGTCGTCATGGAGGAGTGGAAGAGGACTCCAGTGGCAACCTGTGAAGCTCTGGTGAACTCCATGCCCAAGAGGGTTAAGGCAGTGCTGGAAAATAATGATGGCCACACAAAATATTGACACTTTGGGCCCAATTTGGACATTTTCACTTAGGGGTGTACTCACTTTTGTGGCCAGCGGTTTAGACATTAATGGCTGTGTGTCGAGTTATTTTGAGGGGACAGCAAATTTACACTGTTATACAAGCTGTACACTCACTACTTTACATTGTAGCAAAGTGTCATTTCTTCAGTGTTGTCACATGAAAAGATATAATAAAATATTTACAAAAATGTGAGGGGTGTACTCACTTCTGTGAGATACTGTATTTATTATTGAAGTCATCTCATCATTTGGCAATGAAATCGCATTTCTTTTTCCAAATATTTATGCCTTAAAAGAACTACAGGAAGTAAAGTAACTGGAATCATTCACAAGAATTGGAACAGGAACTAACTTTCTTACTTTCCCATCCCTATATGTGAACAATCTTTGCACATTCTAGACTTACTAGTAATTATATGAATGCAGTTGTAATATAAACTGTGTATATCAAATGATTTCCTGAGTTTGTGTTCTGTCAGGGTTATTTGCATTGGTTTGAGTACATTTTGTGTATTTTAGCTTCACATTGAGTGGCTCATGTGTCAATGTCTGACTGACAGGCACCTCTAATGAAGTGGCCAAATTTCTGTCGAGGGAGAATCAGGTTATCATACGCATGCGTGGACTTCCGTTCACCGCCACCACAGAGCAGGTGCTGCAGTTCTTCGCCCCGGCGTGTCCTGTGACAGATGGCAGCGAAGGCATTCTGTTTGTACGTTTTCCCGATGGCAGGCCCACTGGGGACGCGTTCGTCCTGTTCTCCTTCGAGGAGCATGCTCAGAACGCACTGAAAAAACACAAGGACATCCTGGGCAAGAGGTACATAGAGCTGTTCAAGAGCACTGCGGCTGAGGTGCAACAGGTGAGAGCAGCACTTCCTATTTGATTTGAAATCATCAGTTATGTGGAGTGTATTTTAGATGGTTTAGACAGACTCAGTAGGGCAAGTAAAACGTGAGGTGTTTGGATGTGTAAGTGTGTGTAAAAGCATGTACTCTATCTGAATGACCCGGCTCGCTGAACAAACACTCAGCTCGGCAATCTGTAAAAGATTAGCTTTTCAAAGCTGTCATAAAATCTCTCTTCTAGTCTTCCTGTTCTGTAATGCTAAACCTTTAAAATTTCATTGTTACTAATTTTGTCGAATTACTTGGAATTCCTGTGTTAATATTTAGCTGTCGTCATATATATCAAACCAAAGCTACTCAACCATAGCAGGCGGTTAAACTCACTTTAACCCTTTTTTGAGCAGACGTCATGTTTGTTTGACTAGCTCAGCTGTGTTGTTCACCAGCAGCGGGGTTTTGGTGTTATAAGGGTGTGTCATTTAGGCAAAGAGAATCCCATCATGCCTTATATTAATAGTTGGCTGGTTGTTGGGTTCTTTAATAAACAGAATACTTACAATTGAATCACCACATCAATAATGCCAAAAGACTGAACTTATGCCTGCCATAAAAGGAAACCAAGCAAACTGAATCCCTCACACAACAAACACCAACCTGTATTGCCCATGTACCTGTTACAAATTTGAACTAAACAGCTTTTTTGTTTGCTTGGCTTTACAACCAGTATTTTTTTTGTCTAATAACCAGTATGTAGAACTGAGTTGTAATTGTTTTATTTTTACTTTTAACACTGTAAGTGCATAATCATTAGACTACAACATTGAATGTAATATGCATAATAAATATATTTTATTATTTTTAGATATAAATATATATTATTATATATTTAATATATTTTATTATTTATATAATACAGTTTTTATGCCTGTATTATATAAACGCAGAGTTGTTTTGCTATCAGAGTGATTGCAGATTTATTTTTATCTTAGATTTTGAATGAAAAATATGCATTAACTTTTTTTTTTACCTATAACGAATTATGGGAAAATATGAATAATGGTAAAATAAAATAGGTCAAACTAATTTTCTGTCTATCTAAACCAAAGTACAGATATATTGGACCAGTCATTAAGAAGAGTTAATTATAGAATGGGTAATTACATTTAACAATCAAATATAAATAAACAAAGAAATAAACCTAAAAAAAATCTGCTGTGGGTTTTTAATGCTAACCCTAAAGTGATGGTTTGACTTGCTCAAAAAACAGTAAGTGCATGGATTCATAGACCTGATCTGGTAAAGTTCCAACAAATATAAAACCAACACAGAATGGGCAAGTTCAGTTGTCTCCATATATAAGGGCATTTAAGGATACAGACACACCAAACGTGTGTTTGCGTGGTGACAAACAGTATCAGTACCTGCAGGTAGAGCACAGTTCATCCATCATCTCCACACCTGGAGCTATAAACAGGCAGAAGTCTTTTTGATGATGTGCACTGCCAGTCATATAACTCCAGCATTTGTGTGTCAGGTACTGAACAGATACTCATCGGCCCCATTGATTCCCGTGGCCCCATCCCCCATCCTGTCTGTTATGCCACCCCCCACATTCGTGCCCCCAACGGCAGCAGTGACAGGTGTGCGGGACTGCGTGAGATTGAGGGGTCTGCCGTACGATGCCACCATCCAGGACATATTGGTTTTCTTGGGGGAATACACCGCTGACATCAAGCCACATGGAGTGCATATGGTGCTTAACCAGCAGGTAAGGATCTCAAGGCACACTTATATACATATGAACTGTAGTATTCATATGTAGTTAATCCAGTAACAAAATAAACACACCTATGCAGTTCAGAATGTGTTCTGTTAGGGAGTTTTCCCCCTTTGGCTCAACCGCTCCATAAAAAAAGGGTGATTAATCACAGCTTCTGTCAGGACTTGTGTTTCTTCATTCCTTTACAATGTGTTTCTGTCATGCCTTGGTCCTTACAATATCTCAAAGCACGCTGAAGAGAACTGTACTTGAGAATAGGATAGACTATACAAATGTTTCCACACAAACCACGCTTTTTTAAGTTGGCTTGCTGGCTTGTATATTTTCAGCTAGATATAAAGAATTAATTTAATGATTCTGATTCCTCTTAATGGTTCCATTAAAGATTCTTTTACAGTACCGTTCAAAAGTTTTGGGTTGATATGATTTTTTTTGTAATGTTTTTGAAAGAATTCTCTTATACTCGCCAAGGCTGCATTTATTTGATCAACAATACAGTAAAAACAGCAATATTTTGAAATACTGTTACAATTAAAAAAATTACTTTTCTATTTTAATATATTTTGAAACATTATTTTTTCCTGTGATTGCAAAGTGATCATTCTAGTATGCTGATTTGGTGCTCAAGTAACATTTCTTATGATTATCAATTTCGTAAAACAGGTATGCTGCTTAATATTTTTTTTGTGGAAACGATACATTTTTCAGGATTTTTTGATGAATAGAAAATTTAAAGGGACAGAATTTTTTTAATATAGCACATGTAACAATGTGAAAGTCTTTACTGTCTTTTTTTGAATGCATCCTTGTTGAATAAAGTATTAATTTATTAAATAATCCTACTCTACTAACCCCAAACATTTGAGTGGTAATGTAGTACTTTTTAAAGAAATAAATATTTTGGGAGAAAAAGTAATTTCATTGCCAAATGATGATATGATTTAAAAAAAAATCATGCAAAATGTCTTTTTACGCAATCCAATAATTATATTAAATTAACTATATATTAAACAACAACACTGATTGTAGTTGTATAGCTGTATGAATTTCTGTTGTTTAATCAAAATAAACATTGTTTATTCAGGTATTGAACTGTAGAACAACTGGACTATTTCGCACTGTATGCTTTTGATTTAAAGAACACATAAGACTCATTTGTTTGGTGAGCTGAACTATAGCGGTTGCACCGTTTTTGATTCATTAAAAAGAACTGGCTCATAAGAGTCTGTAATTATTCTGAAATAAAACTACGTAGTTCACAGTGTCTGTTTGCGCTATATTGAATAAGCAGTGCAGAAAACATCAGTATTTTAGTACAGGGTTCCATTATTTTTTGAAAAATGAATAATTAAAAGATCCTCATTATGGATTAGAATTAGTTGTCTGTTCCCAACCCTACTGTTAACTTGACATGGCATCTTAAAAACCAGATGCTCCTGGTGGAAGATGCTGAAAAAACAGTGAGACACGTTTAGTACTTTGACCAACAATTAAAAACAATGTGAAGCGAAAACACGTCCTGCTCTCTTTTTAAAAGCGCTTGTTTGTTTGTTTTTTTGTTTAAAGTGAGTTTATGAATTCAGCATTTGTTTGTGTGTTTGATCAGGGTCGTCCGTCGGGTGATGCTTTTATCCAGATGCGTTCAGCTGACCGGGCGTTCCTGGCGGCCCAGCACTGCCACAAGTGCAGCATGAAGGAGCGCTATGTGGAGGTGTTTGCATGCTCCGCTCAGGAGATGAACATCGTTCTGATGGGGGGGACGCTCAACAGGAGCGGCCTCTCGCCGCCACCATGTAAGTTACGACGTAAGTGCCGCTGGGCTCTGGGGCTGCTTCTCTCAGCTGTGTGTGCGGGTAGGTGGCGCTTCACGCCTTCCTGTTTTTTCCCCTTTCTCTCATTCATTCACTTATTCATTCATGGTGGGTGTCCTGTCCATTTTCCTGCCCAGGCAGGAATGGGCATCAGGAGCAGTAGGAATCTGGGTGGGTGAATGTTTTTTTTTTTTTTATTCAATTCAGATCTGAGTTTGTCAGATGCTTTTCCACAGCGGGGGAATGAAGGGCTTTGATTTGAGGTGATTTAGTGCAATCTTTCTAAATCTAAATGTGCACAAAATTGTAATCCACATCATAAATGTCACCATATGCACTTTGGTGTGTCTTGGAAAGGCACTTTCTGTTTGATTTAATGTAGATTTCTTTCTTTCTTCGGTTGTAGATAGTCAGCTCCGTAACTTTGCTATCCTAACAACCAACAGCGGCACACGTAAAAGCCTCGGCACACCACAGGTTCAGTCCGGTTAAAGGCATCTGAATGCCTGTGGCTGTGTACTGATATGTGTTGAAGGGTGGAGGAACATACTTGACTTGTAGCTGAATTATAATGGCAGTTATTGACAGTTTTGGGTTATGATCTGCTGCATGCTTTGAGTGTGAGATAAAGTTTGGGATAGATATTTTAATAGAAATACATTTATTCTCCTCAACTGTACAGTGAGCGAAACATTTTGACAGATTTAATATAATGAGACACATAACATTCACATGATAGATGATATTTGTAATTGTACCTGCAGCGTTAACTATGAGACATGCTCAAATTGGCTGCAAGACAACTCACTTATACACGGGTTCACAATGTGACAGGTTGTATTTAGGGTGGGCTTTTGAGATGACTACTGCTTGTGGCTACACCATATTGTTCATGGTTTATTTGATGGGATGACTGCATGAGCCTCTGATTACAAACATGAACAGGACTTGAAAGGGGTTTAAAGGTGTAAAGCCCTCATTGTAACTGGATTAGGTTCAGTCAGGA
The DNA here is from genome assembly GCA_027422415.1 of Schizothorax lantsangensis. Classification (NCBI taxonomy): domain Eukaryota; kingdom Metazoa; phylum Chordata; class Actinopteri; order Cypriniformes; family Cyprinidae; genus Schizothorax; species Schizothorax lantsangensis. The sequence goes on along the minus strand of CM049850.1, from coordinate 20,720,220 downwards.
CCACACCCTTTAATTATTTGGCGAACATACCTTGACTAATCGCTAGATTTTATTTTATTAGTAATTATATAAATTCAATATTTCATCATGTCACATTCATTCATTTTAGTCCACTTTATACTCACTAAAGTGGTATACACAAAGTTTTGTGCCATCTTAGTGAGAATAAAATGAATTAAAATAATATAAAAATATATGAAATTATGCATTTAAAAAAAGATATAGCCTATATTATTCTCAACCTTTTTTGACCCTACTGTTCAACACAATATTTGAAAGCCCACCCCCTGCTCCATACAGGACACAATATTTCCAGTATTTCTGCTGTAATTATGACAAAGCTTGTTTTTAAACTTTTTTAGTTAACAGAAACTGAGAATATTAATATATTACATTTCTTAACCTTAACCTTAAATTAACTTTACTTTTTTTTAAAAATCTTAAAGGGATGGTTCACCCAAAAATTAAAGTTCTATCATTAATTACTCAACCTCATGTTGTTTCAAACCTGTAAGACCTTCGTTCAGCTTTGGAACACAAATTAGGATATTTTGGATGAAATCCGAAAGCTTTCTGAGCCTCCATAGACAGCAATGTAACTGAAATGTTCCCAGGTGTTCCCAGGCCCTGAAACCTAGTAAGGACATCATTAAAATAGTCCATGTAACATCAGTGCTTCAACATTGCTGTATATGGAAGGTCAGAAAGCTCTCGGATTTCATCAAAAATATCTTAATTTGTGTTCTGAAGATGAACAAAAGTCTTACGGGTTTGGAACAACATGAGGGTGAGTAATTAATGACATCATTTTCATTTGTTTGGGAGAACTATGCCTTTAAGTCATCCTGCGGCCCCCTGGTTGAGAACCACTGGCATAAAGGTTGCATTTGAATTAGCAAAATCAAATCAGTTCAGTTTATCATTGTTCAACTTTTTCAGCTCCAATGTACCAATTCTATAGTTTTATTGTTTACACACTATAGTTGGATTATTTAAAAAAATTAAAAAAAATAAATCTAAAAACTTTGTTAGTGCATTTTTAATTTCTTGCGGTGTTACTTTTTCTTAGCATATTTTCATCATCCCTATGTTTATACAAAAAAAAAACATTTTAATTATCGCCATTGTGCATTTTTTTAAAATCTCCATTATCAATGACAGAATAAAAAAACAAACACTTTTGTCATTGACAAGATTAACACTACAATCAGAGGTGGAAAGTAACGAATTACATTTACTCGCGTTACTGTAATTGAGTAGCTTTTTTGTGTACTTCTACTTTTTAAAGTAATTTTTAAAATCTGTAATTTTACTTTTACTTAAGTATATTTTGTTTGAAGTATTGTACTTCGCTACATTTTAAAACATATTAATTACTGAGTAAAAAAAAAATCGCTCCCTTGAAACTACTGCAGTAAATAATGGGCATGATAACAAACTGGCGCTAAAATCACAAGAAAGATGCAGACGGACAAGACAGGCGTTATGGTGCAGACCCAGCTGAAAATGAAACCCTGTCGTATTCTGCTGAAGTTGAACTCGAAGGAAATGAAGTGAACCCCTGGCCATATTTAATCTCTATTATGCAGTGTAAGCTGTGTTTGCCTAGAGAGACCAAACTAGCAGTTTATAAAATCTCGACATAAACCCTTTGCAAGCATGTAGAGGTAAGTTAAATGCATCATTGCATTGGTGGTTAAAATGAAGCTTAGGCAGTTTAGCAAAAGGTTTTGCACAAATTAGCCAAAAAGACAGTGGTGCAGGGTGTGCGATATCGTCTGCGATAATATAACCATGTGCGATTTTACATTATCAGTATTTAGCCAAAAACCAAACAAAACACTCCTACAGAGTGCCATGAAGCGCATTAGAGTGCGTTCTTTCACTGCGTGATTCTGTCTGTCAAAATGCATTTAGAATAATCACAAAATTGAAGATATAAGGGCAGAAAATGTATATTTACATTATTTCACATAGTAAATCAATATCACACGTGCCGTTTTTCTCAAAAAAATCAGCATGATTACATATAGATTATTATTTTTATTTTTTTACAACAGTTCAATAAGTTCAACCAATTAAGGTTGCAGTTTCAAAGCGGGTCCCGCCGGAAACTTTGCGTAACGAATACTTCAGGTGCTGCGAACGATGCGATGCAAAAGGTTAAATAGGCACGCAAAGAAGTATAGCTACTAATGCAGGTGTGTGAGTTGTTGCCATCTATTTTGGAGTGATTGCAATGTATTCTAAATATAAACTTGTTCTGTTGATCAGCGTCTGGAAAGATCATTCACTGGTTTATTACGAGTTGCCGTTGACGCGCGCAGACGCGGCGCTTTGAATTTGCGCGTTCAGTGAATGACATCGCGTCGGGAGCTGGCTAGCAGAATGACTACAAAAGTAAAAGCAGAGAAGTTTGTATTCAAAGTTAAAAAGCAAACACACTAGAATTTTTTTTAATGGTTCAAATAAAGGTTCTCAGGTGTATCTTCTAAATTCGGCTGATGATTAGGATTACTGCTCTAACATAACACTTATACACTTCAGTTTCAACTAACTACATTTTTTCTGCTTATTAGCGATCGCGTCTTTCTGTTCCACTTGATTTATGTAAATATATGTCATATTAAAGGTAACAATGCAATACATAATATATTATTGATATTAATAATATGATAATATCTGTGGTCAATACTGATTAAATGGGAGGGGGAAATCCTGCCCATACCCAGCTAAGAAAAAAATTATAAAAGCACTTACTGAAGTGATATTTTGGAACTGTGATTAAATTAAATAAAACAGCAAAACAACAACAACAACATCTTCATCAAACAAGAAAGAGATTACATTAGATAAAGTGTGATGAATATGTACATACAGTACCGGTCGAAAGTTTGGATCCATTATTATTTTTAATGTTTTTGAAAGAAATGTCTTATGCTCATCAAGCTTGCATTTATTTGATCAAAAATACAGGAAAAAACCCCAGTAATATTCAGCAAGGATGTGTTAAATTGATAAAAAGTGATAGTAAAGACTGATATTGTTATAAAAGATTTATATTTTTATTTTTAAACATCTTTTTAATAATCAAAAAATTCTGAAAAAAGTACATTAAGCACTGTTTCTTGATAATAAATCAGCATATTAGAATGATTTATGTAGGATCATGTGACACTGCAGACTGGAGTAATGGCTGATGAAAATTCAGTTTTGCATCACAGAAATATATTTTAAAGTAAAATAGCATTATTTTAAATTTTTAAAATATTTCACAATATTGTTGTTTTTTTCTGTATTTTTGATCAAATAGGCTAAATCCAGGCTTGGTGAGCATAAGAGACTTCTTTGAAAAACATTTACAATAGTAATGTTTCCAATTTTTTGTACTGTATAAGTAAAAATATTCCAAATTAAATGTTGTATAAATAAAAAGGTTAGGAATAATATTTGTTTCAAGTGCTTTTTATTGGGGGTGGGGGGCCTCCAACATGAATTTTGCCTAAGGCCTCCTAATGTCTTGAAAAAGCCCTGCCTGAATGAATCAACTGTTTAAATGATTCGGTTCAGTCGCAATGACTCAATTATAACAGTGACTTGGTGACACCTACTGGCGGTTTTAATTTCACATTTAAAGTATCTTTTGATTTTTTTTATAATTTCAAATGAGTATGTCTTATATATCAAAATATTATTTCTGCATTTGTAACTGCAGGTTAAATGCATTCATGTCCTGCATTAAACAGTGTGTAAATACATCTAAATGCCACTTCAGATGAAGCTTATGTTTCAAAGTTCAAAGATGAATTTTGTTGATATTGATTTAATTTGCCTGGTAACAGCCCAAATGTCTTATTATTCTAAATAACTGATTCCTTTAATTAAAAACAACTAGTTTGAGATTTATAGGCCTATCCCAGGGGTGTCAAACTCAGTTCCTGGAGGGCCGAAGCCCTGCAGAGTTTAGTTCCAACCCTGCTCCAACACACATAACATGTAGTTTTCAAATAAGCCTAAATGATTAGATTAGCTGGATCAGATGTGTTTAATTAGGGTTATATCTAAACAGTGCAGGGCTGTGGCCCTCCAGGAACTGAGTTTGACACCCTTGGCCTATCCCAGTTTTGTCTCCCTCCCACTGTTAAAATGTAACTAAGTAATTTTTACTCTGAGTAAATTTTAAATGAGCTACTTTTTACTTTTACTTGAGTAGATTTTTAGACTGGTACTTTTACTTGTACTTAAGTAAAATTTCATTAATGTAATGGTACTTTTACTTGAGTAAAATATTTTCGTACTCTTTCCACCTCTGACTACAATCACATCTAGATGCCATAACTGGAAGCTTCAAGGTTGTTTTTTCACTCAATAATTCCTCAATATACCACCTCCCCCATTTCAGGTTTGTCCCCTCCATCATACGCATTTCCTCACGGGACAGCTCTTCTTCCTGCTGGAGCGGTCCTTCCTGCGGGAGCAGTGCTACCTGTGGAGCCAGCAGGTATCTACCCCTCCCAGTTCCTATTCAGTCATCGACCCCTGGCACCAACGACAGCCTTCTACCCTTCCAGTAACCCACTGTACATGAACTACACCACCTATTATCCCAGGTAAGAGTTATATCTGTTAATGTTGTTTTTCAGTCCAAGATAAGCCATACACATATACAGTGTAAGATCAATAGTTACCTGCAGTTTCATTCACAGAAGATGATGAATGGATAATTGAACACCATTTATCCTTGAGTTAATGACGTGTCTAATACTCTAGTGTACATATTAATCCAAGTCAGTGACTGTATCCAAAACTTCATCATGGATGCATAAGTGGTTCCAAAGCACCGCCTTTAATATGCCATAATGCTGTGTGTGTGAAATGATACAAATGGCATCTGAAGGAGTGGTTGAAAGGGAAAAAAGTGAATTAATGAATATCCATTGGAATTTATAATTGCAGTTCTATCAAGAAATAAGTCACTTAGTTATATGTAAAGTTCACTCGAATTTATTCTAGATCATTAGTTGTGATGCCTTGGAAACCTGTCTCAACCAGTTTCTTTAAGAGGAACCTTTATGTTTTGGACACAGTAACTATGTCACTCTTACATGATGTTAGAATACTCACCAGTAGCTGTCTTATGTTCACTGAGATGTTTCACAAAATGTGAATATTTACATACAACCGTTGTGTATTCTGTTGTGTTTGAGGGTGTTTTGTGGGCTTTTTTGAAGAGCTGCTGAAATGAAGCTCTAAAAGCTGAACATAATGACTTTGTCTCTAAGAAGGACTTGCACAACCAGGACTGGGTGTGTTTACAAGGGTAACACACTATACAGTGAGTGTGTCACACCCAGGTCGTTTAACACAGCATTAATGTGCAATTTAGCTCACTTCATAGTGGAAGAACTGGTTCAGGTACTGATTGTCTGTGTGAGATTTAAGGACAGAAATATATTATCTTGCTTTAGGAAGGCTACAAAAACCCTAGAGAAGATCTATAGTAATCTAGTAATCTATCACTCCAACACAATGACGTTTGATTGGGGCGGGACTATTTGTTCAACCAATGGAAGAAAAATATAATTTTTTAAAACTCTAAAATATAAATATTTCATTTAATATAAAAGCTATATAAAATACATATATATGAATAATTTGACTTATTTGCCTTTTTTGTTTTAGTATTTCATAAATTTGATCCTTGTCTGTTCTCATACAGCCCACCTGGCTCCCCCCCTAACATCAGCTACTTCCCTACTGGCCACACCCCTTCAGCTGGCTCAGTCCTCTCGGCCCCACCCACAGCACTGATACGAATGCAAGGCCACGCCCATTCCCACGCTTATAATAACGGGGTTAAAGAAATCCTCAGCATGGTACATGGATATCAGGTGAGTTTAAAATACACCCACAGCTGTATTATAATCAAAGTCTCTTTAAGACAAGTCCTGTCACTCGGCGGCTATCTTTGAAACGCCTCTCGGGCATCCAAGTGCAGCTCCTATCACTTTGTATGGGGAAACATCAAATTCTCCAAAACTGTTCACTAAGCTTACGATTAAATTTCATATTTGAAATCACCAATGAAATCGGACAACAACTGTGTCATAAATGTTGTTTCTTTTGCTCAAATAGCGTTATAAAAAGCTTATTTCTCAGGCTAGATCAGCCAGTGCGCATGTGCAGTCCTGAGCGCGCGTCTCAGAGCGCAGACTGTTTCTATAGCAACCGGGACTTCTAACGGCAGCTGCATGACGCACTGACTTTACCGATTAGCGATTGGCTCTTTCATTCAGAAGGTGGAGCTTCCTGCGATTGAGCGGCCATATTAAGCGTTGCATTTTTCCCCATTCAAAACTATACAAGTGACCAGGGCTGGACTGGGACAAAAAATCGGCCCTGGCATTTTTTTTGGTCCAGGCGGCCCACCACCACCACCACCACTATATATATATATATATATATATATAAGTGAGTAGAGTAATGATGCTGAAAATTCAGCTTTGATCACAGGAATAAATTACATTTTAAAATATATTCAAATAGAAAACAGTTATTAGTAAAAATATTTTATATGTTACTGCTTTTGCTGTGTATTGGATCAAATAAATGCAGGCTTGGTGAGCAGAAGAGAATTCTTAAAAAAAAAACATTAAAAATCTTACTTTTCAAAAACTTTTGACTGGTAGTGTAGATATGCATCATTGCATCTAGTTGTTTTGGATAAGAATAAAATGTCAGGTCCGACAATATCGTGTCTTTTTTATTTAAATCTAGGTTTATTTGCATTGGCCCATGGAAACCTGTATGAGATGTTCACAAGTCAAGTCTGAAGTCTTTATCGCTGGAGTCTGAGTCAAGTCTCGAGTCTTTGGTCACGAGTCCGAGTCGAGTCTCAAGTCATTTAATGGCTCGCTAAAAAATCCCATTCAGAATCCTCATGTATTGAAATCTTCCTATTTATGAAGCTGTTTTATAGGCTATAGACAAAATATATGATCTATGAGCTGCTTTGTAAAAAAAAAAAAAAAGAGGTGTTAAGATGTAAGATTAATATACATCCAGCCTGTTACTTATGTTTTAATCCATTACCATGTTCAAAACAGTTTTTCTGTAATCAAATTCTATAATAAGAGTCCGATCTACCATGACACATAAGGAAATATTTGACATAGATATTACATAACCATACAAATAAAGTTTTTCTTTATGATATAAGTCAGGAGTATTCAATTAAAGTTCCAAGAGGCGTGGCCTCTATATTTTCTTCCAGGTCCGGACAAAAATAAATGATCGCACAGTGTGAGCCTGGCTTTATTTTTAATTATCAAGTTTTTGTCACGATTTCTGACCAACCTTATGATTAGCCGTTAAGACCGGCTCACACTGTGCAATTTTGGCCACGATTTGGTCGTCTGAGACAAATTTTGAAAATCCTAAAAGATTCTTATAATCCTAGGCTAAAATCTGTAGTCTTTGATCGCTGGTTTGACATGTTCACCGACAGCCGATTAATGGCTGTTGCGATCAAATTTCACCTCCGACGAAATTCTGGCAGTGTCAGAAGATTTGGCACACAGTCCTGCAGTGTCATAGACTACCCCTACGATTAATGTCAAAAAAATAACTATATTTGCAGCATTGTTTTTTTTCTCCGTTTTTCAAGACAAGCTATGAGCAGAATTAATGCTGGAGAATTATTCTGTTGTTGTTATCAGCCATAAACTCCGACGCTCCCGTCCTCTACTCACGGAGCTGAAAGGGCTTCATAAAGCTGTTTGGCTTTATAAAAATACTAGATATAGCCTGAAAGATTTCTATATAAACACCCTGGTTGTTATGTGATCGCCGCTGTTTTCATGTGGATGTGTAGAGCTGCATACACTATAAATACGCCGGTATTGCCGCCGTTCATATACTTTTCATGATAGCCAACAGTTCGGTCCGGCGTGCAATGCAGTTTGCAGTCACTGGACGTGTATGGGTTGATAATGTAAAACTCCGGAAAAGTTTTCTTGCGCGCACCTGTTTTTAACTCGTCTTGAATGTCGTACAGTCTGACATTAATGACAACTGAGATCCCATAGTGTGACATGATCATCATGTTCGTACAGTCTGACAAGTACAATCCTAAAGGACTTTTAAAAAAAAAAAAATCGCACAGTGTGAGCCTGGCTTTACTCAACAATGTTGTTGTCACGGTGCACACACGAGGGAGGATACAGGAACACGCAGACGAGGACTTAAACTCAAATAATAGTCTTTAATCATGACAAACAAGGCAGGGCAAGACAAGGCAAGGCTGACATGGACAGAAACACCGGGGAGTAACGAGTAGACCAGACGAAATCAAACTGAACAGACAGGACTATAAATACACAGGTAAATCATAGATAATTAGACAAACACGGCTGGACAAGGATTAACTCATAATGACACTTAACGAGGACAGGAAACAAACCAAATATGGACACAAGAGGCGGGAACAGATGACACACACAACAGAACCCTGACATAACTCCCCCCTCCCGGAAGGCATGTCCCACGCCGTAACAGTTCCACCGGGGAGGGGGGGTGGGCGCTCTGGAGGCCCCTCAGGACAAACACGGACAGGAACACAGGACGGGGACCTCCAGAGCGGAACAGACAGACAAAGGAGGCCATGGCGGAGCTGGGAGCTCAGGAGGCCATGGCGGTACAGGGAGCTCAGGAGGCCATGGCGTAGCTAGGGGCTCAGGAGGCCATGGCAGTGCAGGGAGCTCAGGAGGCCATGGCAGGTGGGTCCTTGTGGCCGTGGCCTCGGTCCCCTCGGTCTGGCCCCTACAGCCGGAACCCTTTTACCCCCCAAAAAAAATTTCCCTGGGGAAGTTAGGGGGTATCAGGAGCCCTCCGGGGCTAGACAGACAGGACAGTACAAAACAAAACAGGAAAGCCCTCCAGGGCCAGACAGACAGGACAGGACAGCCCACAGGAACCAGAAGCCCTCCTGGGCTGGCTTGGAAGCTGAGGCTTCCTCTGGGCATGACATGACATCAGGGGCCCTCACAGGGTCCCTCAGCAACCGCTTCCACCTCCACGACAAGGGGGCAGGCGGCTAGAATGGCCTCCATGGCCACAACAAGAGGAGCCGCCTGCCCCAGACGAGTCTCCGTGGACAAGACAAGATTCTTTAAAATGTTCCTGTGGGCACAACAAGACAGACACACGGCACTCCTGGCCGTGACATGTGGACTATATCCACCGGGCTAGGGATAGCGGCGGCCAGCGGGCATGAATCAGCGCCAATCCGGTGGGCTTGAGTCAGCGGCAATCCGGCGGGCATGAGTCAGCGGCGATCCAGCGGCGTGATCTCCCGCGAACGGCACGCCTGGGGGAGCGGCAACCCGGGAACTAGGCAACCCGCCGGCGGGCTTGGGAGAGCCACCGCCGGCGGCGGATATCTCCCGCGATCGGCGGGCATGAAGGCTCGCGGCCAGAGGACTCGCGGCACTTGCGGCGATCCCGCCAAACTCCCACGCCGTCCTGCAGTGGGCTATGGCGGAAGGACGAGTGGCGACTTCCTTGCCACGGGACAGACAAACACAGGAACAAATCAAAGACTTTTCAGAACGAAAAAACAAAACGGGGTGAATGGGCGCCGCTTACGGTTAGGTCTGGTCTTCTGTCACGGTGCACACACGAGGGAGGATACAGGAACACGCAGATGAGGACTTAAACTCAAATAATAGTCTTTAATCATGAAAAACAAGGCAGGGCAAGACAAGGCAAGGCTGACATGGACAGAAACACCGGGGAGTAATGAGTAGACCAGACGAAATCAAACTGAACAGACAGGACTATAAATACACAGGTAAATCATAGATAATTAGACAAACATGGCTGGACAAGGATTAACTCATAATGACACTTAACGAGGACAGGAAACAAACCAAATATGGACACAAGAGGCGGGAACAGATGACACACACAACAGAACCCTGACAGTTGTACAACAACGTTACGTTATATCGCAAGGTTTTATTTTGGTTGAAAACGTGTAAACAACAACAACAACAAAAAATACATTAAAAAAAACAGCATTCAAGATCAAGCAGAGCAAATGGAAAAATCAAGCAGACTGTGCCAATTTCAGTACAGAATGTAGGCTGTCTTTCCTCAGTCGACTGTGTTTGGATTTCATGATTTCTCATTAACTTCTCATCAACTTAACACGCTCCACAGCGCCACCCAGTGCATGTAGTTATAACTGCTTAGGATTTATCATGGATTCCCTGCATTTACGGCCAGCAAATTAACACATAGTAAAATTCGAATAGTGTTTTTATTGTTCGAATAATAATTACAGACCGAATATTCGAATGTTCAACTATTCGTGCACACACCTAATTATAATATCAATGTGAGTTCAGGAAGGTACAGGAATTTCTTTCATGCCATTTCTCCAATTATTTTAGTTGACTTCCTACCAAATAGCAAGTAACTAAATTATTTACAGTTCAATGCTGGCCTCTGCAGAATTTAAATGTATTAGTATCCAGCTGCACAATGTTATTGAGCGCCACTGATCCAAATACAAGTCCTAGTTTGTTCCACATCAGAAACTGTGTGTGTGTGTTTATAGGCAGGGCAGGGCTGGATTGTAGGGAACATTAAGGTGTGTCTTTTGCCCTGCAGTGCTCAGCATTGAAGATTTAGATGCTTTAGTGGGTTTGAGTAACAGGACCGCATAGTTGCATTGTCACACCCCCTCGATGAGCTAAACCGGTTCCTCTGGTCTAAATTCCCTCACAGACACACACACACCGAGCTAAGGTGCGGTGCATTGTCCTGCTCTAACTTGACTACTGGTTTTCTGTTCCATTGCAGTAGGATCCTGGTGTTAGTATTCTAGATTAGGCAGAATAAATCTTAATGCATAAATAATAATACACACAGTGAACACTTCTATATTGCACAAACCTTTCTATATATATATATATATATATATATAAATAAATGTCATTATTTATATAAATCATACATTTCCTTTTTATGCTTATTATTATAATTTAATTTATATATTATATAGCAATCACATTATAATTATTTTAAAATACATTAAAACAAATATAAATGTATATGGGTAAAAGACGAGATGTCCCATTTTGGTGTCTGCATCAAGTTAAAATGTACAAAAGTGATTTTATATATATAGAAAGCATATTTAATGCAAGTTAAAGTGTCTACTTTAATGTTTCAAATAACTTTTGTGATAATATGTGATATGTTTCAACGTCATTCAACGTAACAGATATATTTATATAAAAATTAAACAACATGCCTGATAAATATTTTTTAGTATATGAACTATTGTTACACTGAATGACATTTTAGTGCGTGTCTTTTGTAAATCATAGTAAAAAAAGTATGATAGGCATAATTTTTATTCAGAAAACATTAAATTAAACAGGACACATTTTAATGTACAGGGAAAAAATTTAAAGCTGTATATTTTATATATATACTCAATAACTGTAATACATTTCATATTTATTTCCAATAAGGGTGTGTCAGTTTCTTCTTAACATTCTTGCTTCGAGTTAAGGGCGTGAAGGGTTTCACCCAAAGTATGTAAGTGTGTTCAAAATATCGTTTACTATATTAAAACAGTAATTATTGCTATAGTATGTACTTGATAGTATTACGCATTATACATAATATAACATTAAATATTTAACACCACAGGAGTGAAACGTTCTATTAGGCTGCCTAATGGGCTATCAAACCAATTCTAAAAACAGCTGTGACTCCTGCCATGCACACCCACAATGTGCGTCTTTCCCATGCAGGCTGTACATTCGCCTCAGGCGGTTTGCTAGTTAGTCAGTAGGAGGGCTGTCACTCATTTGAGGTGGGACTTGTTACAAATAATGAGGCATAAGCATGTTTCTTGAGTAAATGTAATTTCTTTCTGTCTCCTTTAGCCTGGCAACAGCGACGCTTTGGTAGCTCTTCCTTCTATGCTGTCGGCCAAGCAGTCTATTGGAGACCAGACTATAGGAGGAGGAGCCTATCTTGACTTGCAGTTGCTTTAAGCCAATCTATTGACGAGGCCACACCCCTGTGGTGGATTCAACAAACCCCTCAATACAAAGCAGTTTATGCCATTTATGCTATTTATATAAGAATTTTAAAAAGAATTATATGTATTTTGACATTTAATGTATATTGCACATTGTTTTTTATGCGTTAGAGCTAATATTCTACTCATACGGTTTGTTGCGTGAGTTTGTATGTTTGTGTCCATGCACATGCAGTGATGTTCACTCAGGAAATAGCTTCTCGAACCAGGGTCTAAACATTAAAACCTGCCGAATCAGAGGCAGACTTTCGCTGATACCGTAAATTTAAGCCAAAGGACTAGAAAAAATGTGTGTGTATGTGTATGTTTGTGTGTCAGTGCCTCCCTGTTGATGTGACACTACTGTGAGTATGTGTAAATACGTAGAGACATTCTCAAGCCTCTTCTTTTTTTTTTCTTTGAAGGTTTTTGCATGAAGTTCATAGAGCTAGCTTTTCTAACATGTTTACAAGATTCGCCAAACTCTTCCACCACGCACAGTGTAGTTCGTGGATGTATGCAACATGTAGTTCTTCCAAGTCATTTCGCCAAAAATAGCTCAGAACCAGAATCAGGAACAACTTTTGTGCTTAATATCTGTGTACCTGTGTCATGTCTAAGAAAAATATGTATTGTCTGTACCAATCAATGTACAAATTTCTATAGCTAATTGTGCTTGTTGATGTGTGCATGTGTAGCAGATGTAACCAACTAATGAATGTGTGTGTTTAGCCAAAAAAAGTCAAAGCATGTGTGTTTATTTACTGCACTCAGAGAGTGTTTCGGGCCTGCTGTAATGCACACAGGTGTGTTTTCACCCATTGTCTGTGTATTAAGGAGAGTGTTTGTGTGCATCTGCTGGAATGTGAACAGGTTCTTTTGTTACCTGCAGCTGCATCCCATCTGTACCCTCCTGTCTTTTTTATGCCAATGTGCCTCATTTATTATACTCTGTGCTTTTTTTTTTAAATACTAGGAGTAATTTGCATGTTTAGGCTTTTATGAGCAGTAGGAGTAAAGTGTATGACCGTGAAATCAGTCAGTGTGATTTATTTGTACTAGTACCCACACATGCCAACAGGCAGTAGTTAAGCAAAAGCACTACTCTTTCATGTTACCGAACTGTTACCATCATATTTGTAATTCGTAAACATGTAGAAAAGAGAAATCAAGAATTTGGCTGTTTGGAGAAAGTATTATTTTATTTTGATATTTTATAATAACTTAAAATAAAGGAAATTTAACAACGTTTCTGAGGGATTGAGTGACTGACTCACTATGAACGTATTTACATTTCCACACCTAAAAAAGTGAGAAGTGATTGAGCTACATTAAATAGATTTTATTTCAGTAATTGTGGTCATATCAAAATATTAACACTGGAGTTGCTCTCCCTTATGATAATCAAGTTGTAAACAAGAAAATAAAAAGTTTACATTTCATTTTGCTGCTCCTGATCTACTTCTCAAAAGAAATCCTGAAATGCATATTTAATGCCCTCTAGTGGGCAATGTAAGCATCAAAACATCATCTCTTTTCAACGCGCTTCCGGAAATGTCTTTGTTTTTATATTACAAGAGAGATAAATGAGGTTGTTGTATAAAACTGCAGTTTCATATGAAAATGTATATAGGGATAGCGTTAAAATCTTTCACAAAATATATATTAGAAACCTTTAACTTTGCAAGACATTTATGCACATGTTCAGAATAGCATACTTGCACAATCCACACTATATATACACACTGTCTAAAAATAGTATATGATGCAGTACAATATACACGTTTTAAACAGTAGTATGCTAAATACATACGTGACCCCATTATGCTTTCAGGTCAAATGGTGCTAATAACTTCAGAAATAAAAATGTATTTTATTCAAATTTTAAAGATGTTTTCAAAAATGTTCAAAATATGTAAACGTCATTTAAGCTGTTCAGTTAAGTAATGAATAAAAACTGAGATGTTCAAGTTCACAAGTCACATTTGAAATAGAAGTTTGAACACATTGCATTGTGGGATATAGTCTCCAAGGCAGTGTGTTCTGCTGTATACTATACATTTCGGCAAATGTGGAAGGTCAAACTGGTATTTTGCATACTGTGCACAGTATTCATACTGCATACTACAGAAATAATATGAGTAGTATAGTAGTATTCTATTCAGAACATAATCAAATATAGTAGGTCAATACACTGACAGCTTTAAGCAAAGCCTGACTTGTTTAAACAAAGCCTGCCCCCTAAACTTCAGGAAACCATAGACAGATTATCAAACATTGGGAAAAATAGGTATAAAGAATTATTAAAAGTTAATCAGTCAGTTTATACAGCGCCAGTACCATGCTATAAACAGAGCAAGCAAACAAACATAGAAATGTTGCAGTTACTGCTTTAAACACTGCTGTGTGGTATTAGCATAATGCTAAAACAGCTCTTATAGCTTAGAGCAAGGGTCACCAAGTTCAGTCCTGGAGGGCCGGTGTCCTGCAGAGTTTAGCTCCACCTGAAGCAGCTAATCAAGGTCTTACTACGTATACTTCAAACTTCCAGGCAGGTGTGTTGAGGCAAGTTGGAGCTAAACTCTGCAGGACACCGGCCCTCCAGGAACAAGATGACCCCTGGCTTAGAGGATTGATAAGGTTCATATACTGTGTAACAGTGAAAGTAGTGCATTGAGTTAAGGGCTGTTTTGTCTGTGTAGGTTTTGTGGTCTGTCAGCAGTTGTGCTGCATGTTGTCTCAGAGTTCTGTCATTAACAGAGACCTCAGCAGTTTCTCTCTCTCCATCCGCAAGTCTTCAGAGCTTCACACATAAGAAGACAGACGGATGAACAGAAAGAAGGATGGGAACAATCAGAGAAAAAACATCAAGAACCATGTCACCAGATGGAAAGAAAAATGGACAGACACGCATAACAAAAGAAAGATATGAATAATCACAGAGAGGCAGGCAGAAATATAGTAGGAAAATATATCTACTTATATTTTAATGGAATTATTCAAGATTTTGGAAAGGGTCTGACTGTTTGTGGCCCTACATTATGTGGAACAAATGTCCTCAAGGATAGTAATACCAGTCATTTTTGACCTTGTGGGAACATTTTTTTAGTCCCGATGAGGAAAACGGGTTATAAATAGCCTAATACAGAAATAAGTTTTTTGAAAATCTAAAAATGCTGAAAGTTTTCTGTGAGGTGTATGGTTAGGGTAAAGGGATGGAAAATACAGTTTGTTCAGTATAAAAATCATTACGTCTATTGGAAATCCCCATAACACATAGACACCAGTGTCTTTGGGGATTGTATGTTACCTTTCTGTATGTGTAGCATATGGCAGCAGGTGAGGTACAGGACTTGGAAAGAACAGTGGAGAGTTGTCACGCTCTAAACGTGAGGTATCCTGCTATAGAGAAGAAAAAACTAAATCAAAGGTCTGTATATTGTCACATAGCATCTCCAGGGATTAAACTGAGATTTTATTGGTGGGGGAACTTGTTTGCACAAATTTGTAATAAACCAAACAAAACTGTTATTCCATATAAGCGGATTTATATCGGAAACAATGGTTGCAATTTATTTTGTGATTTAACTAAAGCATACATTATTTATCTTATTTATACAGTATACATAGGCCTAGGCCTACACCTTATTCGTTAACCGCTAGGTGAGTAACTAGAACAAAGTGCCGTAAACAAAGTAGTAAAACTATTTTTATACTGCTGAAATAACTGGAAGTGGCTGACACCGCGCATTTAAGCCAAAAATGCTCTTACGTTATAAGGTGCATAGCGAGAGTTGGCGGTTTCTCCCGGTCGCGCGCTACCGCGTGAACAGTGCCACACATGAGTCATCGCTACCAGGAGAGGGATGCATAAATGCTAAAGGTAACCAACTTAAAACGTTTTTTTGACTAAGTTTCACTTTCTAAATCGAGACGGATTGAGTCTACTGGACTAGAACACACAATGTATTGACAAACAAACTGCATTTCCTCAGAGGAACACAAAAGAAGATATTTTGAAAAATGTCTGGTTCACGATGTACTTCAAAAACATATTTTGTGTGTGTGTGTGTATTCAGTACAAGAAAAAGTCAACCACATTTGGAACAACATGAGGGTAAGTGAATGATTACTGTATTTTCATTTTAGGCTATACTATCCCTTTAAAGGTGTGCTCATTCATTTTATCTTCATTATAATTTCCCCTGTCTCCCTTGGATATTTGTTATTGGATATATTTCTCTTGTGGAATAAATTAATTAAGGAAGACTGTGAATATAGCCTTTCTACAATGGCTTCAGAAATGGAAAAAAAAAAATATAAAAAAAAAAAAAAACATTTTGATTGCATCTCGAAGGAGTGGGCATATAGTAAATCTTACCGGTGGGTATATGGGTGGTTGGACCTGTTTGTCCAAGGAGCTGTTTGAGGAGGATTTTCCCATACTGCACTGGGAGGAGATGGCTGCAAGTGCCTCGGGGAGGTCATCTTCATCACTATGGTTACTATAGGACAAATAAAATATATCAAGAGAGGCCATATTGTTCAATCTAAAAGGCTCCAGGAGATAAACACTATCGTCCGCCTATTGACTCACAAGCTAAACTGTCTGACGAGGCGTTTGCGCCGATCCACTCTGGGCTTCTCTATATTCAGACTGCTTGAGCCTGAATCCTGTGAGGAGCTGGGATACCTGAGATAGGAGTCTGAAGTCAGTGAATATAACACATGGAGACAAAGACGTTTGATGCTTGAAAACCATTTGAGACATGTACCATGTTGGTAAGTGCTGTTCTCACCTGTCAGTTTGGTCTCCACTTGAAGAGTTCCCCTTCGAGGTTCCACTATCACTTTGGGTGGCGCGCTACAGTAGGAGAGAGAAGAGCACAAGCTATGCATCATCTCACTGCTACTGTCACATGCCCTCATTCTGTAACCTCAATATTTGTGCTTTATAAACTGTTATAATTATCCTGTGTATAGTTGTACAGTATTTGACTTTTTTTTTCCAAAATCCAGCTAAAAAGGTAGGTGGCTTTATGTAGTTCCTAGCTGGTCTTTAAGTTATACACCCTTAAAAATAAAGGTTCTCTATTGGCATCAGTGGTTCCATGAGGAACATTTAACGTCCATGGAACCTCTCCATTGCCAAAAGTTTCTTTAAAGTGCAAAAAAGATCCTTTAGATTTTATAAAATATTCTTCACGCTAAAATGGTTATTTTATGAACTGTTCACTGTCTGAAAGGTTCTTTGGAAAAACAAAGAAATGGTTTTTCTATGGCATCACTGCAAAATAATCCCTTTGGAACCTTTATTTTGGTTATACCTGAGCTCAACCTGGTAGATCTTGTTCAACCTCAGGTTTGGTAGACCACCTTAGATTTGGTAAAGGAGACCTAATCAAGCTAGTTAAGCATTGAATGAAAATGTACCTACCTATCTCTATTTACCCATTTTATAAATGCATGTTATAGATATTATTGTGAACGTTTCAGCCATGTATGTGTTTCAGTTTAAAAAAAATAACTCTTTAATGTTTAATCAAAATGTCATAACTTGATCTTCCAGTGAAAACAACTTCTCCAGTCATTTAGTCTTCTATTCTTACACGCTGCCCCTTTCTTACAATTGACAAAGCTTGCATTCAGATCTGCCTCCATCCAGTTAATAGAATCAAGTCCTTGCAGTACTTTTTTTTTAAATTATTATTACAGTCGGATATACGTTATTTGTTAGAAAAGATGTTGCTACTTCCATTTCATCACAACTCTGGAATGACCTGTTTTTTCAGTCACTTTAGATGCAGATATATAAATAGATAAATTAACTTTGCATCAGCTTTTATGAACAGAGTGTCATGTTCATGCAGTCTGTCAGAGTGAGCAGTTACTTTAGAGATGTTGCTCTTCAGCTGTTCCTGTAAAACCGCAGGGGAGGAAGGAAGACTTTTCTCGGAAAGTGGTTTTTCTTCTGCCTGTATAGTTACAGAGGGAATGGAATTCTTATTCATATGGCATAAAACAGCCATAAAAATCTTTTCTGTTTGTTCCAGGTGGCTGTGATCTCCATAACTGACCATGTCTATGTTGATGTGGAGGGCTGGCCAGGCTGCAGGTTCTGCTTCTAGCTGGTTCTGTTGAGCTCGATCCAACTCATCCGGGAGCCCAGGAGACACGACCCAAGCTTCTGATGTAAACAAACACATCAGCATACTTATTCTGAATTTTACAAGGTAGTTTCACTCCTCAAATTTGATTGGCAGAGGGTAGCAGCATATTTAATTTTTGACAGGAATGAAAACAAGTCTGTGAGCGATAGAAGTACTTCTCAAGTGATCAATTGTTTAACAACATGCAATTGTTCAGCTCATTAAATGTCTTCCCAAAAAAATGAGTAGACAAAAGCACTCTTGAAAGTTGTGGCTTTTGAAAATGACATGCTATCTTGGACCTTTATACAGTGCATGCCATTATAAAGACTATAAAGTGTAATTCACACGAAGGAAGATTACTATAACAATAACAATGAAGTTTTAAAAGTTGTTCTAATTCTATGAGAATAGGGGTCCATACCACAGCTATAATTATAACACTGAGGAAAGATATTGGAATCACTTTAAGAATGATTTTTCCTGCTGATAAATGATAAAAACTTTGACAGCTAATAAGAATCTGTTGAGAAAGTGTTAAGGCCCTATCATACCAAGAACAATAACTAGTCTATATTAGCATCAACACCAGCATAACCTTCTGTTTATTATAAGTGCATGCTTGTTAAATTCTGATTGGTTGTTAATGTTTGTTTAGATTATCAGCTGGAAAAAATGTTATGAAATGATTTTAGCGATATGCTCTGTGTTGTTATCCTTATAGTTGTGCTGTGGACTTTCCTATTCTCCTAGAATTAGAACAAATATTATAACTACATAATTATAGATTTCAAAGATAGACAAAATTTTCTGTCTTTAAAATGTAAGAAAATCGATATAATCTCTTGATTATTTTACATTTTGCAAAAATAGCACCCATGGGGTCTCGGGACTCACTAGGTTTCGCTCTTGTGAGGCACAATGCTTCCTGTTTTTCGTATCCATGGCGATGGTAGCAGCTATGGATCTTTCCAAAAAGAGGAGCTTCGTTCTCTTCCACACTAAACCTCCGGGTGTCTGCAGTGCTCAAAGGGAAACTATAAAACAATACACAACAGTGACAGTGTACAATGATACATATGACAGCTCCACATTATTTTGTGGTCTGTATGACGTAAAGATTCAGAGAACAAAAGAGGCTCTCAAGTTCATTCATACATGTCGACACACTCACCCACACATGCAACAGAATGGCATATGTCATCTTTATTGATCCTATACATGCACAACACAATTAGCACCAGCATAAGACCAATGCAAACCTGAATCGGTACTTATATATTGTTTTATTTTCAAGTAGCATGTTATGAATAACCACGGTAAAATGACATGCAGAAACATGCACACACAGCTTTCTAATATAATAACAGAGTGCTTATGAAAGTAATTTCAGTGGATGGACCAAAAACAACAACTGTTTATGCAAATGGTGTTATTAAACAGAAAATGGAACAGTGCAAATGTTAATACAAAAATGAGAAGCAAATGTCAAGGGTTTACATAATCAATAAAATTGAGTCGATTAGTGTAAACAACACATTTATTAAGGCAGGTCTCATTGCATCAGTCCGTAATCATTAAAAGCCCCTGTCCCTTGCTGATTAAACAGATTTCTATGGCCAAACATAAATGTTTCTAACTTAACACTTCAGCAAATACGTAATGATCATTAGCACATATAGAACAGCTGTCACGTGTACTTTCAAATAGAATTTTAAATTAAGTAGAGCAGGGTTTGTAAACAGTGAGGTGCTTGGCATGATATTATATAAGTGATTTGCACTAAAAAGTAAACTTTTAGACA
This sequence comes from Schizothorax lantsangensis, assembly GCA_027422415.1. Lineage (NCBI taxonomy): Eukaryota > Metazoa > Chordata > Actinopteri > Cypriniformes > Cyprinidae > Schizothorax > Schizothorax lantsangensis. The sequence continues at coordinate 20,700,167 of CM049850.1, read as the reverse complement.
TAATATGCACAAATCTATGAACTAAAATGATAAAATAGGCTATAATCTAGAACAACGGTGCTCAGTCTGGCTTTTGGAGGTGTTTGCACACTTGTCCGTAATTCTTAACAACTTGGTGAGATGGATCTGATGTGCCAAGAGTAGCGTTGAAACTAAACTGAGCGACCTTGCTATAGAATATAAAACCACAACAGCAGCAGTTACATATCCTGACATCGTCTTTCAGGTAATTTGCTAGTTCTAAATTTGATCGTAAATCACGTAAAACTCTAAAAGCTATAAACATGCAGATTGTCAGACGTCAAGGTCTGCATATGCTGAATAAGTTTGTCATTTCAGGATGCATTCGGTCTGTTGAGACATGTCACATGATGGATGATCACAAACAACAGATGAGACTCCTGCAGGTGTGATGATGCAGATGGATGACACACTGTGATTGGATGAGAGCATTCAGCGGTCTCTTTTACTAAGGTGAGTGGCTCATCCAAACACTCTTCCACATGCTCACAGCGCAGTCATAACTTTGTCTTTGTGCACGATTGACACACTCCTGACACTGCGCTCAACCAAACCGCTCTCACCAAACCCACCACTGCTCGCAGAGGGTCTGTCCACATTGGAGGGTCTAAATCAGACACATATGCACATGCAGGTGAAACACAGATGAGATCAGCCTACATTTAGTGATTTTTTTAACAGAAACTGGAAGATTGGCATAGGTTTTATCTTTCAGTTTCGGTAGATAAAAATGTATACCTGTGTGGTGGCGGAACGTGTCCCAGATCCATAGGCTGTACGTATAGGGGAGGAGTTAGACTAGATGGATGTGATCTTTGCCAGGGGTCGTGTGCAATTGGAATGTTGTGCTTATACTGGAGGGAAGCAGAAAAAATGATTCATATGAGTGAAGTCTCTTGCTAGTTACTTAAACATTAAGAACTTAGTCAGCTAAATATCAGTCTATGTAAAAAAAAAATCTTATGCTTTGCTCACAAGAATTATTTTCAGAATGTTATTTGGAGATTAAAATGAGTCACAAGGCTCAGGTTTTCTAAAGAACCCCTAAAGGGACATGATGATGGGAAAAAATTGTAACGGGAGGAAAAATGTTATTTAAACAGTGTTGTGAGAAGCGTTCTTTTGCAAAACTTTTGCGTTCTCTTGAAAAAAACCTTTACGTTGCCCTGAGAAGCTTTGCATTTGCTTGCAAATTTTTGTGATTTATTATATTTTTTTGTTAAAAACTATACATTTGTGAGTTAACGCAAAGAACATAAAAATACAATAGAACATAAATACAGAACATTTAGACTTACAATCAACATTTACTACTGTTACACTGTCTATAAAATAAAACAATCAATTTCCAACCTGTCTTTTAAAAAACAGAATGAAACCGTAAAAATATAAATTTATAAAAACATAATTAATAATTAGGCAGTCCTAAAACAATTTACAAAATAAAAATGGCCTTAGGATAACAGTCCAAAAAATCCCTGATGTATCAACTAAATCCTCATATGTATTTCTTCCTAAAATAATCATATAAAGTATGAAGGATATTGAAAGAGTACCGGTGTTAAGCTTGGCTCAGGGCTGGTCTGTGCACTACAGAATGGAGAGAGAATTTGATTACTCAATCACAACCAGTACAAATAGAATTATTTTCATTACACAAGCATAACAAAAAGAATTAAATAAGCATTAAAAAACATGTTTTTATATCTGAGTGCGCATAATTGTGTTTGTGTGGCTTTACCTTCGATGTGGATGTTTTGCTGGAGTTATGGCTGTGGAAGACAAAAGCAATCATATAAACATGACATATGTGATGTGGCACTTGTATTAAAGCAGCATTTAAAGGCTTTAGGGTTAGATGCAGGGTAGACACAGAGATTAAGCATGTCAGAAATGCATTAGGTTGATTATTGAAACGAGATATGGCATACGGCACACAGACCTACCCTTGCCCATAGACTGGGCTCGTGATGGATATCTTTTACTTGGTCTTCTCTCAAAAGTGCTTGCTCTCCTGACTTTACCACTACGTGCGGCCTGATATTCAGTCCTTCCACTGTAAACACAAACAACATGACACTTAAAAAAGGCGACAGTGTAAATATGTTGCCAGAATAGGTGTACGTGTGTATGTACCTGAATCTGAACTGTGAGCCGAGGCGTGTGAAGTCACTGCGGCTTCTGTTGTTGTGGGTTGGCTGTCTGAGCCGGAAGAAGGCGTGGCTCTCGACTGCACACTTCCATAAGTGCTTACACTCCTGAGAACTCGAAAGCTGAAACACAAACGTGTGCTCCTGCTCTCGGCCCTGCACCCACAAATATACAGGCGCTTAAGTTTTAGAGCACTTAAAAATATAGATAGAGCACAGGGTTTTCCAAATTATTAATTCATTTTTGAATGTTTTACTATTGTATTTTAATATTACAGTTATTTTAAATTAATTATGAATGAATGATTTAAAGGTTTAGTTCACCAAAAAATTTAAATTAGGCCTAAATCATGGGCTAATTTTCATTTTTTTGTACTGGCCTCCTTTAGTGAATTGATGCGTTTTTTTGTAAGAAAAATATCCATATTTAAAACGTTATAAACAGTTTTCTCTAGCTTGTGCTAACTGTCATACGCGGAAGCCGTTCCGTATGCATAGCGCATGTGCCGGTGAGAATATGCTAGTCTTGCGAGAACCAATGTTTGTTTACAGGAGCAAAGGAAGCAAAGTTTCCTTACTTTAGCTAAGGAAAACCAGTCTCCTCTTGGCTTATATAGAAATCCTCCAACATTTTTCTTTACAAATCCTTGTTTTGTACTTCTAAACTGTGACCGGTGTTTTGTTTTGCTCTCTCCTCTACGCTTCCGTGTTCGTCACTTCTCACTGGCACATACGCTATGCCAACATCCTACGTCATGGAACGGCTTCCGTGTACGACAGTTAGCACAAGCTAGAGAAAACTGTTTATAACATTTTTTTTTATTCACCCCCCAGAGCCGTGTGAGGCACTTTCTTATTATGGATGGATGCACTTTTTTGGACTTCTTTTGGAATTTTGAACAAAAACACCCACCTACTGACATTATAAAGCTTGGAAGAGCAAGGATATTTTTAATATAAGTCTGACTGGATTCGTCTGAAAGAAGAAAGTCATATACACCTAGGATGACTTGAGCATACCAGTCAACATTCGGTTCCAAAATACGGGAGACCGGGGGGGTCAAAAGTATCTATTATATTATATTATTATTAATTTAAACAATTATCAAACAATTATATTCTTTTAGTAACATATAAATATATCACCACCTGAGTCTTCTCCAACCCATTTCTACCAGTGATCCTTTATTCCTTCCCGCGGTACTACCTGCGCAGATATCAATAGCATCACTGGGTTGTAGGTTGCCAAGTTGAGGGTATAAATGGGTTGAAATTTGTATGTGTCGATTGTGTGCGAAGGATGCGTTTCATACAAGATCTGGCAACTGGACAACCTTGGAATTTGTTGATGTGATTATTCATATAATGAGGTGGGCCATACAAATTACGGGAGTTGTAGCAAACAAATACGACCAGTGGGATTTTTTTATAGAAAGATTAAAAATACGGGAGAAATAGGGGAAAATATTTAAACGGGATGATAGCAGGATAGAATGGTAAAATACGGGAGAATCCTGGGAAAAACGGGAGGGTTGACAGGTATGGACTTGAGGGTGAGTAAATCATGGACTAATTTTCATTTTTGGGTGAACTAACCCTTTAAAAATAATTTGTGAAAAAATAAGTAAATATAAAGTCAGCATGAACGAAGCCAATGTTCAGCTAAATACTTAATTGTTTCTCCCACATTAAAATGTATTAAGCAAAATTAAAATGTATTGTACAAGTATGACATCACAGCAATAGTAATTATTTTAACAGCTTATCAACCAATGCTGAAGGCCCATGGTATAGAGCAATGGTAGGCAACGTCGGTCCTGGAGTGCTGATGTCCTGCAGAGGTTAACTCCAACCCTGAAAAAACCTCACCTGCCTGTAGCCCTAGTAATTCTGAAGACCTTGATTAGCTTGTTCGACGTTGCCTACCCCTGGTATAGAGAAACGTCTACAGCGGGAGCACAGATAAGTGAATGCAATTTTGTGTATGTAAAACTTACCTTATCATCATCCTCCACCACTTCTAATGTCAGTCGGTTCTTCCTGAAGTCAAGACGGGTTATTTTAGGCCTGAATGGAAACATTTATGTTAAGTATGTTGAAATGGAAAATATCAGCCATGACTGAAGGGTCAAAGCTCAACTACTGGTCAGTGTATCTGTGAATCTCACCAAAAAAAGAGACCAATTTTGCTGGATCCCTCAAAAACAAGGATTCCGGTTGGTGTGAGTCCCAGAGCATATTCTCCTCCATCCCGTCCCTGCACATCAGTATAGAGCATTTTTACACAGCAGTCTCACACTATCTCACAAGTATATTACACAGGTTTTTCTGAGCAGGTACAATAAATACACTACCGTTCAAATGTTTGGGGTTGGTATGATTTTTTGTAATGTTTTTTTGCTCATTTATTGTAGAAGACTGCATTTATTTGATCAAAAATACAGTAAAAAAAGTTATATTGTGAAATAATATTACAATTTGAAACAACTATTATTAGAATTATCTATGTTAAAAACAGTTGTGCTGCTTAATATTTGTGTGGAAATCATGATACATTTTTGAAGGATTCTTTGAAGATTAGAAAGTTCAAAAGAACAGCATTTATTGGAAATAGAAATATTTCTAACATCAGCTGTCACTTTTGATCAATTTAATGCATCCATGCTGAATAAAAGTATTACAGTACTTTTTGATTTTTTTTTTCTTACCCAAAACATTTAAACGGTAATGTACCTCCTGATATCACAAGTACTTTTACTAGCTGATGCATTAAATTGATGGATGAATAGATGGATAATATTACTTCTGATAATGCTATTATAAAGATCAATTCAGCTGCTGTAGTGGTATATTACTGCTGTTGTGAAGGAACAAACACAGCTTTTTTTATCATCAATTTCAACCACTTATTACATAAACCTAAACATAACCAAACCAACCAACAGATAATGCCCATCTTTTACAATGCTAGTGAAAAAGAGAAGAGAGAGAGAGAGAGAAATCAGGCATCATCAATAAAATCCAGGTATGGAGTCCAAACTTGAGCAAAAGCTTCAGTGGACATATAAGTAACATGTTCGAAATTCTAAGGGAATCATTTTCCAAATAATCTTGTGCCAGGGGTTTGTCACTGATCCAAGTTAACAATATTTTGTTTTCTGGCAGCAAAGGCTAGAATGTCAAATAGATGTCTGTTGAATTTGTTCAGCAAGTGTCCGACTGGGAGACCTAGAACCAAAGACAAGGGTTCCCACTGTAGCTCAAGTCCAAACATACTGCTCATACATACAACAACTTTTCACCAGTAAACTCTAATTACAGATCAGTTCCATAATAAATTGGTGTAATCTCCCACTTTTACCTTACATTTAACACATAATGGGGAATTGCTTGAGTCAAACTTGCTTCTAAGAAACCGTGTGATATGCAATCTATGCACAATGCTGAGCTGAATAGCTTTGGCGCTATTGCAAATAGAGATCTTATTTGCCTGACTCCAGACCTGTTCCCATTCCTCCTCTGTGATGGTCAATTGAAGCTCCCCCTCCCATAATCTTCTAAGGTCCTGGGTGTTCACCACTTCGTATGAGCAAAGGGCATTATAAAAGTATGTGATCTGCTTACACGATGGGGGATTCAGCAGAATCTTCTCTATAACTGACGTGGAGGAGTTAGTGACTTTAAAAATCCCTAATTTGAAGAAATCTAAAGAAATTAGGTCTGGGCAGCTTATATTTTATAATCAAACCTTCGAAAGACATTAAAGAACCTTCATTAAACAAATCACTGTCTGCATATCCCATATGTGTTCCAAGTTTTAAAACCGGAATCAGAAAGACTAGGCAAAAACTCTGGGTTATTGTAAATGGGGATTAGTGAAGAAGACAAGTCAGCCCTGCCCCTATCTTATGTATAATAGACCAGGCCTTCCACGTATTACATGCAAATCTGTTGTCACATAATGCCTTAATTACCTTGAAATTTCTAACAAATGACAGATTTTGTAGAGGGCAAGGTAACTGTGAAGCTTCTAAGTCAAGCCAAATAGATTTAGGGTCCTCTTTAAGCCATTTGGCTATGAATCTGAGCTGACAGGCCAATTGGTATTTTTTTACTTTTGGCAGGTCGAAGCCCCCCAAAGAACCGGAAAGCTGCAATTTTGAAAATGTTAGTCTTTGCTTCTGCTTATTCCATATAAATTAACTAAGCCATCCATTTAATTCTTTTATTTGGCAATAAGATTGGTATCATCTGTAGTGGATAAAGAAGCCTGGGCATTATATTCATCTTAACTACAGCAATCCTCCCAAGCCAGGAAATAAGAAGATCTGACCATCAAATTAAATCATTACGCAAATGCAGCTTTTAAGAAGGTGTAGTACTGATATAGAATGATGTAATGGAGGTATTATGGGGTCTAATATTGTCTTTGTAAAGTGCAGTATTACTATAGAGCTCTTATTGTAAAAGGTACAACAGGGTGAAGATAAAAAATAAATAAAACCAAGAATTTGAATACACTCTTAGAACTGCAATCCTTGAAATCCAAGTACTGGAAGGATGTAAATTAACTAAAGGGAGTGATCTCACCTTCACAAAGTGCATGTCTACTCCATACATCTCCAGCCACTTGCACTTATTCAGGAAATTCAGTTCAGCTTGAGAAGGACTAATTTCCCTGTAGAGAGAAGTACTGGTGAACATTCAAACTCATGAGCAATAATGAAAACCATAACTCATTATTCAACTCTTTGTCCAGTGCTCTGTCGTTTCATGGCTAGACTACAGCAACTCCCTCTTGCACAGCCTGACAGCATTTGCCATATGTCCCATCAAGCGCATCCAAAGTTTTGCTGCACTTGTTATTAACCTCCGGAAATCCTCTCACATTATACCTCTGCTCTGTGCTCAAATCGCTACATTGGCTGACAGAATCTGCAAGAATTCAATTCAAGCCATTATTTTTGTCTTGCACTGAATATTTTCAACCCCCAGGTTTATAAAGTTTCAAAATTTCTCATTTAATTTCCAAGATCAACAAACAATCCAGACCCATTTAAACAAATGCGACAGCTCATCTGTAGGGAATGATCTGCAGCTAAGCACGTACTTGTACAGTAGCACGCTGACTTTGATGATTGCTCTTAAAACAGGGTCAAGTGCAGAGCTGAGTATTTAATTAAAACCACAGGGATACAGAGTTTTCAACTCATGTTAAAGGCATGTAAACTGTTCAAATGTGATTATCACTAGCAAATGAAAGTATCCAAATTTAATTAAGTGAGACCAAATCTGACACTTCAGTCATTCTAAGGACTTCATTCAAAATGCACACAAGCACAATCTTACACCGTGTTGTAATCAGGTGCAATGTGACGAAGCGTCAAGCAATAAATCTCTGTTAATCTTACTTTCTGTCCCAACCAGACTGTGAAACTACATTTTGTTGGTCGCTTGCTCAGTGATTCAATGGTTTTATATTAAACATCAAATGTGTTCTGATTGGCTATGATTAGTCAAGTTGCATAGTACTTAAGCTTTCAGTCAACTTGTATGGCAGGACATATAGTACTGTTTGCTGCCAAACTGTACAGTAAAAAAATACAGGTTCTTTATTGGCATCAATGCTTCCATAAAGAACTTTATCATCAGTGGAAACTTTCCATTGCACAAAAGGTTCTATGTAATGGAACATTTTCTTCAGATTTTTTAAATATTCTTCAAAATTTGTTCACGTTTTTTTTTTCACTTTAGGGAACCCAAAATTGCCTTGCTAAGAGTGTAGGGTGGGGATAAGAAATACTGACTCAGGTGGGGTTACCTGCACTCAGCCCATTTGCGGTAGATGTCTGCCTCCATTATCTCCGTCTGTTTGGGTGAAAAGCGAAACTCTGATACCAACGCTACAGAGTGTTCTAATGGATCACAATCCCCAAGTTCACCTATTAACACGTGAAATAGAAAGAAATGGAAATGAAAAGGCAAAAATCTGCTGTAAATATGCAAATACATGAAAAAAAGTCCAAACTGCCCATAAAACACAGAACTCACTTTGTAAGCAATAAGCCCCGAGCTCCACAGCCACATCATATGGACATTTTAACCTGCTCAGGGAAGAAGGAGAGACTTAATGACCCTTAAAACAGCCAGTAAATGTGTTTGCCGCATACAAAAGGCAACTTTCACAGCATTCAACAGACATGGTTTTCAAACAATGGTCAAAATCCACTTCCGTAAAACGTGAGATGACGAGACCCCGTGTTTATGTAAGAAAGTGTGTGCCCCCTGTGTGGGAAAGTGTGTCGGAGCGTATCTGTGCTCTTAAATTAGAAGCTGTGTGTTGGTTCTCATTGGAGTTTCTTTTATTAAAAAGGAGCAGAGCAGCACCCAGGAGACCAGACCCAGATTATACACACTGAAACAGAGCTTTTATTGGACCCCGGTAGAAACCCTGCCGCGCTGTGTGTGCACGTAACAGAGGGAGGGTCAGAGGTGTGACACAGGGCAAAAAGGAGGATATGAAAGGTTCTCTCTTTTTCCACTGCGAGTGCATGTTTGTGTGTGTCTGGCTGTGAGGTAAGTGTAATTTCTTACTTGCCAGACAGTATGTCTTGCCTAAGCTGCAGTACGAAAAGATACCTGCAAAAATGGTTACATAAACATAAATGTGTTAAATATTATAGTGCAAATATTTTACCATACATATTTAGTAGGATGAACTAATAAAATCTGGCCAACATTATAATATACAATAAGACAAAAAATAATATTTATTTTGAGATTTGCTAAGTTTATAGTACTATTAAATTTAATTAGTGTTTTTAAAGATCAACACCGAGTAAGCATTTGATGACAGCTGATATATCATGCATCTCTAATACATTTAAAAAAATAATTCACCCAAAAAAAAAAAAAAAAAAAAAAAAAAAGGATTTCAATCTTCTGAAGCTATATGATATTTTAACTTTACGTCACTTCAGAAGACAATATAGCGCATGACCCTTATGGACAGCATTTATTATATTTTTATAGCGCCTTGTCATTTTGGAGCTTGATAGCAGCAGATTTCATTATGTGGAGATGAAAGGATATTGTGGAGACCTGGATATTGTTTAAAAACATATAAATAAACATCTTTTGTGTTTCATGTAAGAAAGTAAGTCCCAACAAAAAGTGTTGTGATTAATGATGGCAATTTTCGTTTTTGGGTGAACTATTCCTTTAAAAATCTCAGTTTGATGAATTAAAGAGCTTTACAAGACAGTTTGGCATATATGACTACTGTTGTTTACCTGGTGAACTCTTCATGGAGGTTATTGGGCTCTGAAGAATAGAATTTAACCCTGAAAAACAATCTGTATGGAAGTCCATCTACAACAAAGAGATTTTAGGAGTAAGAGTAAGTGTACACCAGAAATAAAACAGACACCCAATGTCAATGACTTTGAAATTTGTACATAAACTTTAAAGGAAAAAAGACAAGAAGCTCTCCTTGAAGGTTATGAAAGATTGTTGTCATAGAGACAGGCATAAGTCAGCTAATGTTGATTCAGTGTGACTCAACGGCTTTTAAAAGTGTTGTAAAGCATACACCATTCTGAAGGGTAGCACTGCAGTTATGCTATTATATAGAAAAAACACCAGAGAGACTGAATCAATAGCCTTATTTCACTGACAACAGTCTTTTTTGAATTGCACACAAGTTGCATGGCCTGAAATATTTTTAAATCAGTGCAGAAATCAAATTATATTGATGCTATTTCCATCTCCCACTTTCTTCATCTAACAACTGTGTGGGGTATGTCTTGGACAGCATACATTGGGATTGGCTCTAGTCACACCCATAGTATACACTCATAGACGCTTGTCACTAGTCACTAAGGCAACAGTAGATTATGAGCCCAAGGTCATCGGCCATCTGTGACCAGCCGACTAAACAACTGCACAATAACTACTTGTGTAAGTGTGTGTGTGTGTGCGTGTGACAACTCACATCTAATCTGCTTTTTTATGGGCTTGGCTGCATCCAACCATTGCTGAAAACATAAGAAAATGTGAAGAACAAGAGAGCAGAAAACAGCATGGGAGGATTGGGGGAGACAGTGGGAGGGAGGGAGAGGGAACAAGACAAAGAGTTTGTTATTAGTCTGAGTGCTGAGAAAAAGAAAATCATGTTGTTCTGATTGATGTTGAGTGGCAGTTTCACACTTGACACTCTCCATTTCTCATTTCTGGTCTACAAGCTGCAGCTTATAGAAAAACAGGTCACTGCCACACACATGCATATAAACGCTCATTAAGTGCCACTCACCGCAACCTGCTCTGAGTCCATGAACTGCAGACCGAAGTAATCAGTCTCCACCAGATCCAAATGATACATAATCTGATCAAACAGATCCTGTCCCTTGGAGTGTTTCTGAAACACACATTTAAAGCACAGATTAATCACTATGTGTGGAAAGCTCAGGGCTTCACACTGATCTTGTGACAGTTTAAGGGGACACCTGTGGAGCACGTTGTCGGCAGGAAGTTACACCAGTGTGCCTGCAGGGCTTGATGGTCCTTGATTAGGCACAGCGATGTACATGCTACATTGATTTTCATAAGCACTCACTACAGCCGAGTAATATAGCTTAAAATATCTCAGAATTCATTTCATTTTATTTAAGTCTTTTGATGGTTTTCTTTCAATCAGAAGAACCATAATTTTTTTAATGTTTAATCAAGTTACATACAATAAAAATATAGTTAAGAATAAACAGATAAAATAAACAATTTAATTTTTTTATTTTAAATGAGGTATATATACACATACATGCATATATACGTATGTATGTATATGTATATGTATATATATATATATATATATATATATATATATATATATATGGTGTGTGTGTGTGTGTGTGTGTGTGTGTATGTATGTATATATATATATATGCAGAGAACTCGGGATATAGCTATTGATTTGTTCCATTTTATGGAGCTTGATTGATTTCCTTTGTTGGTTCGAGGATGTTGTGAGGCGAAGGACTGAGCACATGATCAGAATAGGCCATGGAAATGGCAGGAGCTCCCTGTTAAAACAAGCATCTGGAGAAGTATTCCCTGAGTGGAATTCAGCCAATCACAGTGCTCGGTATCCTGAATCCGCATCTCTACAGACTAAAATAAATTAATCAATTAAATGCAACATTATTTTGGAGTTCCCCAAAGACAATGTTAAGCTGCTAATATAAGTGGCCTCCAATTTTCTAAGCCATTTTTTCCAGTTGCTCTACAATTCAAAATGTTGGGGGCCAGTAAGATTTTTATTTATTTTTTCAAAGAAATTAATATTTATTTTCACAAAGGGTGTTGTAAATTGTTCAAGTGAGAGTAAATACATTTCTATTGTTACAAAAGCTTTCTATTTCAAACAACTGTTCTTTCAAACTTTCTATTCCTCAAAGAAATGTCACAGTTTCCACAAAAATATTAAGCAGCACGACTGTTTACAACAGAGATAATATTAAGAAATGTTTCTTCAGTGCCAACTCAGCATGGAATGATTTCTGAAGAATCATGTGACACTGAAGGCTGGAGTAATGGCTGCTGAAAATGCAGCTTTGCCATCACAGGAATAAATTACATTTTAAAACATTAAATAAAAAAACACTAATATAATAATATCACGGTTTTTACTGTGTTTTTGCCAGCCTTAGTGAGCATAAGAGGCTTCTTTCAAAAACATTAAATCATACTGACTTCAAACTTTTGAACAGTAGTGTGCATTTAACCTATATTAGTTTTAATAACTTTTTGAGACATGTTTTGCCAAAGAAGTGTGCTTAAAGTCCGCTCTGTTTGAGTTGGCTTTGTCATGTAATGAAGTGACAAGTGTGGCTTAATGCTTCTTTGGAGCCACTGTATGAGCTTGATACTGTATGCTGTGAAACGTATAAGAGACGTAAAATATCAAACCAAGTCGGGCTGCCTTGCCTGAACGTACAGAATTCTACAATACAATGTTACAATGACCTGAAGCATTTATAGACAATGTACTTAGTGTCTTTCAATTGAAAGTACTAGTCTATATTGTGCAAACATTTAGTCTTGATAAAGGCTTCAAATTTTGACATTTATAAGAGTACCACAAGGCACACAGACTTGATCTAAAAGACAGATGAAAACACACACTCATACTGTATATAAGTTGCACACAAACCAAGGCCGGAGCAAAAATAGCTTGAAGTGTCAGAGGAGAGTGGCTGGATTTGGGACACACCCTGAGGGGGGGTGGTGGCTATTATTCTCTTTGATACTTGCTGCTGTTCAGGTTGACCTACAACCCTTAACATACATAAATCGACATATATTTCAGAGCTATTCTCTGCCCTGACTTAAAAACAAGAAACTGAACTGATCAACTTTTGAAACTAAGCTGATTATCGAGTTAGATGGTTGGAGATGACATTGGTAATAGAATCAAAATCAAAAGAATGTATGATTTGTTACGCTGAAGTACTGACACACGAAAGGTCTTTTTATAAATTCTTTGACACGTTCAGACTTGTATGGCATAACATGACAGCCATGTTTATAAACCAACGATCATCAAAACTGTCTTTGAAATATAAAACAATAATATTGTGACGTGCGCCACAAGCTTCAGGGGGGTATTCCAGAAAGCACGGTTAACTTAACGTCAGCTAAACCCTGAACTTTCGGTTGATTAACCCCAAACCTTGCTTACTATGTGGTTCCAAAAACGCATCCGGGAGTAAGTTCATTCAACTCAGAGTATGTTTCTGATTAAGACTCAAGACATTCTCAACAGAGCAACTAATCGACGAGTCACTATGGAAACGGACGCTAAGAAAAAGCATGCCATGCTGTTTCTTTCTTCTTTTGTTCAATGGTAGTTTACATGCTTAGTGTATATCGCCACCTAATTAATGGTTGTGCAATCATTTATCTTTTTTTCCCCCGTTTAATCGTTAATCCTTGATAATATGAATTATATTGTTTGTTTGTTTGATGATAATTATATATTAAGTCATATCAGATATGTATTTTTTATTATAGAAATACATTATAGAAAATGCCGATGTGTGAAAATATAAAATGTAATAAATTAAACATTACCTTGCCATAATAGTGTTTTATAATTTATACAAATAACTTATATATGCCAATAAAATACATATATATAGTAGGCTATACTAGCTATATTGTAATAATATATAATGTTGTGCGCTGTGTCACGCCCACTGAAGGCTCGTCAGTAGATCACGCATGTACTGATAGCTCTGAAGTGAACTAACTCCGGAGCAGGTTATCTTCAAAAAGCAAGTTACTATGGTTATATACCCTGAAAGTAACCTCCGATTTTGGAACCGAAAGCTGAGGTTATCCGCTCGCTTATCCTCAAACATACCCGGGTATGTCACATAACCTGCTTTCTGGAATACACCCCAGGTGTTTACAGGGCTTATATTGAAAGAAGGAAATATTCACCATTAAATATAATTGTGTAATCGTTCTAGTCCTCTAATTTGATTTGAGGCGTTCCAAGAGTGCTGATATTCTTTGACACACTTTTGTATCATTTTCAATAGTCTATGTTCAGGCATTCTAGACCAGAGTGGTGTGGAAGCAGATTTTGCCTGAAGAACAGATTTTTGACAGTAGGAGCTACTGTGTTTTCTTTCGATTCTTCGAAGCGGGTTTCTCTCACCAACAACTAAATAAAAATCGCGAGGAGTGGGTGGCTAAAGCCGAATGATTATAGAACACTTTGATTGGAGGCGGTAAAGCCAGAAATGTATTTTGCACAAGTAAACAAACGCAGAGCCGAGAACTTTTATGTTAGTCTGGTGGTATTGTTTGGATTACATTCATAATATATAGAATGTAAATTTTTAACAGTCACAAAGTGCATACTTAAATTCAAGAGAAGTGCCTACTCAGAGAGTATGTGATTGTGATTTTAGACACAGCCATTGTTTTTGGTCTAAAACTGTCATACACTGTTTGATCACGCGATCCCATCGGTTTAAAGAACTTTTAATGTGTAGTCACTTAAGCACTCGATTACATTTATGAGGAGCATTGATGTTGGTTTTAGTTAAATAAACTAATAGCTTACCATACCAATTCCAACGTAACCTGATAGCTTATACACTACATGCACTTACATTAACACATGCATATGTTAAATGTCTAAAAATAATTCAGTTCTTAAAAAGATGTAATAATGTTCAGTTATTTGTTAATTATTCTTATTATTTATTAACAGTTTATCACCTGAAGGAAATTACATTGTCCAGTTTATTTTATTAATCACTATATTTTAAGCAACTATATACATATTTTGATTTTGTTTCTTTGTACTTAGAGACAAATTCGAGGAAAGATTCGAATTCTTAAGACAGTCTTTCTCTCTGTTGCTTGGTGACAGGTAGAACTTAATGTTTTGGGTTCTTTGGAAATGTTTTCATTGGCTAAGAAGTTAATGGATATTACTTGGACATAACTCAAATTTACAAAGAGACATTCAGTAGTGAACTGACAAGACACGGAGTTACAAACAGACGAACTGTTAGTCAGAAAGTGACATTTCATGGCGCGACTTGCAAAAGAGGGACCAAAGGTTAAGCGCCTAACTATTTCGTCGACCTCTAATGGAAAATAATTTCTGGAAAACGCTTGAACAGAGAAGGAGAGAAAGAAAAGCTGGGGGAACTCCTCGTGTGTTTTTCCTCCCAGGTGGTTTCATTTTCAGCGCAAGCTCCCAGAGCTCGAGGGATCTGCAGGTTTGTGTGTGACAGGTTGAGCGGTCGCTATAGGTGGGAAGTAAACATGAGCACGGGTGCACGAGCACCATCTGTTTACCGGGACAGGACCCAACACCGGGGAAATCCGGCCGGCCACACAGTGACAGGCTGTTAAAACCAAACTTTGCCGTTAAGCACTACATTCAAAGCAACCAAGGTGACTTTTCTCTGACGAAACGCTCCACTCACCGGTAACTCCACACTGACATCCGATCCGTCCAGCAACAGGACTCTGCATGTGATGGCGTCTTTGCTGTTGCCCGCCGCGGGGATGTGGACTACGGCTCCCCCGGTCACTACGATCGGCGCGTGAATCACCTGCTGCTGGTGCGCCTGCAGCACCGCGTTTCCGCCTCTGCTGGTCCCATCCTGCTCGTCTGACGTCCGAAAGCGTCGTTTTGACCGACGGCTAAACGTCCTGCGCAGAAAGCCCATCATATTTTCCCCGCGAGACAGCGCTTTAATCAACCAGGGAAAACGGCACCGATACCGGTCCGCTCAAGAGGAAGGCATCCAGCTGTTTCCCAGGCTTTCCGCGACGAAGAAAGGCGGCGTCTACCGGACTGAGCCGTTCAATGCAGCGGGGACAAGTCGGGACACGGCGACCTGTCACGAGCTCCGTTTCCTCGTGGCGTACGGGCTAGAAAACACGAGCGCACCTGCCCAAATCAAGAGAGGATATTCCGGTCCTTTCGCTCGGTTGAATAAAAAGTAATTGCGCTTTAATTGAACTTCTCGCGTTCACCGGAGTCCAGGTTCGGCGGAATGACGGCGCGTTAGTTCCTTTCTGTTATTAATCGAAACTGATGTGCCTCTCAGGTAAGTCAACCAGAGGAACTGGCCAGGCAACCTGTTCTGCGCAAGCGTTAAATCTCAGAGCAACACTCAAACTTTTTTTCCCTCTTCGGGTCAATGTGCACGAGGCAGCGCTGCCTGCTGGTAAGCCAAACAATGGTCAATGTGAGGTTACCTTCACGAGAGCCACCATCACTGAATTCCCCAGCAACGACTACAAGTCAAGCAGCCTTCATACTGTGCGGTGCAACTGCGTCAAGTCTGCTATCAGGAAACAATATGCGGCCAATCGTCAGCATTTCACGCACGCTCATTCAAGCTCCCCCCCCCCCAAAGACATTATCATGAATAAGAGAAGAGGCACAACGTGAGAAGAATTACACATTTTATTTATTTATTAACAGAGGTGAATTTAATTATTCTAGTAGTGGTTTGGTTGGTCAGTCTCACAAAGAAGCCTACACGTTTTGGCACAATTTTAAGGACATTTCAAGCTCATCTTGTCACCCCCCATTTCTCATTACAAACTGCAAAGTCTAGTTTTTATAATTTTAACATGAATAATTTAAATGGATCGATTTTTAGTAAATAACATTACTGTCATTCATAAAAAGACTGTTAAAGGGTTTAATGTAGCAATGAGAATTGGGGAGTAAAATGTGCGTAATTGCTATGAAAATAATGTATTAAAGAGAGAAACTTTTAAATATTCTAAAAGTAGATTTTTAGATCTACTTTTACGTTTTGATTTTATGCACAATATGAGTTACATAGTTTTCCTCTTAATTTTAGGGTGAAGTGTGACCAGAACATTTCTTGACAGATTTTGTGAGATTCACCTGAATATAGCACTAGGGGTGTGTGTGTGTGTGTGTGTGTGTGTGTGTGTGTGCTGTAGGGCCCTATAAGCTTATACGTGTCAAAGTGCTTTATGTTCTTCCTTGATCCGCACAGCTGTCAGGAGAGCCACAGTAAGAGAAGAGATTGTCCATCCATCTTTATCCAGACACACCCTCTACTCCCTGCCCCTTTTTGATCCGTCTTTATTGACAGTCGGATCACAGCTTCTTCCTTCACTTGTGTTTCAAACACTCCCCTCCTGTCCCTCTCTTCTTATCAACTGTTAGGTGTTGAGCTCTTTTTCATTCTCTCTCTGTACACCCTCAGAATGGCCTCACACACAAAGGTGAACTGGCACTGAAAAACAAACATGCACAGAGCACAAGTAATGTCGGCATATCCAATAAAATCAATCTAATATATTAAACCATTTGATCCAGTGGACGAATCTTTAAAAGCCATTTTAGCCATACATAGTGTGATGCTACATCCAAACCACCATGACTGATCTCCTTTGACCCTTTCACATAGTTCTAAATTACTTTGTGTGTCATTTTTTCGGGTTTCTACTGCATAGACAGACAAGTTTGGTTAAATGTCCATCTTTCCAACCCTTTTAATGAGTATGTGACTCCTTTGAGCTAAGTGTAAAGGGTCACTGCTGTTGTATTTGATCTGAAGATATGTTCTAACTCAATACGTAATTGAAGGTAAAGTATGTATTTTCTGCATCACATCAAAAGAAACTGCTTTTTTTTTTTACCAGCCCAGCTGGGATGAACAGAATAGCATCAGCTCAGAATAGCATTGGTTTATCTATGGAAAGAATGTTTTAACTTCTGAAACTCTATTTGGTAGTGCAAAATGACATGTCTTTAACTTGTGCGTATTGTCTGTGTGTGTGTGTGTGTGTGTGTGTGTGTTTGTACCGATGTCTGAACCAGCATGGCCCTCTGTTCTCTCATCAAGGTAATGATCTCTAGGGGATACACTGGCTTTTCCTTCTCCATCAGTGTCATGGCTGTCTCCATGGTGATCAACACACCCGTCCGCCCGATGCCAGCACTGCAGAAAAACATTCTCTTGGTAAAATGAGCACCTGATAACATCTGTGTGTCTGTGTGCTGGAAGTCCTCTCACCTGCAGTGGACCATGAGAGGTACAGACTTCCTCTCTCATACTTCTCATTGACTGGACAAAATCCAGGAAGTCAGAGGAATCTTCTGGTACCCCATGATCTGGCCAGGCGGCATACTGCAAATGAGTGATCGAGCGCTGCTGTCCCAACTGTAAAGAAAAAAAAAATAGAGGGAGGGAGTGGGAGAAAGAGGGTGAGGCTGAGTTCGAGAGAATGCTTGAATGAGTATGTATAAAAGCAAACAAGTCTAAACATGCCTGTGTTTTGCCTTATGCAGAAGGATATTTATATCAAATATTCTCAGAATGAAAGCATGTTTATTGCCTATTTATCTTTAGATTTTATATAATCAGTGTAACTTCAATTACTGGCATATGAGCACAAAGTTTGTATGCATGCTTTTCGGTTGGAATACGCATAAGAACATTTTCACATCAGTTGCTGCCTTTGTAGATTTATACATTTATTAATCTTTTGATGTAACATGAAATTCATAGAATTTAGGATTAAATCAGATGGTACTTGGGTTTTATAAACAAGGCCCCAGGTTCCTATCATTCTTTAAAACATTTTCAACTCCATATTCCATTAATACAATGACATTTCAAATTCTCAGTTCTATCATGATCTTATAAGTGGGTGCAAGAAGAAGAAGTGATCTTTAGGTGAGTCACAGTCTGAAGGCCAAAGTGGAAAAAATAATTCATTTGTGACAAATCGGGCAGAAAGGAATAATTGGTTCGCAAGCTGTGTGGTACGAACACTCACACACTGGCATTTTTCCTGTACCCCCCAATCATCCTTTTCCTCTCTCCTTTTCTTTATTTTTTCATCTGAGACACACACACACACCCTATATAGACGACGAACGTGTGATGTAACCTCCGTCTGCTGTCCGTGCTGAGATTAACTCCCACCAACAGAGACAACAGATGGGTCTCCTTTCTCCAGCAATGATAGATTGTTTGTGAGTGTGTGAGCATGTACTGTATGTGGATGTACATGTATGCGCACGGTCCCGTGCTCTTGACCACAGCGGTACATGACCTGTTTGCCATGTTTACCATCGCACACAAATGCTCCCACACATTGATGCTCTCTCACACACAAGAAGCTTTCACATTAACATGCCTAAAGCCAAAATTCAGTTTTAAATGAAACATTAAACTCCAGCATAATGGGACTGACAGAGCATGAGTAATTACAAACATTTACATAAGAAACAGAATTTTGCCAAAAATAAGACTAGAATCATACATTTAGGGACCAAATTGGCTCTTGAGCATCTTGACCACGCATACAGCTGTGCATAATTTCATAAAACCTTTTTTTGAGATTAAAAAGCCCCCATAAAAGCACGGTTTTCTCTCTTGTGATGTATCTCCTGTTGAAACAGGAAGTTTGGGAAGGGCTTTTACCACTATGGCTGAATTTAGAATATCTTACTACTTTTACTATTTTTTTCTATAAAGATAAAGAAATAGCAAAAATAGTAAGAATAGTATAATATTGCAAATTCTTACTATTTAATTGTATACATATGCTATATTTATACTATTTCATATTTACTTTTTACTTGTATACTCCTATTTCTGCCATATCTAATATAAGAATAGTTAGTATTAGAATAGTTAATCTATTTACTCATATAGCTATATAATAGTATATACTATTACCATTTACTCTGACTTGTCTCCTCTTACTATTTCTGCCATGTATAGAGAAGCAAAGTTAGTATATACTCTTACCATTTCCTCATATAGCTACATATACCTATACAGTATTTTAGTATATACTCTATTTATTCTTACTCATTTACTCTTTTTGTTTTTTCCTAGTTCTGCAATATATAGTCTAAAGGGCTGGAATACAATACAACTTTTAAAGTCCGCGTGAACCGGAAGTTGCTGCCGACTTTCTTGCAGTGTAGTGACGTATTTCCAACTGAAACGGAATATTGAATAGAGGGCGGGGTTTTATTTTTGCACTCCTCCTCTCTGTCTCTGACTCATAGCAACCTAACGGTTGGCTGGGCGTGGTAACGAATATTCTGCCCAAGCCATCAAACTGAAGTGATTAGAGAAGGAATGCCATTCCAGAGCGGAAGTAAATGTTCAGATTTTGATCAAAAATTACCACGACAGACAATTATTTTCAGTGGATTAACTTGCAAGGATTAATTGTTCACCTCAAGACTAGCAATGTGCGTTAACAAAATAAATAAAGTCAATTTTGATTTCATGAGGACTTTAAATCTGAACAGATTTTAAAACACTGGGCATCATAAACTTGCCGACTTTGTAATAGTCACAGAGGAAAACCTGGCCATCATACACTAAACGACTGAGGATCACACACACTACCAGGAATTTTTTTTTTTTTTTAAGATTAATTTTTGGCCTTTTATGCCTTTTTACTTAGATAGGACAGTATAGGTCAACTGGAAGCGAAGTAGGTGAGATCGGGAAAGGTCCACGAGCCGGGGCTCGAACTCGGGACACCCGAAGTGCAGCAGCGCTACATTGGTGCACTGCCCACGAGGCCATCACTACCAACACACACTACCAGGATTTAAAGTTGTTCCTATCACAACAAACTCACGCAGAAACATGCGCCTTGTTGCTAAGAGATGAATGACACATGAAAACAATATGTGTTCTAAAATCAGCTGATGTTCGATAGCCTATCCTCGAACTGGATGGAATTGACCCTTCGCAAAAACCTGCCCTCCTTAATTACTGTTGCTATCTCTGACAAACCATGCCTCTCTCACACTACACATGTTCTCACGCAGGGAAAAATACATCACAAAGTAAAAAAAAAATACAGTTCAAATGCAAACGGAGATATCGTCTTTTCAAATTCTGGCAGTTTAATGCCTACAAAAACGACTGGTAAGGGACTACAACGAGTTACTTCCCGGGTTTGATACGTCACAGACCCAGATAAACCCCGCCCCCGGGAACACGCAGCAAAGGGGGCGAGGCCATACTGCGCTGCTTTAGAGAAGAGGAAGAGAAAACTAGGGGTGCACATAACAATCTATTCATATGAATCGCGATTCTGTCTTCTAACGATTCTAATGGATTCTCAAGTTTCAAAATCATTAAAGCAACGGTTCTTAATACTGTTACTTGTGTCGCCCTGCTCTGCATCTCTCTCATTCAGATCGTCAGATAAGCTCCAACAAACTGTTCCAATTATAGACTTATTTTCACACAGCAATGAGAAGCATTATAAATGGACACGCGTGCGGTTGCTGTGCTGTATTAAAGCTTTAATCAGGATAAAACCGTATATTAAAAGCTAACAGAAGCAGTAGCACTTACAAATAGCAGCGTATTTAAAAGTATGAGACAACAACAACCAAACATACCATTAAGAGCCGTGCTTGCACAGGTTCTGCACGATCCTCTTCACTAATATCCTCTGGGTCTCAATCGGGCTCAAATTGATAAGCATTATAGACAACGCCACTGTTTACAATTCAACCGGAGCGCATGCCGCTGAGGAGAGGGGCGGGACGTTTAGATGTGCTCTAGAGACGGTTTAGCCAATCACAACACACTGAGCCAGCTAACCAATCTCAGCCCATCGAGGGAGGGGCTTCATAAAACCAGGAAATAAATCGAGGCGTTTGTCAGAGAAGGGACAGAGAGGTGTGGAATAAAGGTAAATTATGTGAAAAATAATGCGTTTTTAAAAAAAACAAGCATGAACACATGCTAGACTGCACCCCATAAACACAATCAAGCCTAGAAAAAAACCAGTCAACCACCCCTTTAATGATTATTTTACTTATTTATGTAAAGCTCTTTGAATTACCATTGTGTATGAAATGTACTATATAAATAAACTTGCCTTGCCTTGATTTGTTTGTCGGGCAAGATGGCGTATTCGGAGTTATGATTGGTCAGATCGCCTGTCAATCAAGCTCTTTGCAAAGGGTCAATAATAGTCCGGAGTCTGACAATCACACACTACACAAATTTCTATTAAATCTGTCAACTCAAATCTGCAGACTGGCTCTGATTTTCAGCAACTAGCGACAACTTCTCCAGACTGTAAATCGGGGCAAAAATCATGTAGTGTATTCCAGCCCAAAGAAGTAAAAGTAAAAGTGGTATTCTTGTCCCGAATTCATCCATAGTTTGTGACTAGCATACTGACACACTGCACATTCTCCCTTATAAAGATATAGTATAAAAATAACAATATGCTAGTGTGCTATTGTGAATTCAATTCAGCCATAGTTAGTTGCTAGCTTTATGTATTTCTGCCATATATGGTATAAGAATAGTTAAAGTTACATGTTAGTAATACTCCGAATTATGCCATGGTTTGTGTCCAGCAAACTACTCATACTGTTTACTGTTTTTCTCTTACAAAGATATGAGGAACTTTCTCATTCTACAGAGCATGTGTTTGGACAAAAATCTGTCTAGTGCAGGATGAATCATCAAACTTTTTACTCCCTTTCCCAGAGGAGAAAGACTGTAAAGTTTAAAAGTGCATTTTGTTAACCCATGAGTACACTAAGCCACAAACTCACATTTTAATTGCTACTGTATACCTGTATATATAACTGTGTATATTCTATGAGTATTATATGCTACTTTATATAAGCTCTTGTTTGTTTCTACTGCACCTCACAGAAGTGGTGTCCATTTAAAAGTATGTCCGGTGTTACCTGAGTATTTGTGAGTGTTAGTTCTCGAGTAACGTATGCCAGGTTACACTCCTCTGAGTGACAGCACACCTGAAGATACCCATAATCCCTCACTTCAGGGGGATGCGGCCAGTATTGGTGGCACTTGGTCTGTGGAAATTTAAAAGAGATTACTGAGCATAGAAAAAAAAAATACACACACACAATTGTGCTCCCTCTCTCCCTCCCTCACACACAGAGTTTATTAAATCATCCCTTTGGAAAAGAATGCAGAGCGCTTGGTTACCAAGCAACAGTCAAGCCGAGCCGAAGAATACGGTACTCACAATAAGCTGTCCTTGGGGGACTGGAGGTCTGTGATGGGTGTTTGATGGGTATCGTCTGATTAGGTGTGTGTGTGTGTGTGTGCTTGTTAATACAAGTTTTTCTGGCGTAAAAGTAGCTTCCTGTCTTGAGTAGTATGTGTATATAATGTTCATGTTTATTAATATTGCAGCACACTGTGTAACTCTTTGTGTAGTTTCTAACTGTTTTCATTTCATGTGTATATGTTGAAGTACCCGTCCTCTCTCGGTCAGTGTGGTGAGCATGACGATGACACTGACGTTCTGCTCCCACACGCTCCTCCAGAAGTGTGTACAGGTGTGCGGCAGTGGACCCTGAGCTGCTATGTACCGCAAAACACAACCTGCTGGCTCAGTCTGACAGACACACACACATTGCTGAGTCGTCAGTGTCATCTAGAGCCATAAATTAAAACCATTCACAACCAGAAAAATCAAATACTGAATAGAAACAAGGCAGACAGGTGATCCATACCTTCACGTGACTGGCGTTGATGTAATCATCCCCCTCTTCCTGCAACACCACTCTGGTGATGTCATCTGGAAGAGAAGTATGAACGAGCAGAGAATGAGGAAGAGGGATTTACGGATTATATGAAAACACCTCCGATGACTAGTTTTAAAGAGCATTACGCCTCATTTCCCGATCGAAAGCTTATACACAAATGAATAAAATGATATATGTTTGACCTTAACCTGTAATCTACTCCAGTATGGTAGCTTAGTTCAATCTCATCATGGTCATTCAGCAACCACTCTCTTGTAAAATACAACCCCCCTGAAAATTCGTTTTGAATTTTCTAATGAGCTTTTTGAAGTTTTAATTGTTCTTTGAGCTCTCAACCCAACAAAACACAGTTCTGGATGCTGATTAGTCAATACCCAAATAGTGTAACAGCAAGCAATACACACAATATCGTCACAGCAATGACAAAACATATGTTCACCTAGCTTATATTTATGCTTTATCTGAAGTGATTTGCATTACATTCGCACTTTATCAAGCATTGCCTAGGTATCGAACCTATGACCTTGTCATTGCTAGTGCTGCAGTACCCTACTATCACTTTACAGCACTCAGAGAGACTGTCTACTAACCCCAGTGTACAAGTCAGGTACAATATTTTCTAGCAGAAGGATGTTACTTAATAAAATAGTTTGTTAATTAATTAAACAAAGTTTTAATGTGTGTCTTTCATATAACTAGGGCTGGGTTTTGACTAGTGCTGTCAAACGATTAATCACGATTAATTGCATCCAAAATAAAAGTTTTTGTTTACATAATATATGTGTGTACTGTGTATATTTATTATGTATATATATATACACACATGCATGTATATATTTAAGAAAAACATGTATTATTATTATTATTATGTATTATATATATATATATATATATATATATATATATACACTATATTGCCAAAAGTATTGGGTCACCCCCTTCTAATGAACATGTTTGACTACTTTAGTAATTTCCATGAGTTAAGCATATTATGATATTCTAGGGAATTGTGTGCTTCTAATATTATAGCAACAGTTTGGACATGACTCTTTTCTATTCTAACATGACAATGCCTCGGTGTATAAGACAAGGTTCAAAAAGAAATGATTGATTCAGTCAGTGTGGAATAACTTGACTGGTCTGCATAAAGCCAAGTCCTAATCCCAGCTAAACACCTCTGGTGTGACTTTAAATACAGACCTTGAGCCAAAAACTCCAATGACTTGTACTTACACTATATGGGCAAAAGTCACTAGAAGGACACCCCCTTCTTTAGAACAGAAAAATGCACTTCCAAAACTGTGGCAACAAAGATGAAAACATAGTTCATGTATTTAAAAATTGTATTTCAATCTCTGTTGCAACAGTTTTGGAAGTGTCTAAAATGACTGTACCCATATGTACAAGTCATTGGTGTTTGGTGATGAGTTTTTGGCTCAAGGTCTGTATTTAAAGTCACACCAGAGGTGTTAAACTGGGATTAGGACTTGGTTTTATGCAGACCAGTCAAGTTCTTCCACACTGACTGAATCAATCATTTTCTTTTTGAACCTTGTCTTATACACAGAGGCATTGTCATGTTAGAATAGAAAAGAGTCCTGTCCAAACTGTTGTTATAATATTAGAAGCACACAATTTCCTAGAATATCATTATATGCTTAACATTAAGATTTGTACTCATAGAAATTACTAAAGTAGTCAAACCTGTTCATTAGAAGGGGGCGACCCAATACTTTTGGCAATATAGTGTATATATATATATATATATATATAGTGTATGTATATATATATATATATATTAGTGCTGTCAAAGTTAACGCGTTAATAACGCGTTAACGCAAATTCATTTTAACGGCACTAATTTTTTTAACGCGCGATTAACGCAGCGCGTATTTTCTGTTTGACCCGTGGCCCGACCCGTAGTTGGAGAAATGGAGATGCACAGTGTTGCCAACTTAGCAACATTGCAGACCCGTTTAGCGATCTTTTTCCCTTCAAAAAAGCGCCCAAACCTAGTTTCTGAGACTCCCAGTACTGCGCGAGCGCGAGGTCCTGCGCTCCCCGCACGCGCACACACCTCTCTCTCTCTCTCTCTCTCTGCGTCTGCTCTGTTCAGCGCGCACACACCTCTCTCTTTCTCTCTCTCTGCGTCTGCTCAGCGCGCGGCAGAGAGGAGCAGCGCTTTAATTCAGTTAAACACAGATATTATGTTGCTTCTCTAATTTTACATGCAAGTATAGCCGAAATCACAGCACAGCTATTGTCTTTATCTTATGTGTATTTGATTTCATCAGACGACGGTGCGATTATCATGATTTTTTTGTGCAGATTAACATCTTGGAAGGGAGAGCTGGTTATGTCTTAATGGGTCGCGTTTCAGTCACTATTTCATATTCATTCCGTTGTCTGACAACAGAAACAGTAAAATATACCAGTTTTATTGAGAATTTAGCTTCACCAAAATACAGTATGTGGGCAAAGATAGGGAAACAAATGTAATAATAAATAATAAATGTACATTTTGCATGTTCAGAAGAAGAGCTGCCCTGTGTGCAAAAATGTAAACAGGTTTGTGTCAGTAAATTGCTCAGTGCAAAGAAAGAGAAGTAATATGAACCTGGTATTTCTTTTTTCATGTGTCTAATAGACATGAACAAGTTCTTTGAAAAACGTCTATGACCTTTGAAACATGTCTACTCTTCATGCTTTATGTTAACTATGGTTTCAATAATAATAAACATACACTATATTGCCAAAAGTATTGGGTCGCCCCCTTCTAATGAACAGGTTTGACTACTTTAGTAATTTCTATGAGTACAAATCTTAATGTTAAAGCATATAATGATATTCTAAGAAATTGTGTGCTTCTAATATTATAGCAACAGTTTGGACTCTTTTCTATTCTAACATGACAATGTCTCTGTGTATAAGGCAAGGTTCAAAAAGAAAATGATTGATTCAGTCAGTGTGGAAGAACTTGACTGGTCTGCATAAAACCAAGTCCTAATCCCAGTTTAACACCTCTGGTGTGACTGTAAATGCAGACCTTGAGCCAAAAACTCATCACCAAACACCAATGAATTGTACATACACTATATAGACAAAAGTATTGGGACACCCCCTTCTTTAGAACAGAAAAATGCACTTCCAAATCTGTGGCAACAACGATGGGAACATAATTCATGTATTTAAAAATTGTATTTCCATCTTTGTTGCAACAGTTTTGGAAGTGTCTAAAATGACTGTACCCATATGTACAAGTCATTGGTGATTGGTGATGAGTTTTTGGCTCAAGGTCTGCATTTACAGTCACACCAGAGGTGTTAAACTGGGATTAGGACTTGGTTTTATGCAGACCAGTCAAGTTCTTCCACACTGACTGAATCAATCATTTTCTTTTTGAACCTTGCCTTATACACAGAGACATTGTCATGTTAGAATAGAAAAGGGTCCTGTCCAAACATTAAGATTTGTACTCTTAGAAATTACTAAAGTAGTCAAACCTGTTCATTAGAAGGGGGCGACCCAATACCTTTGGCAATATAGTGTACATTTGCATAAAGCATCCAAATTTGTCCATGCCCATGTTGATTAGAGTATAAAAATGTTGAAAAGTATTGATTTAAGGTACATTTAGAACAAATAAAAATGTGCGATTAATTGTGATTAATCGCGAGTTAACTCATGACAATCATGCGATTAATCGTGATTACATTTTTTAATCGATTGACAGCCCATATATATATATATATATATATATATATATATATATATATATATATATATATATACACACACACACACACACATGTAAATATATGTAAATATTTTCAAAATATATACTGTATGAGTGTGTATTTATATATACATAATAAATATACACAGTACACACACATATATTATGTAAACAAAACTTTTATTTTGGATGCGATTAACTGTTTGACAGCACTAGTTTTGACCTATCCAATGACCTATTCCAATCTCAATTCAGTTTCATTTAGATAGGCCGACATTTTAATATATCACTTTAAAAAATAAACTTTTAAATGGTGACTGTTATAAAAACATACTTTTATGATCACTACAGCAAACTGTTAAGACACATTTAGGAATGTCAAAACATTTATTGTTTGCATTTCATGATAAAACTGACTGACTGTCAATTTTCAGCACAAAACCAATCTTGTAATTTAAGAAATAATATCGATTTGTCAATATTAAGAGTGAATACAATCAAAAAATTAATATCATCATCCAAGCCCTAATAGTAACCATTTTCAAGCAATAACACCATAAGTGTGCTATATTGTGAATATAGGCATTACAAGCCACAATTATTCAATTTAGCATGTGATACATTTTTATCAGGAAAGCAATAAAACTTACATGGTAATACATCTTTGTACCGATTCTTGTCCATATTCTCGGACTGTTTTGCGCAACACATTGACATGCCTTCTTTCTTCCTGTACAACTTCTGTGAGTAGCAAAACACACATACACATGCACGGATGACAATTATCAGCAATGCACACACATGCCAACTGAGACATGCTGTAAAATATTCACATGCCCCAACCTCAAAGTGCAGAAGCAATGTGCCGGTGACCAATCCCTTCTCCAGACGGGTCATGGACTCCTCTAGTGTCTCTCCAGATGGCTGAGCGGACAGTGGGGATATTTCACCCGGAAGGGTGAGACCCTCACCTAACTGTAGTGTGGGTTCGACTCGCAAAGAGACACCTGTAAACAAACGCTGTTTGTGGTTTCTGGATGTACAAGCTAAATGCACAAGACACATCAATGATCAAATTAAACCAATTAATTCCCCTCAAATCACATTTGCGCACATGCACATCAACAAAAAATTTTACCTTTGCGGCGCACAAGCAATGCAAGTTCCTTGCTGTGTGACTCTCGGCTTGCTTTGATGAACATGACTACCTGCTGATGTGTGTGTTCTGAAATGTCCCGCCCATTTATCAACAGCACCTGATCGCCCTCCATCAGCGGAGGCACACAGCGACTGGCCTGCAACACAGTCAAAATTTGTACAAATACAAAAACCAAGAACCCATTTATATTCAAAAGCAGAAAAGATTTTTATGGCTTACCGGAGATGCAGGGTTAACATGAGAGATGGCCAGGGGCATCTTCTGATCCACGCCTCCCTGAATATTAGCCAACAATATTCTGATACATGGTCTCCCACACAAAGCTCTATCTGAATGCAATTTAAACAATGATGATAAATACATATTATGAACCGACTCACTTTAACATTGAAGCCAAACTTTCCATCTTGGTCTGGGCTGATCCTCACAAGTAGCAGATCCCCATCAGCTGTCACACTCTGCATACATATAACCACAAAAATAGACCCTTTGAAGCAGGTAGGACAGAAAGAGTATCAGAAAATGGAAGACTCTGAAGTCTAGCTATAAAATACTGACATATCATATATGCAGACATTTATACAACAAATAATAAACACAATTGAGTGCTTCAAACGTGACCTCAGAATATTGTTGTTCTTTTGTGAGTAGACAGCTTCATTCTCAGCTGTTTTGCACACTGATAACAATAGCTTCTATTTAATAAAAATGTCATTGTGCTGTTCAATGACAGCAGCAGAGTTGCATGAACTCCACAAGTTTGTGTTCTCCAGCATGATTTGAGAATGATCCAGAGTGACTTGTGCTTCAATGGTGAAAATGTGACCTAGAATTAGCACATCATCGTAAAGTTTCATAACTTAAGTTTCCGAAGTCCTAAAAACTTGTAGTATCAGACTTTTGGACCCCACTGTAGTTTTAAAGTTTTTTCATGCCCTAGTCTCGTGAGCCGGGAGATAGATTTTCAGTGACTCATCAGCATGACTGTAGTATCAGTGTACTGCTTGGATTTATCAGAATGGCAAACACTGGATATTATTTCTGACAGCTGACCGCCCTGATACTGGACTCGGACCTTTGGTTTAGGTCCTGTGCCTTTTGTTGCATACAGCGTTCACTGTTTAGCAATGTTTTGATTGATTTTCTGAAACCCAATCAAGCAGTTTTCCTGACCGCATTACGACTGATAATATATTTAAATCTGTTCCAGGATGAATCTCCCGACACCTGTCAAAAACATGTCTGGAATATTTAGTTTGAATTCAAAAATGAAGCCCATTTTAGGACCAAAAATTATATTTAAATTACAAATGCATTTATTTTTGCACCATAATTAATGTTTTATGGCAACATTCTTTTTTTTCAACTTCTCTATGACCTTCTCCTGGAACTCCTGGAAAAAATAACAACACTTTGCTATAAACATTTCTGCATAATCTAATATAGTTTTTAACTGCCCCATCCATCAATCACAACCATCCACACTCTGCACTGAAATGAGCCACAGGGAACTTCTTCATGCCAACCACTCATTTTGATGCAATGATCCTTTGGAAAGATATGCAAAGAAGCTTTGAAGTTGAGAAACTGTTGTGAAACACATTTCCCTTGATCTTGCATCATCGGCTATCATGTACAATAACACTCACCTTATCCCAGATGTGCAAATCATCCTCTTCGGTGATGATATCATCACTATGAGACCAACTACCACTCGTCCGCCCCTCCTCCTGAGGTTTCCTTCAGTGCAATCAGTTTTAATAAGTTACTTTGAATGTACTATTGAATACATATGTATGGCTGTAAGACTGTGTGCATTTGCATATGTAGAGTAAATTTGCCTGTAAGTATAGAACACATCTTCACTCTCAGTCACATAGCTCATTTCATTGGTCAGGTTGTCCACAGATGATGGGCGTGGCTTACGGAAGTCATGACGTAAACGAGGACTCCGCCTAAAATGAAAGATATATTCACACTATTATAAACACTTTTCCTTATATTAACCTTATGAGACTAAGACATTGTTTAATAAAACATATGTAAAATGTATGCATGATATATATATATACAAAAAATGTATATATACACTACCAATCAGAGGCGTCATGCACATTCAAAGTGAGGGGGCACGCGTCCCCTCAGATGTCTGAGGCAAGTGGATTTTGAATGCATCTTCCAAAAGACAAAAAATAGCCGAATAACATTTTTTATATTAGATCGTTCAGTGCGGCACAGCATCAGCTGCTAAATTCAAATCTGCGTTCGCGCTGTGGCTGGCGCTGAGCCAGAGACAGACACGTTTGTACAGCACTACATTATAACCAATCACACACGATTCTGTTGAGCTTATGAATGCAATGGCCAATCAGAGACGTTCAGATGAATCATCACTTACAATGTTGTTATTAAATTCACATTAAATACAAAGTCAGTCGTATTAAAAACATTTTATGGCATGACACCCATATCTGGTAGCCTACTTAAGTAAAAACTGGGGGTTTTATGTGTAGTTAATAGATTACACTATTAGTCTACTTTGCCCATCACTATTTATTGATCAAATAACAATCTATAAAGGTGCAAAACGCATTTACTTACAAATATTTGAGGATCGAGATATTTCCTAATATAGTAAACACATTTGGAAATATTTCGAATAAAAAGGAAATAAATAAATAAAAAATAAGCCTATTTCAGTTATACAGTGCTATCATGGCTGCTGTGTGTCACATGACAAGCATGATACGCCGTGATAAAAAAAGATTTTGAATGTTTCAGAAGTCCCTTATATGCTCATCAAAGCTGCATTTATGTGATTAAAAAAAACAAAAAGTTATATTGAGAAATATTATTCCAATTTAAAAGTAACTGTCTTCTTTTTTAATAAATTGTTAAATGTAATTAATTCCTGTGATGGCAATGCTGAATTTTCAGCATCATTACTCCAGTCTTCAGTTTCAAATGATCCTTCAGAAATCATTCTAATGTGCTGATTTGGAACTCAAGAAAGATTTCATATTAACAGTGTTAATATGAAATCATATTTCATATAAACAGTTATGCTACTTATTTCTATAAAATGTTATCCTTTTTTCAGGATTCTTTGATGAATAGAAAGTCCGAAAGGACATAATTAATTAAAAAAAAAATTCTTAACATTATAAACTTCTTTTGTTCCATTTAAAGAATCCCTGCTAAATAAAAGTATTATTATTTTTTAAGTATTTTTAAAAATCTTCACCCCAAACTTTTGAATGGTAGTACAAATACATTTCATTGTATGTTAAAATACATTAAATCGCTCTAATCCATTACTGTAAAGTTAAATGTATTTGAATGTATTTGAGCACTGTTACCAGTTGGGCGTGTTGGGTGGTGACCGTGAGGGTAGACTCTTTGTCTCTAGTTGTTCCACTGAGTTGGATCTCACCGCAGATTTCAACATTTTCTCACCAATCAGCTTTCGGTACAGTGGGATAGACCTTAGGGAAAAATATATGCAATTAAACTCACACACTCATTTGGTGGAGGCAACAATGAACTCTAATTAACTCCAGCAATAAAGAACAGAGTAATTTCTTAGAATGGCTCCGTCGTGGCTCTGCCTGTGTACCTAAGTTTTGAAGCTGAGTGAGAGGGTTTCCTGTTGTAGAATGTATGGTGGTCCACGCAGGATTTCCATAGATTTTTACAGGCACGTGAACTTGGCATGGAGAGAGACACCACGTGGTGACCCAGCTCACCCTGTACCACACGAGAAAAAAAAAACAACATAAAACAACACAAGGAACACAACAAAAGTCTCTCACAAAGATGTTGATTTTTCAGTGTTCAACATCTTTGAAGCATTAAGTGTCTGGCTTTAATATGGTAATTATTTTGCTTTTGTTTTGAAGGACGAGCATGATTAATCATGCATATCTTACATGTTTCCGTCGTAGGTGGACAAAGAACCGTTTTCTTTTGAATGAAATTTTGATGATGTTAATCCTGAAAAAAAAACAGCCATTCAGAAAGCAGCCTCCTCGTCAAAAACAAAGTACACCAGAATCAAAATAAGAGATACTGTTTCCAGGGCTCTTAATAAAACTAATAACAGTAACTATAATTTTCTACAGTGTTTATATCTCATCCATTGTAATGATAATCACAGCTCTGACAAACAGAGCCCTAGCACTGTCAAACGTCATTTATAACAGCTGTAAACATCAATGTAAGATGCTTAAAAAGTGTTTTACAAAGAACATACATCAAGCATATATGCAATTACAAATAAAGTGAGCAAAAACATTCATGAAAGAATC
This sequence comes from Schizothorax lantsangensis, assembly GCA_027422415.1. Classification (NCBI taxonomy): domain Eukaryota; kingdom Metazoa; phylum Chordata; class Actinopteri; order Cypriniformes; family Cyprinidae; genus Schizothorax; species Schizothorax lantsangensis. The sequence continues at coordinate 20,667,682 of CM049850.1, read as the reverse complement.
TGATTGACCAAAACTTACCAGGGGAAAAAACTGGAGCAAATTAAATGGCAAAACAAAGCCACGCCCCCTGATGTAATGCCCACCCAGAGGGCGGGGTTGTTAACATCCTATAAACAGGGAAATAAAAATGTAATTAAATAAATTATTAACAATCCACTTTAAAACAATTTTAACAGTTATGACTTACCATTTTGGAAAAAGTTGGAAAAACAGGATTTTCAACTTAAATCATTGTACCTGAGCATGATGTAGCTCCACTCCATACAGGTCTAATGTTCTCGCTGTATTCAAATAGCACAGCTCAGCTTCACTCTGAGACAAACCTCTGAAACACATTCAGACAATTACAATTAATAAATGTGTGTGTGTGTGTGTGTGTGTGTGTGTGTGTGTGTATGAATGAATGTATATGCTGACATACTTGTGCTGTGGATGCAGCGACTCTACTTTCAAAAGGAACTCTTGGTCTTGGTCAGGAAGAAAATGGGTCTGACTGAGGTATCCGGCAGGAGTTTCAGGGACATAGTCTCCAAGCTCAGCTGTCAATCAAACAGGAGTATTAGAACGCTACATGTGAGAAACAGTGATAGTATGTGCTTTGTTCAGTCATCTCCAATTTTGACCGTGCCATTAACCCAAGCTATTTCCTGGAGAAGACGCATGCCCTCTACAAGCACACAGACACATCCTCTGCAATATCAATAATGTTTCTATGGCAGGACTGCCAATCACAATGTGAGAAGGTGTAATTTCCACAACTTACACTGAACAGAGTAAGAAGCCAGTACCACGGCTGAGCTTAAAGGACACTTTAATCTGCAATAAAAACACACCATGATATTTTGGGATACAACATATAGGGTTGTGACATCATTTTTTTATTAGTATTTGTCAATATTAAATATTTGGTATTTAATTGTCAGGGTGCAAATGTCCATAGTGTATTATAATTCTTATACACAATAGTATGTTTATCAGACCACAGACAACCTCACAACCCAAGAGTTATAACTTCCTGAGCTTTCATCTCTAACCAGAATCACCAGTTTTTCAAGGACTGCATAACCAGCATCCTGCATGTATTATAATGATGTGGGTTGCTGGTATTTTTGAACATTAAATTCATAAAAACATGAAATTTATAAATTCATTAAAAAAATACTATATACAATGCCTCTAAAGTACATTGGTTATATTTTATAATTTCAACAATACACCTTTTTCAAAATAAATTAATAGTTATCCTTCTTTCATATTGTAAATTATAATGTTATGATTCCTAAATTCAGTTGTGGCATAAAAAAATACTGGTTTTACTTATAAATGGTATACATTTCTAATACTTTTTATTTATTGGTTATTAGCCTAACATGAAAACATTTATTGTGCATCAGTTAGAATTTGATATTACTTTCACAGAGTAATTGCTGCTAAAATTCACCTTTACAATCACAGGAATAAATGACCATTTAAAATAGAAAGCAGTTATTTTAAATTGTCCAAATATTTCACAATATTACTGTTTTTACAGCATTGTTATTGAATAATTGCAGCCTTGCTGAGCATAAGATACGTCTTTCAAAAAAATGAAAAAGCTTACCAAGCCAAAACATTTGAATGGTAGCGTGGGTGCAAAACAACAAATATTTACCTCCCCTCACAAACGTCCTTTTTAATTTGCAAGAAATAAAAATGCCTGCAAAACAAAATAAGGGTCAAAAACCTCTCACTCAATTCATATAAATAGTATATATATATATATATTTTATGAGATGTACCTGGTCTGCTCATGCTGGAGGGAGTTTGGGTCAGAGATGAAGAACCGCACTCTAAATATTAAAAAGAACGGAGCGGAACCTGAGGGAATAACAGTGAGAGAGAGAGAGAGAGAGAGCAAAGGACACAGTCAGAGGAAAAGGACCTCAAAAAAAAAAAAAAAAAAAATTGCAAGCAACAGATATTCATTGATCAGAGTTACATTGAAGCTCAGTATCATAGTATTTCTAGAAAAAAAGGAAGGAAACTGTGGTTTTGGCAATTTCCCAGAAATCTAAAGCAATTTATTAAACCGTAATTTAAAGTTCAAAAAGCAGGTGGGCACTGAAGAGTGAGCTGCAATCACCGTCTGTGCCTTACTGCATGCACATCACGTCTGATGACTCAAGTAAGTTGATTAATTAAATCAGCCACCTCCAATTCTCATGAGAAAACAAACACGTGTCTCCTGATGCGCTTTTAAAGGAAACTAAATTCTTTGTGCTCCTATGACATAACTCATATTACACACTCATCAAACATGTGCACTCTATGCGAGCATGAAATCTGATTCCACAGAAAGCCCTGCAGATTTCCACAGAATTCAAACAGCATTCTATATATCCATTTCTATATGTTTATCATAACTGCATTTAATAATTTCTTTAAAAAATATTTGTTATAGCTGACCAATATTAAAATGCTATATTATTTTGTCGAAATACATAAATAAAAATAATTGATAAAAAAAAAATAATCATCTTAAATGCTGCAACTTTAAATGAACATTAAATGATGGCAAAGGGAATCTAAATGTAAAAAGTAGGGGGAAAGTGCATGCAAAATGAAATAACCAATATGATTTTCCACCACAAATGTAAAACAAATATATTGACTCCAGGTGGGCCTGTGTGTGTGTGTGTAGTTTCTCTCTCACCCTTCAGCTGTTTCTTAAAGTGCTTGTTAGGGTCCAGCCACTTCTGAAATGACAGATTTAATCAGTTCAACTACTGAAACCATCATGTTTCTTAAGACAGAGCATTACTTTTCTCTATTTCTGCTCTTTTGCAGCCACACATTCATTTACCGGAGAGCTGGATGTGTCCTCGCTGATCTGCAGGCTGAAGTACTGTTTTTCCACTATGTTAAGGTGTTCGCAAGCCAAGTCGAACAGCAGATGACCAGCATCATGTTTCTGCAAGGCAATAACACATCTGTCTCATTAGGAATTGTACCAGTTTACCAAACCTATATTTATAAAGTGACCATAATCTACAGCGGTTAACATACAGTAGTAACATAACAAAAAAACATAAATTGTGAATATTATCACAACTGTTTCCTATTTTAATATATTTAAAATGTAATTTATTCCTGTGATGGCAAAGCTGAATTGTCAGCAGTCATTACTCACTCTTCAGTGTCACATGATCCTTCAGAAATCATTCTAATATGATGATTTGATGATCAAGAAACAACTTATCAATGTTGAAAATGGTTGTGCTGCTTAATATTTTTGTGAAAACAGTGATACATTGTATTCAGGATTAAAAAGAACAAGTTATTTGAAATAGATTTTTTAGATAGAATTGTTTTTGTTATATTGTAAAGGTCCCTAACGTTTATGGTCACTTTTGGTCAATTTAGTTTAGTTTATTTATTTACAGGGGCAATGCACATTAATAAACATAACTGTAAACGTGCCAGAATTAACCCAAAAGGCTATTTTTCATCTGTAGACCCTTGACAGAATGTTAAAAGGTCACCCTAAAAACAAAGACAGAGCATCACACATATACACATCATATGGAGAGAGAAGATAAAAAAAAAAAAATACAGAATACAAAAATCACACACAATCAGAAAAATCGCTACTAAAATACAAAATATAAGTGAATTATCTAAAACAAAGTAAACATGAGAGAAAGAGAAAGAGAGAGAGAAAGATGGCAACAGGAGAGAGCAACATAGCCAAGAGCAATTAGTACAAGGAAGTCTATTGTCAAGAATACAATACTAATGTTGACAGTGCTGAGTTGTCAGTAACCATTTTTTAAGATGAGACTGAAAAGAGCCAAAAGTATGTAATCGTCTAATTGTTGATGGGATGGAGTTCCATTCCCTTGCAGCTTTGACTGAAAATACAGACTGACTGAACTTACTTCTTTTGAAAGGAATAATACAGTCCCCTCTTTCCCCACCCCTTGTAGATCTGTGAGCAGTTGTTCTAATATTCACAAACTGTTTTAGTGGTGAAGACAAGCTATGCATAGTCTTAAACAGCAGACAAATATGTACATATTTGATCAAGTTATCCCAGCTTAGCAAATTGTATTTCTTTAATATTGAGCAATGATGAAACTGAACTGATTTCTTATCAAGAGTTTTTAGTGATTGTTTATACAAAGACTCTAGTGGTTTCAGAGTAGTAATACTGGCTTGCGACCAAGTAGTTAAACAGTAAGTAATATGAGAAATAATCATGGAATGCATATACATCAGAGCGGCGTCAGACGACATATAATCACGAATAAATCTAAAATTTGATAAACTAAATCTGACCCGGTTACAGACCTTTATAACCTGCGCCTTAAATGAAAGTTTGGAATCAATCAGAACACCAAGGTACTTATATTCAGATACAACTTGTAATCTTTCCCCTGATACAAATACATCTGGCACTACACTTAAATTCTTAGTTTTGGTGATAAACATACACACTGTTTTAGAGATGTTTAACTGTAAGCAGCATTGTTCTAGCCAAGCTGCAACATGAACCAAGGATTCTGTAAGTTCATTTGCAACTTGTGACACACTACTTCCGTGTATAGTTTCAAGTTTTATTTGTCACATACACGACTATACAGAGATTGTATAACCAGCAGTGAAATGAGAGTCGGGTCCGCTCCATGGACAGTGCAAATATTGAAAAATACAACACAAGGGAAGTATACATAAAATAAAATTAATAAAAAATAAGATATAAAGAATAAAGAATAAAATATAAAAGAATGTGCATGACAGTATGCTGTATAATTAAATATTAAGATAAGCATGACTGTACAGAGAGGAATGTGCATATAAATGATATATATAAATGACAGTGTCATCTGCATACATTTGAATGTTAGTGTTAGGACAGACGGATGGAAGATCATTGATGTACAACGTAAAAAGTAAAGGACCCAGAATAGATCCTTGTGGAACACCAGTGGATATACTTAGGGGAGCTGAATTATAATTCTGTATACTAACATACTTGACCTGCTCACCCTGTGGTCTGTGTGGGTTCTAATGCCCCAGTATAGTGACACAACTGTAAAAAGCCCGTCTTTCAGAGACTGAGACGTTAAACCGCACTCTCTGTGACTAAAAATCCCATGGGTGAGGTGGCTGTTCCCTCCACTGGCCCTTGTCTATCATGAATATGAAAATACTAATAGTAGCTGGTGTGTGGTGAGCAGCAGGTGCTGCACACTGCAATAAAATAATTAATTTCTTTCAAAATATAATTCAATGATGCGCTTTGGGTGTAAATACACAATGCGCTGAACATTTATTTAACTATATTCATAATGAGAAAGTAGATTCGAACTTAAAGTATGTGGAGAGAAATTAAAACAAGAGGTTTAGAGTGTCAAAGGCCTACAGTCAAGAAACACAGCCCCGACGACCCCTCCTGTCTAATAGAGACTTGACCAGTGAAGTAGCATTTGCCATCTCAGTTGAAGCTCTGAAGCCAATTTTTCTATTGCATTGGAATAAGCAAAAGAACTATTATTTAAATAATTAGTGATTTGTGCAGCCATCACTCTGCAACAGACTATAGCACATAGCAGAGTCACCACTTTTGAATATAGGCAATTTAATGCTTTCTTGGCTGAATAAAATAATTAATTTCTTTCAAAATATAATTCAATGATAGCAAATGAGATGTAATCAAACATGCTGAAATGATGATAACATTTATTTAACTATATTCATAATGAAGTTTAAATAATTAAATTAAATTGAGCATTTAAAAACTAATTTTGATTTAATTTATGGAATTTAATTAGCAGAGAGATAAACTCTTCTATTATACAGTCAATGTTATCAGTCACTGTCAATAATCAAGTCAGAATCATTTTAATACTGCATATGCCCTCTTATCACTCACACTGACTTCAGACTATTCTGCCTGACAAACGTGCCTGTGTGCACGTGAGGGTGGGTGGCTGTCCTTCAGAATATGAAGCCAAGGTTGCAGCAGTGCAATATGGAACATGAGAAGAGAAACTAATATCATCAGACTGTAGGCAAGCGGACATTCCTTCTCTCTCTCTGGGGCTTTAACAGTGGCATGTGTGTATGTTTGGACAGATCGGCGCGTCCAAGAGCAGTGATCTTGTTTCCAAGCACGCACCATGGGGATGTCATCTCCCGAACCCTGTCACATATGCACACCTACCAAAACAAGGAGTCAGACAGGTTAAACGCAAGCACTTGTTCCAAACGTGAAGGTGACGATGACGAAGATTATGACTACCTGTAATAAAATAGCGTGACACATGTGCAGATCTTCTGTACATGCCGTTCCAATGTTATGAAACGAATGTGTGCAGTACATTTAAAAAACATGTTGTGAATTGCATCCGATGACGAGACCTGAGCAAATCCCTCGTAACTATAATTATACATCCTGTGCAGAGAACGTTCCACCCCAAATGATGGATGGACAGGTCAGCACAGATACTGTGCCTATGACAAGCTCACCGAAATTAATGAAAATGTAAAAGAAAAAAAAAAAAACATCTTAAGAAAACATATCACATATATAGTGATTACAAATTTATAAAATGATAAATCTAGGTTCCAATGTAATTGTATATAAACTGAAACATTGTGTTTAAATGTTTAACTTAGCCACTTCCTGACTCAATGTATATTCAAAGAGCCCCCTGGCCCAGACGTGGATTCGTTAGGTTGATTGAATTAGTGTCTATCTTTCGGAGGCCCCTGGCCCAGACGTGGATTCGTTAGGTTGATTGGATTAGTGTCTATGCATTTGATTATGTCCCTCATGTGCTTGCTTTGTTTGATTTTGGCTCCACCTCCAAGAATCCCTCCTCCAAAAATGCCTATAAATAACCTTGTAAAGTCACTTAAGATTTAGACTTGGATGACTGCAGCGACGCACAGCGAGTTCTCAATAAAGAGTAACTTCTGCTTGAAAGATATCCCAACGTCTCCTGGTCTCTGCTTCGACGAAGGAAAAAGTTCACAACAGATGGTGCCGTGACTCGGATAGAGTTCCAGCTTCCTCACCTGAAAACTTCCAGCTGAACAAAGATTCCCAGACTGAATTTTTCTCTCAACCAAGGGTTGTGGTGAGTGCTGTCTCTAATCCAAAAGAACCTAAGACCAGTACAAATTTGTTTATCCTCTGCGCCGTCAGAGAAGAGTTAACAGACAGCTGTAGGGTTTTGTTAACTAAGTTATCCTCTAAAAAATATTTTTAGAGATGAAGTTTATCCTCTGTTTCAGGCAGGGAAGTTTTAGCATTACGTGCTAATATTGTTTATCCTCTGTTCAGGCAGGGAAGTTTAGCATTACGTGCTAATATTGTTTATCCTCTGTTCAGGCAGGGAAGTTTTTGCATTACGTGCTAAAAAGTTTATCCTCTAAAGTTTTTCTTTTAGAGATGAAAAGTTTATCCTCTGTTTCAGGCAGGGAAGTTTTTGCATTACGTGCTAAAAAGTTTATCCTCTGTTCAGGCAGGGAAGATTTATCCTCTGTTTTAACAGGGAAGTTTAGCATTTCGTGCTAATAATTTTGGTTTATCCTCTGTTTTAGCAGGGAAGATTAGCGTAAAGTGCTAGTAATTTCTGTTATCCTCTGCTTTGCCAGGGAAGGTTAAAAATAGTTGATGTGTTAACAAGCGTACCCTCTGTTGAACAGAAGTTTTTAGTGTTTTGATTGTGTGGTAACAAAGAAACTCACAAAATGTTTAGAAAGAATGCTAGACTGATCCCCACAACAGAAAAGAGTGGTCTTGCGACTCCTTTGTGGTCAGATAGCGAATTCAAATCACTGTTAGGAGTGCAAATGAACCTAATAGTCACTGAGAAAGTTAGACAAGAACTAACTCAGAAATATGAGATCCATCCAGATAAGACTTGGTCTGTAGATGAGTGTAAAAAGGTACTAGGAGCATGTATTCGCAAGAACAATGTGAAAGGCATTATCTGCTGCCACAGAGAATTTGGTTTAGCGCTAGCTACACAACAGTCTCAGCGTAACTCAGAGTTAGAGGAACAGAACAAAGAGCTCTGTGCTAGAGTATCCTCTTTGACTAAGAAATTGAACCTCAAGAAAGCTGCAGCAAAAACTGATGTGGAAGTTAGTCAGCCTGATAACATTTACCCTGATTTACAAGCGTTTTTTGAAACAGATGTAGCTCTCCAATCAGTAACTGATGTGCCGGTAAATTCCGTCAATGTGTGTGGTGCCAGGAAGAGATCTCAGGGAATTGAAGGAATTGAAAGTGTTCCTCCCAACTCTTCTGTTGTCCAAGTACAAACTGTTGCCAAAGCGCTAGGACCTAAAGATATAGAGAGACTATCCCAGAGCTTACCTTCAGCACGCACACATTTTTCTGAATTTAGAAGAACATTGATCAGTAAAATGCGTCTTTATGACATGTCGTTGGCAGAAGTCACGCAGCTGATGTCACAAATCCTAACTGAATCTGAATTCAACAGTTTTGAATCTGCTGTTACTTCTGAACTACAACATGCCAGTAAAAGCGATTTGAGAGAAGGTGTTTTGGAAATTCTAAAGAATATCATGGGACCCAAAATAGACTGGTCCAGAATCACTAACTGTGTGCAAAGGATAGAAGAATCTGTGAGTGAATATACTGAGAGATTTTGTCAGTCAGCTGTAATTTACAGTGGAATTGTTTTTGACCCTGAAAGTGTGCTGGAGGACAAGGGACCCTGGTTCGTATCTGGTCAGATGGGCTTGTAGCCGAATACAGAAAAGCTTTACCCTTTTTAGATCTAACTTGGTCTAACAGAACTCTCAGAAGTAACCTAGACAGGTTAGCTACATGGGAAAGAGATGCTTGATGTCAAGGCAAAAGTAAGAGTAGCAGCAGCTACGTTTAACACAACGAAACAAGACAATAGATGGTCTAAAAGAGAAAGTAAATGCAAATACTGTGAAAAATTAGGACATTGGGAGAAAGAGTGTAGGAAGAAGTTGCAAGATAGTAAAAGAAATGCTATGCATAATTCTGCTCCTTCTCAGCCTGCACACAACCCTGAAGTAGTTCCGCCAGTGACCACTGAAACTGTAGGACAGCTAGTTCAGGCTCTTCTAAGAGCACAACAAGACCAAGAAAAAAACTAATTGTTGGGGCTGTGAGTAGCTACCTTTCTCCTGTAATCCAACACAATGACCAAAGAATTTTTGTGAAAGGTAGCATAAAAGAGAAAGAGATTGATTTTTTGCTTGATACAGGTGCAGAAATTACAGTAGCAACTCTCACAGCCCCGAATATTGTTATACCGCGTGCACCAGTCACGAACCCATCCTCATGTATGATGTCTGCAATGACTGAATTTGTGTTAGAGGATGAAGGCGAAATGACTCATGATTGTGTTACGCTTACATATGCAGCGACAGGTGAAATAGCAGAAACTCCCATAGAGAACGCAGAATTGGAGTTGTTTGTTGATGGTTCAGCTCAAGTTATTGAAGGTAACAGACGAGCAGGATATGCAGTAACGTCCACCACTGAAGTAGTTGCTTCAGGTCGTCTTCCAGATCATTTTTCAGCTCAAGCTGCAGTATTGTGTCAGGGAAGGAAAACTTGGACTCATGTGTCACACTGTAAAGTTGTTCCCCCACCTACAGGGATAGGATAGGACACACGGACCAGTGAGGAGCCCAGGGAAGAACCGAAAGCAACAGGCTTCGGGGGCCGACCCTGCGGTGAAGATTTCCTCATAGGCCTTTCCCCATCCAATAGTCCATCCTTACCTCACTGTTCTTTAGGTGTCGCAGGAATTGAGAAATAGGGAAAGAAGGAACAACAATAGCAGACTATATTTGAACAGAGGATACAACCCTAATGTTTGCAGACTCTACAACAAATACTGCTATGTGCCGTTGTTCTCTTTTGTTTTGGTTTTTTCTTCCTCTGTGCAGATACCACTTGATGGCCGTCCTGAGATCCATATGCACCGCCCTTCTCACCTGCGGATGAAGCCACAACCTCTAGAAGACAACTAGACCCATTGCCGAGCCAACTATCACACAAGAAAGAGAAAAGAAAGAAGAAAGAAAAAAAAAAAATACACAACGCAGAGACTCACATACGGGAACTTCAGTCATCCATTAACATGATCAAGATTTTCGTACTATTAACCATCATGGACATCACGCAAAGTGTAGACCCCAGAAACAACATATTCTTAGAGCTGATGAATATGTCAAGAAATGCCTTGTTTGCTGGAAAGAACGTTTGCATGCCGCACGCACCTTCAGTAGGAGCAGGAATCCCATGGGTGGCACACCCTATCTCCAAATGTGATACGTGTACCTTATTCGATCATCATACCAGTGGATTATACAACAAGGATACATGTCACAATGTAACAATTCCTCCAGCTTCTTCGTGTTGCATTCCTGGACTACCATCCTGCAACCTAACTTCAGCTACTCCCATCATGACAGATCTACTCATGCCAAGGATGTTCTATTGGTGCATGGAAAATCATGCTCCAGCATCAACTACACTGGGTGAAATTCCTCGTGAACGTTGCAGCTTTGTGATTGAAGGAAGAACCGAATTCGATGTGTACGTTACTACATCAGATACGAAAGAGGAGAATGAATTAAAAGAGTGTCTCTACGGGAACCCATCCCTACCGAAACTTTTTGCCATAAATCAGTGGTGTATGATTCCCCCACCGACTGGCACTTTGTGGTTATGTGGGACTTCTGTCTACAGCATCCTACCCAGCCAATTCAATGGCAGGTGCACCCTGGTTTATGTCCTACCAGCCATCAGAGAAAATACACACTCCACCTCAAGTTCTCCACATTTACAAAATTCAGCTTCTACTAACAAAGATGCCTGCATTCCAGGATTCACTTGTGTACAAACGTGGTGGTCAAGAACTCTTGGTGCATTAATCCCATCGTATGGTGTCATGCAGGCTCTCGATCAAGTCAGAAGCCTGTCGGATTCTGTACAGAAATTGGCCAATGATACGGTTTTGGCCCTGGGCAACATCAAGGACACTCTGGCCTCGCACAAGATGATGATCTTACAGAACAGAGTGGCCTTGGATTACATTCTTGCAACACAAGGGGGAGCCTGTACCATTATCGGTCCTGAATGCTGCACCGGGTTAATGGATCCAACAGAGAACTTGAACAAAATCCAACAAGACATTCTTGGTCTTTCAGCAAAATTACACCAGATGACTGAAGATAATTCTTCATGGTTCGGAAACTTGTTAGGTAAACCCTGGCTGTGGATCAAGGACATAGCAATTCTGCTCTTGTTTCTCCTACTTGCGTATTATCTATGCATCCACAGTATCAAGTGTTTCGTTCAGCAAATGACGCCCGCCTCTCACGAGGAAATGACAGTTCCAACCAGAAAAGAGTATTACCCGTAAGAACTTCACGGACCCTAATTGCATGTTTTGTTTCTGTGTCAGCATGCAATTACAGATAAGCAACACAGAACATGTACAATGTGCCTGTAACGATTACAAGTTACAAGATTTAACTTTTAAGTGTCTAAATTTGTATTTTGTGAGAGTTATTAGAACTCTCAAAGGGGGAATTGTGGTATTACAAATTTATAAAATGATAAATCTAGGTTCCAATGTAATTGTATATAAACTGAAACATTGTGTTTAAATGTTTAACTTAGCCACTTCCTGACTCAATGTATATTCAAAGAGCCCCCTGGCCCAGACGTGGATTCGTTAGGTTGATTGAATTAGTGTCTATCTTTCGGAGGCCCCTGGCCCAGACGTGGATTCGTTAGGTTGATTGGATTAGTGTCTATGCATTTGGTTCCTGTACTGCATTTGCATGCTTTGTTTAGATTGTCTCCACCTGTTGTATCCCTCCCCCTTTGAAAGGTATAAACTCTGCTGTGCTGAGCAATAGTTAGACTTGGATGACTGCAGCGACGCACAGCGAGTTCTCAATAAAGAGTAACTTCTGCTTGAAAGATATCCCAACGTCTCCTGGTTTTCTCTTCTGAGTTTTCTACACCTTAGAGGAAAAAGTTCACATCACATATATAGTGATTTTAGAAACAGTCAGCCTGTTTTTAAGATCACACTGATTGTGGGAAGCACTTTAACTTTTCATAACATCAAAATGGTGCTGCATGCTATGAGGTCATCAACATGCAGAATCAAAACCGTCAGCTTCTAAGCATTTGGGTTTCATTAACTCTCTCTTACTCATCCATTTCTCTACTTCATAGACACTTACACACTCAGTCACACTCTCTAGGTCTAAACATGTTCTCGCATTGTTTTTCACACTCTTCTTTTCTCCTCCCAGCACAGTCCAGGAATGTGGACTATTTTACTACCCAAAGAGACCAGAAAGAGCGAGAAAGAGTTTCACTGTTAAGGCTGATTCAGAGAAACACTTTCTCCTACGTTCTCCTTAAAACCACAGTAAAAGAGTGAAATATACTGAAAATTTCATTCCTTATGGTCCTACACTGTCAAAGGGTGATCAAATGCAGATGTTACGGGGGAGGACATTCATGCATCAGTCACAGCCAAATTTATATTGAAAGCAGAAAGCAGCTTTGATCTTCAAACACACTCGGTACAACAGTGTTCATTAATGTTCTGTGGAAAGTGTATTTTGTATGTTGCATATTTTATGTTATTCTGTCTTGTCACTTGTGTTCTACATAGCCTACATACTTTATATACAAATCTGTGTTTTCATTTGTAAAAACAATACATAAAGTAAGTAATGTTTTTAATACTATACTAAAAACGCAGTTTGGTTTGGTCGACATTTATAATTTTAATAATTGGCTGTATGCAAAAACAAAATAAGGTTTCTTTACACTGCCAAGTTAAGGCTGATCTGTGCATGCTTAAAATTGAGTGTAAAGATATGATCAAAGACTATAGAATACCCAAGACATGTCACTCCTATAGTTTTGAATGGGGAAAAATGCAACGCTTAATATGGCCGCTCAATTGCAGGAAGCCCCGCCTTCTGAATGAAAGAGCCAATCGCTAATCGGTAAAGTCAGTGCTCATGCAGCTGCCGTTAGAAGTCCCGGTTGCTATAGAAACAGTCTGCGCTCTGAGACACGCGCTCAGGACTGCACATGCGCACTGGCTGATCTAGCCTGAGAAATAAGCTTTTTATAACGCTATTTTAGCAAAAGAAACAACATTTATGACACAGTTGTTGTCCGATTTCATTGTTTGCTTCACTAGGCTATTTTCAAATTTAACTTCACAAACGCACGCATTTTACTATTATATCCTTACGTTTTAAACATAGGTCGTAAACATAACATTGTGGGTGGGACTAACAAGAAACGGACGAATCATCATTTTGACAAGTGTATGATGATGCACCTATAGGAAGAGGGAAAACTAAGAAATGACCTGTAATTGACCATGAAAACAAGCGTTTAATATTTTTAATAAATAAAGTTACAGTGAAATAAGACGTTTATTAGTATCGTTTAATAAATTACATCCATTTGAAAAATTACAAACTTCTCATTGGGTGGGCCACAGATGAAAGTGGGTGGGCCCGGGCCCACCCAGGCCCACCCGTAGCTACGCGACTGCTCTGACCCTCCTTGACCCCTAGGATCACAATATACAGTTGTAATTGCTATGTAAATGCACCTCTGATCAATATTAAACAGTCTGTGTAAAGACACTTAAATGCCACTTCAGAAGCGCTTCTGTGTCACCTTTGCGGTGTAAATTTGGCATATGTCCCCATTTAAGGCGTCTTGACATCGCCAAGTTAGGGCTGCTCTGTTCCTGCTCAAAATTCAGCATAAAGACATAATGCTGCACAAGAGCCAGACAAAATTATGCCTGCGCTAACCCACCTCAATCCTAATATCAAAGTATACAGTTGTAATTGCTGTGTAAATGCATTTATGCCACCCCTGAGCAGAAGTAAACAGTCTGTGTATAAACACTTGCCACTTCAGAAGCACATCTGTGCCACAGTCAAAGTGTAAATTTGGCATTAGAGAATTAAAAATGCGTGTATATACTGTATATACAGTATGTTGATGTTTTGGCAGTACTGTATGCAAAACAATCATGTTAATAAAATACTTTGTAATTTGAGAGAGAGAGAAATAGTGAGAGAGAGGCAGTGAATTTGATACATACATAAATCTGTTGTCCTAGGGAAATACCATGTTATTTGATACTAACATTATGACAATTCATGTTAAGAGCCTGCAGTTATTTCAAATTAAGCAACACTAAATCACTCTTATTTTCAGACCTTACCTTACAGATCCTGATCGCTCTCTGGGACTCTTCTGCAGTTGCCGAAGTTGTATCTCTGAGACTAGGGAAATTATAGTGACCTAACACAGACGTTTAGCAGGATTTGTCTCACTTTCTGACAAAATAAAACACACTTCAGAAGTCTAAAGTATATGTCTGTACTTTCACTCACACGTTTGGAAACAGTTTGGCGAGCATTAAAAGTTAATGTTTACCAGTAGCTCAGTTAGAAAGCGCTACACGCTCGAGCTCACTTTTGAGAGACGCGATATTTACGAGGTAGGAAGTGTAATTACTTCAGACCATACTTAAAAACAAAAGCCTTTCCGACTCTAAACACGGCAATATAAAGTATTTGAAACACAATAGCAAGACATTTCAACACGAGAAACAAGCAGCTCAAAGTTTTTGTGTGAGACACGGGTTTTTCTGGGTGTGACGTCTTACGTTTCTGACTCAAGTCCACGCTGATCTGCTCGGTCTCCGGTTCTGTCAGATCTCAGAACCGAACTGTCACGAAACCGAACAGCACTACACCAACATTTGGGCTCGAATAAACGTTTCGGATTAAACGGAACTACAAGTTTAGGAGCTTATCGCGATATCTCCCAAGAAGAACCATTCAAGAGTGAACAGATTTGTTGTTTTTAAAGCCAAATATACGTCATTTGGCATGTTCCTTCTCCAGCCCACAAATCTGGGGTCCAAACGGGACATTTCCACAGCATAGAAAAGCGTCAGAAAGTTACCTGCTTGAGGTGCTGTCAATCTCTCTGCGATGCTAGAGGTGCTTATAGTTCCCGTGATGAGAGAAAACTTTCCATGTTAAGGCGATCATGGTTGCAGGTGTCGGTAAACTTCCGGATTATGTTTTTTTTTCTCCGGTTTCCTTCGGGAGGGCACTCACGGCGTCACTGCGCTCAACGCGAGTTCAAGATTTATCGCGAACATGTAGCAAATGTAGTGTTATTATGTTTCCATTCTTACTGATAGTGTGCTTACAACACGTTTCACAAATTTCATGATATGCATGTGATTGTCAACCCACGTATGGACACTTCCGAGTTTACACGAGCCTTCTAGGCGTGATTCGTGCTGCGCGAGAACTCTGGAATTCCAACGGGTGCGCGCAGTCTCAGGTGCGTGTGCCCGCCGGTTTAGGGCGCTGCCTCCCCTGAGTCAATACTGCACACGTGAGTCCAGGAAAACTGCATGCAAACTGGTCTCCCAGCCTAGGTAGGCTGGTTTTAAATGGTTTTTAGGCGCCCTTCAGATAGTCAGGGTGGGAGATCAGCTGGCCACCCAGCTAAACACCAGGCTGGGAGACCTGCTTAAAACTGTTCAGAAAACAGGCAGATGACCCTCAGGCTTGTTGGTATATGGCTGGCCAAATGACTCCAAATGTGACCCTGGACCACAAAACCAGTCATAAGTAGCACAGGTATATTTGTCACAGTAGCCAACAATACATTGTACAGGTCAAAATTATCTATTTTTTTAATGCAAAAAATCATTAGGATATTAAGCAAAGATCATGTTCCTTGAAGATATTTTGTAAATTTCCTACCATAAATATATCAAAACTTACTTTCTGGTTAGTAATATGCATTGCTAAGAACTTCATTTGGACAACTTTAAAGGCGATTTTCTCAATATTTTGATTTTTTTTTTGCACCCTCAGATTCCAGATTTTCAAATAGTTGTATCTCAGCCAAATATTGTCCTATCCGAACAAACCATACATCAATGGAAAGCTTATTTATTGATGTATAAATCTTAATTTTTAAAAAATGACCCTTATGTCTGGTTTTGTGGTCCAAGGTCACAAATGGGAATTAATGGAGCTTTTACTCATAAATGAGTTTTTTAAAAGTTGACCATAGAAACAAAATTTTAAGGAAGTTGAGCCACTTTGTTTGCACTATTCGAGTGTTTTGGATTTCTCTTGTACCCAAGAAATTTTAAGAAATTAAAGATTAACATTTAGCCACAATGTGATTCTGGTCTTGCAACAAGACAAGCAGCTTAGATTTAAAAAAAAACATCTACAATGACGTTATTGAGAGTCTTGTGCAAATGTAGTGTAGCTCAATATGAGCACATAAACGAGGCACCTCATGTGGCTGTGATCAGGCATCGAGTCGATTTGGGATGCACCACAGCTACAGAGTGATATCTTATTAGTTCTGACAAATGTGTGTGGGTGGCCACCAGATCACTCACAATTTGTTTCTAGATTGTTAACTGTCTCCCAATGAGAAACCATGAGGTAATTTGACAAAGATACATGGATCTGTGCATGTATATTTATGTGTCCATAGTGTCATCTTTCTGATTCAGAAACTAATCAGGGCTGACTGTCCCTTAACCTTCTTCTTGCCAAATATAGAGTTAAATATTTCCCCACCCCTCTGTGATATCAGAGAGATGAGTGGATTTCTTGGAAGGTAGCCTTAATAAATCATTGGGTGTTGCCCACCTATGTGATATTTCAAAGCGAGTACAAGGAAATTAAATGGTGTCAAACAAATTAAAAATCCCAGTGGATTATTAAAGAAAAACATTTGAAATATTTGGTTGGGTTTTAGGCATGCAACTTGATTATAGACATAATCAAGTTATAATTAAATTTATTTTATAATTTATAATTTAGCTTTAGGAACTAGGAAGGATCACAGACACAGACAAAAATGTTGGTCTAAAGGTTGGTACCTTTAGACACTGGGGTGGTACACACAAAATATGAATATTAAAATAAATAAATAATCAATATCTGTTTATTATATAAAAATGATAGAAAGTTAAATAGTAAATACAGAATAGGCCATAGAAAACAACTGGTCTATCAACTGAAAAAAACACTGCAGCAGTAGTAATTTTTTTATTTTATTTTTACATTATTAAAAATAAAACATTATTAATCTGCAATGTGTTCTTTTATTTTAGGTACTCTTAATTTCTCTTATTGCTTTCATTGGTTTTCAGAATGGATAGTCATACAGCATTGTAAAATATATTTGAGTGCTGAATGCAGCAACTGACAAGAATTTAGAGTGTGCTGTAATAAAACATGTTATTTTACTACTACTTCCTTTCAAGAAGCAGAGGTTCCCCATTTAAAAGGTCAAAAGTTATTTTAAACTGACACTGACATGACCCTAGCCCTAAATTATACCATAAACACTATGACATAACAGTCTTGACAGTCTTCACACATTTCTTCTCTGATTTTCACTTCCCTCACCCTTTTATCTTTCATTGTGTAATCTAGCATTAATCCGATATAATCTATCTCTCAAGCTTTATATTACAGTACGTAAACCAGTCTTTAGTGTTATTATACCTCTGTATGTGTAACAACATTTGCTTGTTTATCTTAAACTGTTGTTGTCATTGCATTGAGACTGTTAACAGACACTATACTTGTTGAGGTTGCTACATTTTCAGCATTAAATTCAAATGCATGAGCATTAATGTTTCTGTGTGTTTTGCATATGTGTATTTGGCTGTGGTGACAAGCAGGCATGCCAGTTATGTAACCTGTAAAGTTGGCTGATTGAGAGGGTTAACATGCCAACATGGCAATAAGAGAACTTTTAATTTATTAGGAGCCTAGACGGGTTGATGAGGGTTCCTCCTTAGGTATCAAAAAGTAGGATATAGTTAGCTATCCAAGAACAGTTATGAAACCCTCCACCCACAGGCCAACCACATTAGTGCGAAAAAGAAGTTATGTCCTGTCAATAATTTTAAGTGAGAAGGCGAGGTTCCTCTCGAGCAACCATTGTGCAAAATTAGTGTTCAATACGATATCGCTCGAGGTTGCTATGGTTACCCCCTCGCGAGCGCGACTTCTTCAGCGTCTATGTAGCGCGCTCTAACAACCCTGTAACTTTTGTGGCAACTGAAATGTTGTTTACAACGTTTTATATTTCATTTAGGTTCAACCTTTATGGAATTTATGGGATCGGAGTCGGACCCAGTATGTTAAAGAGAGAGAGGCGCTGTCCAATCAAGCAAGAGTCTTATGTGTCGAATAACGGGCGTAGTGACGTCACAGCTTTTGGGAGAAACCACGTGTCCTGCAAAAAATAGCCGGTCACGGTTCCTCTCATGAGGCAGCACTCAACCAGAACTGACCGGTAAGATAGCAGACTACCGACGCACTCACAAGTCACAGCTGTCAACCGGGGCTGTCCTTCTCGTCGAAAACATGGTGAAAAAGGCTAAAAGTCCCGTCACTTACGCAAAAATGAAGGGAATCGTTTCATATTTTACAGGTAAGCTCAAATACGTGGCAATTTCTCAAACTTTAATAAAAAGAGACATCTTGAGATTTTGGATCAGATATACCACAGAAAGTATTTGCCACAATAAATGAAATATTTCAATATATACTTTTACACTTTAACAACGTTATCTAAATGTAGGCTGATCTATCTATCTAATATATATACATATGGAAATTTGATTCTTTTTAAATTTGTAAAGGTGGGAAAAATATTTCATATGTGTATTTGAACACCCTTATAATGCAGTTATTTCACTAATTAAATATTTTGTGTTTTATTTTCTCAGCTTTAATTAAGGACAAGAAGCTCCGATCCAGCCACCCTATCTATCGACAGTGAGTTTCGTCCTAGTCATCATTTTCCATTGCATGATCTAAAAGTGAAGCAGCACATGGCTCTGTATGTATTCCAGTATAGAGTTCAGAAGATCGACTCATTATTTCTGCAAAGATCAGCTGAAAAATCAGGAATGACTTTAGTCCTTTGCACTACGATGTCATTACAGATTGACCATCAGTGTGCTTTTAAGATCATGACCTACTTATAGTAACATTCCAAAGTTAAACCAGTGGCCAAGTGCTGTTCTATATAGGTGTTGAATGACTTGACAATGAATGAGGCAGTTTTAGGAGAATACATAGACATAAAACTAAAGCTTAACATTTGTCTAAAGCACTTGCAATTTTTTCCTATATGGTTTCTTTCATTCCAGGATGGATTTCTTGCGACCTGAGGGTAGTCTTTCTGAAGATGACGGAGCAGCAGCTGTAAGTGAACTTTACAAGTTCATGTCCACTTGTGTGTTCTTGGCCTACATACAGATTAGCAATATCTTACTTTAAGTATTAATAAAGGTATCCAGTTCTTTCAGAGACATAAGGTAAAGTCAGCTGCATTGATTTGAGTTGCTGTACTGGTTGACCTACAGTAATCTATAGATGTAACAGGAAGTGGAGTGAACTATGCTGTGGTTTCATATGTCACTGGAGTGAGCTGCTGACTCGCTCTCTCTCTCTCTGATCTCTCTCCCAGGTTTGTTATAGTAATCCACAATCAGAGGAGCCACAGTCTCGGTGAGCAGGGTGCACAGATATCAAGCTATATGGATATAAACATATACAATTACACATAAATATTAATTTCAATATGATTTTAGGGTATCTGCGGCTGATTTTGACTACTTGAAGGTGATCGGGACGGGAAGCTTTGGCAAGGTATTATGTTTATAGCGTCTCACTCACTCACTTTGTATTTCTTTAATGTATAAATATTGAACCTTTGTTTGATTGTCTGTACTTAGGTGTTCTTGGCCACACACAGGGAAAATGGCAGATATTACGCAGTCAAAGTTCTACAGAAACACATCATCTTAACAAGGAAGGAGGTGAGTATGACTGTATGCATATGTGAGTATAATTATTTGATTCATAATGTGTCTGTGTGTATTCACTGTGTTGTTTTTTGTACAGGAAAGAAATGTCATGTGTGAGCACAGAGTGTTGTTAAAGACTCTTAATCATCCATTCCTGGTGAAGCTCCACTTCAGTTTTCAGACTAAGGACAGGCTCTATCTAGTGCTGGACTATGCATGTGGAGGAGAGGTATGTTTACTTGGCTACTAAATAGGGACATTCCATAAAATGTATTATTTTTGTATACTGCTAGTTATAAATACTATAACCTAACCCTAAACCACACAAAAATGTTATGCATTTTTTTAATTGTGTATGTATATACAATTAAAAGTGTTGTGTGTGTGTGTATATACATATATATATATATATATATATATATATTTTTTTTTTTTCCTCAATGTATTAATGATTGTCTATTTCATTTTTGCAGCTCTTTTACCATTTGCAGAGAGAGGGGGTGTTCGGAGAACCCAGAGCCAGATTTTATGCTGCTGAGATGGCCTGTGCTTTAGGATACTTGCACTCCCTGAAGATTGTCTATAGGTACCAACATTCTGAAATATCCGTGCCTCTATAATGCAGATAAGCCCATTCATATGTGCTTAGTGAGAACAAAATGAATACTAACTTCCAGCAGATTTGCAGTAATCCATCTCTCTCACGTGCTCACAGGGACCTGAAACCAGAAAACATTCTGCTGGATTCTGCAGGTCATGTGGTTCTGACCGACTTTGGCTTGTGTAAGGAGGGAATGAGTGGACGTGGCACCACCAGAACCTTTTGTGGAACGCCAGAGTACTTAGCACCTGAGGTTCTCCTGCAGCAGGAGTACGACAGGACTGTGGACTGGTGGGGTTTGGGAGCTGTTCTTCATGAAATGCTCTACGGCCTGGTAAACAAAACCACCAAATGAATGCTCATTTAAATAAATAATACAGGTAGATAGGTGTGTTTTACACACACACTCTTTCTCATTCCAGCCACCTTTCTACAATGCAGATCGTCTTGAGATGCTCAGAAATATTATTTATCAGCCATTGGTATTAAAACCCAGAGTGTCTAGTGCAGCCAGAGATCTGCTGAAGAGACTGCTAAACAGGGACAGGGCCAAGAGACTAGGAGCAAAACGTGACCTGGTAACCCAACAAGCACACACACATTCACGAACAATCTGAAATTCATTTGTCATGTAAGTGGCTAAATGTCATTTTGCCCTTTTTTTTGGCTTTTAGACTGAGCTGCAGTCTCATCCATTCTTCTCATCTATTCATTGGGATGAACTTGTTGCAAAGCAAATTCCTCCTCCTTACGTTCCCTTATTGGCAAGTTTTTTTTTTTTTATTAACGTATTTGTTGTTAAAGGGATCATTCACCTAACAATGAACATTTTTACTGTTTCAAACCAGCGCAACTTTTTTTCTTCTGTGGAACACAAAAGAAGATTTTTTGAAAATGTCTTAGGTTTTTTGTCCATACAATGAAAGTCAATGTTGATTTTCACTGTATGGACAAACTTTCTTCAAAATATATTTTCTCTCTGTTTTATTTCTTAGTCCATACAATGAAAGTCACTGGGTTTCAAAATGCTGACTTACACTGTATGTACAAAAACATTCTTCAGAATATCTTCTTTTGTGTTCCACAGAAGAAACAAATGCATACATGTTTGGAACAATGTGAGGTTGAGTAAATGGTGTGTGGGAGATGAGAGATGATTTCATACAGATAACATGTAAATAATTTATTTATTCTTCTTCTTAAGCCTTTTTGGCGTAAATAATTAATTTTTTTAACATGTCTGTATTTCAGTCTGGCCCTGGTGACCTCACAAACATTGACCCTCGGTTTACAGAACTTCCTGTTTCACAGTCGCTAAGAGCATGTGAGGAGTATGGAGCAACCTTTCCTGGCTTCACCTACATCAATGAAAACATTCTCTCACTGACTCGTGGACATTAAGACAGAATTCTGTCAGACCAATAGACACAACTAAAGCAAACTCTGAAACACAGTTCATTTTTATGTTAGCTGGACCAATGCTTTTGCACAAGACTACAAAGTTTCTATCAAATGTGACTCTGTCTTTTTTTAACACTTGTGTTATTTAATTCCTTTTTAGCCCTATTTGATAAAAAATAGATATTTGTACTGAAATACAATGATGAGCGGTGTTCTGACAATATGTGATGAGATGAAGTGAGACTACTGGTTACATCGGATGTTTGGATTGTAAAAGTTGTGAGATGGAATGAATATTAAACCTCAATGTTAATGAAATTGTGTTCAGATGGTATGGGTTAAGTGTTTTTGATGAAATTGTATGATCAGCAAAAGAATGTTCATTTTTCGAGTGGAAACAATTAAATTATTTTAAGCAAATGCGGGGTTATGGAGTATGTTTGATTATAAAAGGTTAATGTCTCAGTTAACCTGTTTTAATTCAATTATCAAAAACTTACATGCTTAAAGTTGTGCACAAGCGCTGTAAGTTACTGTAAATCGAGACCTGAAACACGAAGTAGCATCTGGGTCACGAAGTAGCACACAGTTGTCATCCACAGACCACTGGAATTTATCACTTGCGACTGCTTTGCGGGGTTTATTGCCATTTTTATCATGTTTTACAATGCTCTGTCTGCTGCCTAAATTTGGCTCAAACCTACTTTGAAAACAACGCGATAACCTCTGAGGGAAAAAAAAGTCACTTTTAAGCTCACAGCGCCATCTTGTGGCGTCGTCGCTGTCTTCCTTTTCGCCACTCTTGCCACAATGCGGCTGTCAAAACATTGTATTATTTAAAGTATACATTATGAACTTCAGTTTACAACTTGACGTGGTGTTATTTTATTAATAAGCCCTGCCTTTCTCTTTTTATTGCATATGACCAAAATATGCCCTTCAAAAGAGATTTGTGGAGAAAATCGGAACACGTGATTGTTACAGGAAATCAAATCATCACCACTACAAATACAATGACTGTAAACTGAAAGGATATTAAAATCCTAACGTTACTCTTAAAACGGCACGTTTCAGTGAGCACGCACTTTAAAGACTGCAAAACTGAACCATCGCAACCCCGTTCGAACGCCACAGACTGGCTCCGTTTTCGTTTAAAGTGCATGGAAAACCTAAAGAGAATCAAAACCATTTTCCTTATCGGTATTATTAATAAGGCCTTAAATTGTTTTATAGCAACAAGCGCCAAAAAACGAGTAGTAAATGCTAGAGGTCATGTAAGGACACACTAGGACTCAGTTGCTCTGGTTCTTTGTTACATTAAGTGCATCTGTCACACATATATGTTGCGATGAAGTTTATCTGGGCTGCAGAAGTTGGACAGACACATATTAACCCGCGCATGCGCAATAACGCCACCATCCAGCTCTAAATAAGAGTTAAGAGAGAAACGAGGTGAGTTGCACGTTTAGCAATAAAAATTACGTTAATGTCGTCACCTACGCAGTAAACAACGGTACTAACATAGAGTGCGTTTCTTGTTTAACACTTTTCAACCATTGCGGATATTTTCAACGAGGTTTAAAAACCGTAAAGATAAATAGAAGTGACAAGTTTGTGCAGAAGAAATTAAAAGCATGCAATTTGTTATTTCCTCAGGTCTGCATGCACCTGAGTTGTTATATTTATATACGAATGAATGGCAACTCATTCAAAGTGCCTCGGGAAATGTTTTTCTTTTGGATAAGCATGCGAAACTGTTGATTTGGTTTATTGTAGGATGCCCTGCTAATGTTACAGCTAGCCGGGGCTATCAGTCGGGCTAACGACATTCCGTGACAAGGGGAAAGTAAGGAGTTTGTTGACGAAGGAGAAAACATTGCGTTTTAATAAAACAAGTTGTACACTTGGCCTTCCCGTGTTGCCTGCAGGTCCGAGCGACGTGAATCAGACCAGAGAACTGTTATAATTTACACACTTTAAACGTGTCGGCGGCCCTTTGCTATGCTCCGCCATTTTGTGTGTCAGTCGAATGCTAATAATGGGCGCTCGCGCATTACACTTTATTTATGCTAAGAATAAATTCCGTCATCACTTGAAATATCCAAACAAACGTTTTTTCCTAAACCAGACGAGATTTTAGGTGATGTTTCCGAGGCGACGTTACTGTACTGTCTGGGATTTTGATGAAATTTTGATTTATGATAAACGGCAGGTCAAGAACGTATTACACTATTGCCTGCTATATACGAATGATAACGTGCTTAAATAACGACTTTATTATTTGAAAACAAATTCATCGTGGATATGTGCGTTTTAACTTGTCATCGCAAGTATCCGCGAGCTTTTAAAGCACAGATTTAACGAGATTCTTTTAAAACAAGGGAAAGCTGAACTTGTTCGTCTAACTTTACTTTTAATCGCTTTCCTCCATTAGTAACCACCAAAGTAGTTTAAATGTGTCAATGAGAGACTGCATACATAGCTAGCCCATAAAAATGGACATCATAACTATGTAGAAATACATATTTTGGTCCTCGTGTAAGTGCTTGGTGCGAGCAGCAGTCGCTCTCTAGCGGAATTGACTGGAACTGCAAGCGCCGCGCAGCTCTTTCGTAAGTTGCGGGCGTTTTATCAGCCGCAGTCAGAAGTCGTCATATTTGAATAATGGAAACAACAGTTTTGTGTTGTTTACTGAAACAATGTGTGCTGACCTACCTTATTAAAACGTCTTAGCGAATTTCATCTACCCTCTTGCCATATGGAAGTGATTATGATTAGGCCTATGAAGATCACTGACAATAGACATAGTACAATGATCAGTTTTTTACAACTCAAGTAATTTTTATTTGAAAGCTATGGAAATAAAGCATTTGTATCTTAGTCTCACATTATATTGCGTTCAAAGTTTTCTATGCCACTCACAGTAGGTTTTTTGGTCCCGAAATGCACGTGTGTATGCATTACAGAACTTTGTTGATGGGCCTCAACAAAGTCCTCAAGACTTAAAATAATTTAAAACAAGACCAAACAAGCATTAAAATAAACTGAAACAGCTAAAACGTTTTTAGCATATTTCTACAATATTTCATATTTTCATTCACCCCCTTTTTGTTTTGTTTTGTTTTGGAAGAACCAGGATTCCCACAGTCTTGGAAAACCTGAATATATGAGAAAGTCTAATTTAACTTTAAAAAATGCCATTGGCATTTTTATAATGGTTGTTGTACATTTTAGTAGTTATGCCAAGCTCTAAAATATCATGTAAAACATATTTGTAGTTTGATAAAATTTAAGCTGCTTAGTTCAGTCACCTGGCCAGGTCCTAACAGTATATTTTCTCTTTTGACCTCCATAGGCAAAGATGGCAGAGACATCTACAAGTGATGGTCCTGCCACAGGAGCCGATTTTGACATGATGAGTGCTCTTGACTGGAAGGACGGCATAGCCACCTTGCCAGGAAGTGACATTCAGGTACAAATATTTAATGTATATGATGCATAAAGAGTGGCGTGAGGGACATATTTGACTATTAGGAATGTGCTAATGCAAAAAAAAAACAATATCTGGTCTGTTTTTAGTTTCGGATGACTGAATTTGGCACCCTGGAGATCGTCACAGAGGTGGAGCCCAAAGTTAAAGAGGCAGAGCTTACAGGCCCACAGCCTCAAACTACAGGCACCAACAACACTCATTGTCCTGAGCAAAACAAAACATCAAATCAGACTGCAAAGCCCCAGTCAAATACAGAGCATCAGACAAGTACAGTGGGTGAGTACCAGTAACTCGCATGTATTCCTACCAAATCGAGGAATTATTTGCCCTTTAATTCGTTTTTGGGAACTCAGTATCTCTTTGCTTTCTTTCAGTTTCCACTGACCCCCACAGGCAGGCAGGGGACAACAACGCTGTGGAAAGCCCCAGTGTGAGTACAGTGCCCAATGCGATTGTTCCCATGACTGAGGCGACTGCAAACTGCAGGTCATGTGGTCACTCTGGTTCACGCGAATCCTTTCTACAAGGCAAATATTGCAGCGCTCCTTGTGTACAGCCCACCAGTGGCAGGTACATGTTTTTGGCATTCACTGAGATCTGCCAGTTGCACTGTTTATAGTGTATTAATTCTTTGGGTGTATGTGTGCAGGTCAACCCCAGCTGAGGCTGTCGAAGGGGAACGTTTAGGTAAACGTGTGAGAAAGAAGAAGAAGATGTTTATGGAATCTGGAGATGAAGAGGAGGACAACATAGAGGAGGAAGAGGTAATACACACACACACACACACACACATCCACCTCAAACAAAGGAGAGCAAATTCAGTATTAATGAGATGTACTCAAGTGGAATTTACTGTATTGCTCGTCTGCAATTTTTTTTTCTCAGGAGAAGGTTAGATCCTCAAAGGGGAGACGAGCAGCTAAAGTTGCTAGACTAGGTTGGTAATATTCATTTATCTCTCGCATTCATGCAGAAATACAAACTCTAATTAAAAACACTAGGCCTAATTATTTAATAATGTTGTTAAATGTAATCTATATGTAATTTCAAAATAAACATCCACACTGTACATTATGATGTTGTGATAGCATTTAAACAACTGAGTTTTTAGTCTTTGATTTTAATTGGACAAAACAGTAAAGAATTGTAATATTGGCCCTTTATCTGTTATCAGCCGTAACATGAAAATAATTTTTGGTTGGCCAAATACTTTTTTTATTTTTATTTTGCTGCATTTCATCTTGTATGGATAGTGTTTGTCTTGTATATTTTCACTCAGTTTCAAATGGTCCTTTATCCCATCCCATGTATTATCAATTATAATGATTTTTTTCATGTATAATCACTTAAATGCTTTTCTAAGTCATACAACTTGCCTCTATTTGATGCTGCGTTCATAGTGACTGCACCTCTGGTTAAGAAGAAAACCTGGAGTTGGTCAGCTTATCTAGAGGAGGAGAGAGCCATTACTGCTCCCTTGAAACTTTTTAAGGAGGTGAGAGACACAGCATATATAGCTTGTGTGTCTGTTCACAGTTATATAGGTAACATGGAATGATTAGGATCCTGATTAGGATGGTTAGTTTGATGACAATCCGTTTTTTTCATTAGAAACAAAAAAAGTGTTACTTGAACGAAAACAGCTCTGCAGCTGGAGGGATTTTTTTTAAATCATGAATTCTGTGAAATTCCGTAATTTTGTATTTGTGTGTGTTTGCAATACAGCACCAGTCGTTTCCTCAAAGCAGGAATGGATTTAAAGTTGGCATGAAGTTAGAGGGATTGGACCCCAGTCACCCTGCTCTCTTCTGCGTTTTGACTGTCGCAGAGGTAACCAGAGTCAAAAGTTACTGATTTTACTTGATATGTGATTTTTAATAAAAAAGCAAAATATGTTTTTAGCTGTGCTTATTGTAAGATGTGTATTTGGACATTTGTCTTCTGTTTCAGGTGCAAGGCTACAGGATTCGGCTTCACTTTGATGGTTACCCTGAGTGCTATGACTTCTGGGTAAATGCTGACTCATGGGATGTGAAGCCACCAGGCTGGTGTGAGAAAATGGGCCTCAAGCTATTGCTGCCAAAAGGTGCTTAATGTACTAATAAAGATGTACTGCAAAAATAATCTGTTGTCAAGGATACAACATGCAAAGCAGCTCTTGTGCAGAGCTCTATTTTTGTTCTCTGTAACATATTAGATGTGTTTTATAGATGTTTCTTTGTGTTGAAACTACTGAATCTCAATTTTCACTCTGAGTGGTGTGATTACAAAATGGTGTACTAGTTTTTATTCTGAAATTGAATATAGACGTATTGTAATTGACAAAATCATTGATTATAAATAATAGATACCACAAAATATAATTAAATAAATTAATCAAAATATAATAAAAATGTAATTTACTAACTATAAAATATATAATTAAATTATAATTAATTTAATTTGTTTCAAAAAATGGTTACGTTAGCATATTTTTCATGTTGTTTTATAACATTTGGAATGGACAAAACTGCAAAGTTTTTAGACACTAACATGTATTTGCTTTGAAAAATGCGAGACACGGGCAGTGAAAAAAAACGCAGGGTCTCGAGATGTGCTGTATTTTTAGAATGCCTTGTCATGCTCAAGATGCTACAAAAGTAGCAAGACGCGAGCGCAACAGTCAAACATGTCATCTAGTGTGTGTTTACAAGGAAAAACAATGGAAAAGTAGCACAGTGGAATGGAAAAATGTTGCATATGTCATCGCACATGCTGCTAGAATATTCAGTTTATTTAAAAAATACTGTCAAATGTATTGCATATGCTGTTCTTGTAATATTTGTGTGTTTGCTTACAGGCTGCAGAGATGGAGAGTTTAACTGGAACACATATGTAAAGAACTGTAGGGGTCAACTGGCCCCCAAACATCTCTTCAAGAGTCTTAATACAGTATGTCATTTTATATGCACACAATTATAAAATATATCTCATAGATTTTCAGTGTTAGTTTCTGTTCTGAAGATCATGCTGTCTTTTACAACCATGTGTTCTCTGCCATATTTAGTCGGTCACACCGTCAGGATTCCGTGCAGGGATGAAGCTGGAAGCCGTTGACAGGAAGAACCCATCGCTCATTTGTGTCGCAACCATTGCTGCTGCTGTCGACAACCGACTCCTCATTCACTTTGACAACTGGGATGATTCGTATGATTATTGGTAAGATAGTGTCTGAGCAGAATTCTCAGCATTTGAGTGTGCCCATGATTGTGTGAAAGGTAGTAAATGAATTGTGTTTGTTCTCAGGTGTGAAGCCAGCAGTCCATACATTCATCCGGTAGGGTACTGTGAGGAGGCCGAGTTAACGCTCACTACACCTGCAGGTGAGACTCTTTTCATGTAACATTAACCCCTGCAGTCAGTGCATCATTTACATTTCTTTCACAAATTATTATGGAATTCTGTTTTATATTTTGTGAGAATCATAGTAATACTATAAATACGAAATGTTGTTTCCAACATTAAATGATTAGCTTTTATTTCACATAGTGCTAAAGTCAAAATAAATAATACTATCTTATGAAAATATTTACAATGATGTACCTAACATTTTCTATTCAGTTAAAATTGATTAGTATAAAATCTTTTAAACTAATGAGCATGATGACGAGTGGTTTTAAGGTTATTTAACATCTGTTTATTTTTGTGTCTTAGATTATAAGCCTCCCAAGGTTTTTACCTGGGAGAAGTACCTTGAGGAAACTGGAGCCCAGGCTGCACCAGCAAGAGCTTTTAAACAGGTGAGGTTTGATTCACCCCACTGAACCATGAGAGGTGTAGTTAAATCATATATAATTGGTACAGTGTTATTTTAAATTAGTTATTGTGATGCAAAAGTGCAGAGTCAGCATGTATAAGATGGAAATAAAATTTACAAAAAATAAAACACAATTTGATCTGGTTCAAAGTTGTGGACATTTTATTATTTATTTATGCATTTCATGTTTTTATATGCATTGTAAATGACCTTTGATCTTTGGCCATCCAGAGATCACCGCATGGCTTCCAAAATGGGATGAAGCTGGAGGCAGTGGACAAACGTAATTCCATGCTTATCCGTGTAACCACCATCTCTGCTGTAGAAGACCACAGAATCAAGGTTTACATACAAATATATCTGCATCTCATGAGTGTAATTAAAAACCAACATGAAAATTTAAAAACCAACATGAATTAATTTATTTATGCATAGTATATGCATTTATTAATTAATTACTTTAGTAGTATATTGCAGTAGTTATTTCATATGCTGTATATCATTGCTAATAGTCTGTATATCATTGCTAACTCTCTGTGTGTTTATATATAGATCCATTTTGATGGCTGGAGTGAGGAGTATGATTATTGGCTAGATGCTGATAGCCCAGATCTGCACCCAGTAGGCTGGTGTCAGAAGACAGTTCATCCTCTACAACACCCCAACGGTAACATACTGTTCGACACATTTACATACAGTGTTTCCACACATGGCCCCACCAGACTCATAATCAAACTTGTAACTGTATCTATACCAGGTCCCAGAGATTCTCCAGTGCCTCCAGGACAAGGCTGCCCAACCCCAGGGTGCAACGGAGTCGGACACATTAGAGGACCTCGGTATGGGACACATTACACGTAAGTTATACACATACTGTTGCAAATACAACCCATAATGTTCATTCAAATGCAAACGAGTCTCTTTCCCATTTTTAGGGCGGTGAGCTGTCCATACTCAGATGTGAATGTGAATAAGGACGGGCTGGTGCCGGACAGACTGAACGGGGAGAGGCCGGTCACGCTCAGTGGACCTCCGCGTCACCGCCGTGCTGAAACGCTTACTCAGACGCACCCTCCCTCACCCTGCGCCGGCACCCCTGAACCCCCTGACACCACCACAGACGCCTGTCCACCAGCTCGCTCCGTGCATGAGCACGTCGTGTGAGTGTCATGAGTTACATACAGTTTTACTTCTCTCACACACACAGACACACACTCACTCACACTCCTCATCTCTTTCTCGTTCCTCCTGTACTTCAGGTCTGGCAGCGCTCCCAAATGTGTCAAGCCACCTCAAGTGAAGCAGGAAGGTGATGGGAAAGGTACACATTGACCTTTTTTTGCCTGTATGTATTAAGTTATTCAAAAATAAAATTCATACATACAGTCATTTGAATACACCTCTTCTATGATAAGCATTTCTTAATTAAAATTTGTTTGATATTTATGTTGGGTATAAAGTCAAACGTATGATATCATAATGAAGAAAAACGCTTAATTAAAAGAACAAAATTCTTCAAAATACATTTTTTAAGTAGTATCATAGTCTATTATTATTTCTTAGAGCAAAACTGCTTTTCTCCCTTTTGTCCACCAAATCAATGTCATGTGGTGCAACTAAGACAACCAGAAAAAAACATAAAATAGGAAATTATATCATAGATATGCAGGCCCTCATGGCTGTGAAGGTGACCTTGTTGTAACAAGACAGTTAATATGTAAAATATTGTGTTGTGAGTCCTCAAAAACATTAAAATAATTTCTGTAAATATTTCATTTAAATCATAATATATAAAAATTATATATATATTTTTTTTTAAGCTTTTTTGCAAATATTAAGATGAAGATGTGTACACGCATGTATTTCAAATAAGAATCAAGACATTTAAACTTTTTTAAATTTGAAACAAAGATGAATACAAAAGTAAATTTCTAAGAATTTGCCAAATGTATTTTCAACTAGTACCACTTTCTTTGTTGTGGACATGTTTGCAAACCATGTCATGAATAAAGTCTGTTTGTGTTGTAGATTCTCTTCAGCAGTTCCTGCATGAGTCTGTGTTTTGTGGATGGGAGACACCGAGGTTTCATCTGTGTTGGGAAAAGCATGGAAAACTCTTGCCTGAAGCTTTAGGCATCACGGCCAAGAGAGTGGCCAAGTGGAACACAGAAGAGGTGACATTTGATAATTCTGGAAAAGTTCACTTAAGATTTAAAGAGGTCTTCTAAACGTATATATTTTTGTTGGGTCTCTTTTGTTGATGTTGTTCTTTCAGGTGGCAAGTTTTGTAAGAGGGCTGCCTGGCTGCAGAGAGCATGCTGCCACCTTTAGGAAAGAGGTAAATGTAAAAAACAGAAGTACCTTCCCTATGCACACTAACATTAAAAAGTTTTGCGTCTGTAAGATTTTTCAAATGTTTTTTAAAGGAGTATTTTTTTTTGCAATAAGTCTGTATTTATTTGATCAAAAATACAGTAAAACAGTAATATTGTAAAATAAATTCTTATTACAATTTAAGATTATGGTTTTATATTTTAATGCATTTCAAAATATAATTTATTCCTGTGATGGCAAAGCTGAATTTTCAGCTCCAGTTTTCAGTGTCACATTATCAGAATTCATCAATGATGATTTAGTACACAAGAAACATTTCTTCTTATTATCAATGTTAAAAAGAAGTTGTGCTCTTTATTTAACCATGATACCTTTTTTTTCAGAATTCTTTGGACATAGAATTTTTAATAACAATTTTAAAGTCTTCAGTGTCACTTTTGATTGATTTATTGCATCTTTACTGAATAAAAGTATTAATTTCTGTATATATGTAGTGTATGCAGGGCTCATTTAGCACTGATCTGTGAGTTTTCTTAGACAAAGTGAATATGCATTTAAGATATTTGTTTTCCTTTTCCCTACAGCAAATTGATGGTGAGGCCTTCCTGCTCCTTACTCAATCAGACATTGTTAAGATTCTTAGCATCAAGTTGGGACCCGCTCTTAAAATTTATAATTCGATCCTCATGCTGAAGAGCGCAGATGAGGAGTAGACAACTCACAGCAACTGCTGCTCCATCAAACAACATGTTTGAAAGTTGCTCTCGCCCCCACGTGTGTGTGTTCAGCAGACTGACAAATGTTCAATCATTGGTCTCCTTGTGAATGATGGATATTGACAGAATCAGCCAATTCAACAAACTTGATGTGATCAGAAATTTCACAGCTCCTAAAGGCTGATATAGATTTGATGTCTCCCCTTCCGACTCTGCACTTGCTCTAAATTAGGACTGATATTCTCTTTTGAAACCGATCATTTGATGCATTCTAGACTCTGGGAGGGGGGAGTACACTACACTGAGGCACCTTAAATTGTTGAAAGCTTAAGCTGGATTCTTTCATTGTTGATATTTATGTTTTTATGGTTGCTAAAATGACGGCTAATTACGATTGAAAGGCATGACGGTGGAGCTTTTACTTGAAATGTATTATTTTTGTTGTAAAAATGCAAAAAGACCTTTGTTTGTAATTGAACACACATCCTAAATAATCCAAATGAGCCTGTTTGAGACCACTAGAGGGCAGCAGGATTGTGTGTGTGTGTGTGTGTGTGTGTGCGTGTGCGAGAGAGAGAGAGAGTGTGTGAAAGACTTTTGCAAGCATGTGTGAGTGAAAAAAAAAAGTATAAATGTGTGCTTGCATCTAATGTCAGGGAATTCTTGCTCTGGGCAAATCTGGAATTGAATGTCGCAGTTTGTATTTACTTCAGATGAAATGTTTGATCTTGTAAAATGCATTTGTAAATTGAAGAAATTGTATAGTGAATTGGACCGTGTGCTGACTCAATAGACACGGCAAATAGAGTTGGGAATAGAAATGAGGGATGTGTGTGTGTTTTAAGCCTCTGAGACCCTGACATTTTGCCTTGTACATGCATTTCTGAATACTAAGACATTTTGTTCTGTCATTCACCGAGCAAAGGCTTTTTGTACATCTCTGACCTGCTGTATAATACAGCTGTAATTCTCAGCTCTGCTGCAACTGATTTTAAATGCTGGAATCACTTCGCTTTCATGTCCTGGTTTGGATTTGCAGTGCTTCTCAAAGTTGTCATTATATGCACATGCATGCAGGTTGCATTAGGTTCAGAACAATAGCTCCAGATAGGGTTGGAAACTGGAGATAAATTCGAAAATGGGTGTACAAAACTAAAACACTGAATAAATATAGATAATAGTCTGCAGACGCATTTGGCTACAAGTAATAAAGGCATTTGAATGGTGATGAAAAATTAAGATGTGGGGAGTCCTCATCACAGAGGTTAGGGTCAAGGATTAGTTCATGTCAGATTTTGATTGTTTTCTTTGGTTTATGTGTGTTTGTAGATTAAATGTCTCTCTTATCAGACTCTGCGTGACTGATTGTGTTTGTTTTTTGGTCCAGTCTCAAATTGGATGAATGGATAAATTGAAGGAGAGAATAAATAAAGATTTCCAGCATAGCTGTTTTGTTCATTTTTTGTTTTCTGTCATACAGAATACATAATTCAGTTTTATCCCACATGCTTTCCTTACCAAACTGAAATTTTAAAAGGTAACGCTTATGAAAAAGACGCTCGACTGGTATGGATTTTCTCTTGTGTCTGTTTTAAGCAATCAAACATGCTGTGTTTGAGAGCAAAAATGATTTGTGATTTAAAATAAATAAAAGATTGTTTTAACTTTTTAATTATAAAAATAAATTACCTGATAACAAAACTCTGCACTGTGAATAAGTCTGGACGTAGTTCTCACACTTTTCATTACACAACCATACACTTTGCTCTATTATTGCTAGTCTAAAACTTTAGCTTACATATTTGGCACATTGTGTAATAATATATGGATGTTTAGCTGCATAAAAAGGAACTTCTTTGCAGTGTAGAGAATGTTATCAATTATTTTAAGTAGACATTAATATTTTTTATTACAATATAAATACTTTTGCTCTCAGATACTGTATGTGATTGCATAATAAAAACACAGAAGTAACTCCACATACTGGGCATATAGCCTACTACACTACAGAATCTCAAATATTAAACATTCATAAATGCCCAATCTGAAATCATGTGAATATATGAATATCTTATAACTTAATATAATGCATAATAACAATCTGAGTCAGTCAGGAAAAGGCTTTAAATGGGCCTGGGTCCTTTGAGACACTAAGAATAGGTTATTCTGCCCACCGTGGGACGCAGCGGGCTTGCACACATGTTCCCATGACCCTCTAACCACTCTCTCTCTCTCTCACTCTCTCTCTCTCTCTCTCTCTCTCTCTCTCGCTCTCTCTCACTCCCACGTCTCTGGCCGGTTAAAGTAGTCGCGCCTCGCCTCGCCTCGCGCTCGTGACACACTTTCGCTAAGGACGGAGACTGATGGATTTGCGCGTCCTCATCATCACGGGAAGTAGAGAAGAGTCGCGTATTTGAATCGGACCGTGAACCATGTGTCTCCAGTGGAGGAGAAGCAACTGAGGTGAGTTTATCTTTAGGTGTGATGGACTTGTGTAGCCTATTTCTACAGCACGATCACTACGGGTATGAAAACAAGTGTACTGAAAAACATACCTGCCACACATGTTTGGAAGACACCACAAAGTTTGCTACTGTAAATGTGCGTTTTTTTCCATGTTAAAACATTTTTCCAATCCCTTTGTAATGGGACAGCTATAATTAAGCCATTTTCATGTTGATTGTGAAAGTGGTGCTATCATAACATTATTCTGTTTGTTTGAGAATCCAATTAACCCAGTCTAGAAATATTGACTTAACCAAAGGCATGAGTTTAGGGACAAAACTTTAATTTTTTCAAGTAATGTTAACCACTGACTAAATCAAAAACCGCTATTTAAAAAAACAAACAAACAAAAAAAAAAACAGGAATTTTTGAGGGAACCTATGGTGACCTCAGTTGACCTTATATGAATAAAAAGTTTAGTAGAAGAGAAAAATATCACAATAGTGATTATCGTTACACAAAATGATGTTGTTAGATTAAAATATGTTTATAAATACTATTCTAACATTTTTGCAGTGCCAATGTGACTTATAGTTTAGAACTTGAGTTGGATTTATTTGTATGTCCTGTCTAGATGCGCTGGTAGTTAAAAAATAATAATAATTGAATCTTCTTAAGAAATTGGTTACAACGGTTCCGTATCCTGATATCTATTTTCTAAAAAAAAAAAATGCTACCCATGATTTTAACACAATATGTGTCAAGAACAAGGTAGCAAATTTTTATTGTAGAATGAAAAAACATGATATTGTTAATTGCAAATGTGTTTTTTATATACAACAGTTAAAATAAGAAAACAGCTACAGTAAAATGAGTAAAGACAAAAGTAGACAGACTGCCTTAGACAGCCTTTGGAAGGAACTGGAAGTACAAAGAACTTGGATTATACAAGGATTGTCATGGATTAGTTGTTTTGCCCTCAAATAAAATTATTCTAAGAAACTAGGATTATTGTAATGATGCATGCTTTCAGTATGCAAAAACACTCAGTATTATCATTTTAAAAGACTATATATATGATAAACATTCTATAAAATATTATTTTAATATTTATATAAAGCAACTTTATATTTTATATATTTTTGAAATAATACATTTATCAAATAAAATTGAATCATAGTTGCAAGTATGGAGAGGAATTGGGTTATGTGAGAATACTCGTCTTTATACTTTTTAACTGACTACAATTTATATTTAAGTGGTATTTTGTACCTTTTCATGGTGATTTTATTGAGTATTTGAAGTTCATTAGCCCATTTCTGACCTTTTTTTAGGAGAATGTCTGAGGCAAATGCTCCCACAGAAAAAGTCTCTATAACAGCCCCAGAGTTGGAGACTCCGCCCTTAAGGCCAGATGCAGGGCCTGTGATTGGTGGACTGCGTTTGCGATCTGCACCAGGGGCTTGTTTGTTGTTTGCTGGTGTTTTGCTGATAGTAGGAATCGGTGTCGCTGTGGGGGGATATTGGAACAATCAACCCCGCCGACAAACACCACATCATGTTTCAACTGGACGCACCTCTTCAGAGAAACTGAAGCTGATTGGTCCTGTCATTATGGGGGTGGGGCTTTTTATCTTTATTTGTGCCAACACAATTCTCTATGAAAATCGTGACCGTGAACAACGTCATAAGCGAGACCAACATAAAGACGACCAGGAGATACTAGTACAAACTCATTGGAACAATCCTTCAAAACGGTTCTCACAAACAGAAATGAACATCAACATGCATACATTGGACTTGTCTGAACTCAACATCCATTGCTTAGAGGAAGGGGCTGGAATTCCCACCCTAAAGTGTTCTTCGCCATCCTCTGGCTCATGTAGCTCCAGTCAAGTGAACTTGGAAACCGGATCACCCCTCCAAGGTCGCAGAAACATGGAAAGCTTGGCTTTGCCTGTCATTAAAGTCAATGACTGTTTGATTGGCTCCTCAGACCCAGTGCCTCCACCTCTCCCTGATCGGACATACCGGAACAAAATGGGAGTGGAAAATATAGCAAATGTGGAGCTAACACAAGTGAAACTTCCAGATTCATCTCTAATGATATTGAACAAAGTAGAGCCAAAGGATCGGTAGACTTTTACGCCTGTAGTCCACACTAAGGTCCACATAGTGAATATATTGAATATATTCAAGCCAAAAGATATTAGGGTTGAGTATAGAACATATTTCCCTATTTGATTTGATTCTGGTTCATTTGGGTGTATTTCCGTTATAATGTCCAATTTGTTTACAGTTCTTTCTCTGCTAATGCTGTAATTGTTTCAGATGGATTCAAGCTAATCTTTTTGAACCCACTCATTTGCATGAATCAGCTTCACTGTGTTTTTGATTCACCAAAAAGAACTGACTCATAAGAGTCATTTGTTCGTGAATGGTCACATTTGTCTGTTTATACAAGGAGATGTTTTATGTTGTCATATTGCTGTACACAGTCTTTTTTATTACATCACAGTATACAGAACTCACATTAAGCTTAACCATTTAGGTTAACCCTTAGCTTAGGGTTTTATGAGAGAAACAGTTGATTTTCATGTAAGTGGATGAATAAATAGAGATTTGTTTTTTTTAGGTTTTGAATGAATCTTACTTTGTATTGTCACTTGATTCTGGTGCCTTTTTTATATAGTTGCTTTGTTTTTTGTTTGAATAATGGATTGTTACCTGACTTGTGAGAGTTACATAAGGCTTTGTAGATTTTCGTTCATGTGAATTTTAAGTAATCAATTATATATGATCCAATTTTTTCATGTGGTGCCACCCACACAAGCCCAAAAGAATAGAGACTGCGCTATGTGTCATTGTGTTTGTAGTGCTGGTCTTTATAGTTCACATAAATGTCAGAGCAAAAATGAAAGGCGGCCACCTGTGAGAGACGCATAAATAGACACATGTGCATGCATACAGCTTCTCCTACTCCTGTCTTAACTATTCTGCATCCAACATATTTAAATTCTTAGAGACTGAAAGACAAGCTTCAAGCAGTCGCAGCACAAAGTGGTGTCAGTCACATGCAGTCATACAGTAGCAAGTAATCCTCTATTTTGATTAGTTTGGGTTAATCCTGAACTATGCTATTGCTGCAAAACCAGCACAGCTGTCTGATACCCAGCAAAAGAGTTTAGTAATGTGGATTAAATTCGCTTTAACAGTTCACTATACACTAAGGAATGAGGGTTTGACTGGTCTAGTGAGCCCCTGCTGATGAAAGTTGTAACTACATTTTTTTCCTTGTTAGTAATTTTGTCTTGTTTTGAGCTAAATACCTAATATATATATATTATAAATTAAGTAAAATTGTTTAAAATAAGAATTATTTCCAGAGGTTCTGAAATTAATTTTTCTTCAATTCATTCTCAAAATAAACACACCTCAAATTTGGCAGTGCATATGACAGCTTTTATTCCTTTGGAATATAACTGAATAGGTGTAAGCAGTTAAAATAAACCAAATGTAAGAGATTTTTGTGAGATTTGTTTTTAGGGGCTAAAGGGCTACACAAATTATGTGATGCTTTTGATTGTTGTGGACATGATTACCAGTGTATAAGGAAACGTATACTATCAACAATGTTAAATTAGATTGATCAAATATAAGGAAAATGCAAAACAGAATTATATTCTATAAAACATGCAAAGCATTTGTTTTTCAACATATTCACATCCTTGAATGTTTCAGCAGTAATTATATGCAGTGTGCATAGAAAGTTTAAGCTGTTAGAATTCACACATATATTATCTCTTGACGGCGAAACAAGACTGTTTTTCCATCTTCTTCAATCTGCAAAATAAGATTTCACAGTCAGTACAGGTTTACAGACTCTTCTCTTTAGTTTAAACACATTCCTTGGAAAGTCTTTAAAGACAGGAGTGCATTAATCTAAAAGGTGGAATAATAAAGCTGTATGATATTGGACACATTCCTAAGTTACTCTCACATCTAGATACTGTAGATCAGTGATTCTCAACCTTTTCGACTCCAAGGACCCCCTTTGTCCAAGACAATATTCAAAGGCCCTCCAATCTACTGTAAGCTGATATGTACAGCCTGTACTTATATTATAACTAAATAAACTCAAAATATAATATCAGTTTAATGTGGTACGTCTCTACTTTTAGTGTTTTTAACATTTTATTTAGGATTCTGTTAATTTGACTAAACCTTAAATAAATGTAAGACTTATTGGGGCCCCCTGGTTGAGAACCACTGATGTAGATTGTTTTTGAATGTATGTAACTTACTAAGCCCATTCTCACGAGTATCTCTTCGTTGGCATGCGGGAACTGAGCTATTGCAGTAGGCGCGTATGACGAGAGACGTCTGTCCCATTCAGTGGGTCCGAAATCTTTCTTGACCTCCATAAAGTCATGCTTAAGTTCAGAAATGCTGGCATTGTGCTTCAAAATCATCTCATGGGACACATCAAAATCCTAAAAAAAAGCATAGAAGGATTAATTAGACTAGACAAGCCTTCTTAAATCCTTAGTGCAAGAACCAATATACATTTCACACACCTCCAGCATAAGAATGCTGTGACGAATATAGATGCTTTCTCCTTCACTTCTCCTTGACTACAAAAACACAAGACTGTGGATTAATATGCTCTGGATAAGAAGGAACATGACAAAAATTATAGAAACGAATAAGTATCTCACCTTCCTCATGAGCACTGACTCAGTTGCAGATTGCTAATACAGAGAAAGATGATTTTAGAGGATTGAAACTTATGGAACTATATTGCTCTTGTGTGTATGTGCAGTTTGTAGTATAGTATGTGTGTGTTTGTAACCTCAGATTCCAGTGTGATGTTCCATATGTCTTTGGTCCTCTCCTGATAG
Organism: Schizothorax lantsangensis; assembly: GCA_027422415.1. NCBI lineage: Eukaryota > Metazoa > Chordata > Actinopteri > Cypriniformes > Cyprinidae > Schizothorax > Schizothorax lantsangensis. Next base: position 20,628,034 of record CM049850.1, on the reverse strand, counting down.
GTTTTTGTAATGGACACAGGTTGTGCGGTCGGAGTGGAAGTGAGTGGTTGGTCAGCTGGGATCTGTGGGCGGGGTTTGGGCGGAGCCACTGGGGAAATAACAGGTGTGGGTCGAGGAGTGGAAACTAGAGACAGAGGAAGAAATGTTCAGAAGACATGGTAACAGATGGACTGACATTAGAGAATATTAATTTCTGATGTCTTTTGTGATTCATACCGTAATCTTTAGGGGAGACGCCTATACGTGTGAACCAGTTGTCCTCCACTTCTGTCTGCAGTTGTACTGGTTTTTTCTCTGGTACAGATGGTCTTTTTGTTCTTTCCTCTATTTTCATTTGCTTCCTCCTCTCTTCTTCTCTTCTCCTTTTCTCTTCCTCAGCCCTCCTGTCCACTTTAAGGACATCTGCAACAACTTTAAAGAGAGTAGTAGAGAATAAGAATTTGTTGACAAAGACTGCCAATTGTGTGATAATGTAAGCTATCCCACTTATATGTTGTTACTTTGTATATTCAACAACAACAACAAAAAAAATCACTAAATATTTGGGGTTTAGTAAGATTTATGTTTTTAAAGAAAATAATTATATTATTCAGCAAGGACACATTGAATTGATCAAAAGTGACAAGATTTTTACATTGTTACAATTTTCCTTTTCACAAGAATATTAAGCAACTGTTTTCAACATTGATAATAATAAAAAATGTTTTTGAGCATCAAATTAGTATATTAGAATGATTTATGAAGGATCATTTGACACTGAAGACTGGAGTAATGTTGTAATGACATTTTAAAATTATATTAAAATAGTAAAATAAAGAGTAATTGTAGTATTCCACTATATTACAGTTTTTACTGTATGTTTGGCCCTAGTGAGCATAAAAAATCTTACCGACTCCAAACATTTGAACAGTAGTGTATATTTAAAAATATATAAAATGTGTACGTACCTGTTTCTTTTGGTGAAACATCAAAAAGAATGAACCAGTCGTCATCTTTTTCAATCTGAGGCTGTGCTTCTGTCTTCACAGTAACAGCTGGTGGAGCTCTTCTTAATTCCAGCTCCTGTTTTTGCTTCTCTTGTTCTCTTAGTCTCTTCTCCTCCTCCTCTCTCACTCTCATCTGCTGCTGTCTCACTCTTCTGTCTTCCTGTTCTTTCATCCTGCGCTCTTCAGTAGCCACTGAAACTATAGATCAAACATATAAAGGTTTTACTAATTATACTATGTCTTTCACCTGAAGCAAATCAGACATGTAGCTCTTGTAATCACCTGAAGGGACGCTCCTCATCTCAGGAGGTGCTGCACCCAAAAGCTCAAACCAGCTATCATCAACTTCCTGAACCCCGACAGGAATCATCTGCGGAACAACATCAGCTCTCTCTCTGCGTTCATCAGTGATCACTCTCTTTTCTTCAGTGATCAGTCTTTTCTCTCTCATCTGCTCCTCCACGACTCTCTGAACTCTCTGGTCTTTGATGGGTTCACGGACCTCAAAATCTCTGCCTCTGACATCTGAAAGAAGCACAGGAAACAATGGGGTTTGCATCATGAGAAGCTTGTGAATTTATTTGTACCCTAGATTTATTAAAACTTGCATTTATTAGAAGCATGTATTAATGATTCTTAGTAGTCTTGAGTAAAAACATTATTTTAATTATACAGTTTACAATAAAGTTGTATATGTCGATTTTAATACATAGTTATCATGATTGTTTTAATATTCTTTCTTAAATATTATGGTATACAATGCTTCATGTTAAAATGTATTAGTAAGTGGTTTTTAAGCCAGTTTTCCATTTGTATTTTTGTTGCTATCTGTTATCTGTTGTTTCTGTACCTGATGGGAAACTCTTCTGTTCATACGGCACTTTGTCAAAAAGCTGAAACCAGTCGTCATCAATGTCTCTGGGCACCACTGGAAACTGTGGGGTTTGTGTAATGCTCGTCCTCTTCTTCTCTGGTACTATTATTTGTTCTTTAGCGCTCACGGTCATCACCTCAATCACTTGCTCCTCTGTTCTCACTCTGCTCTGAATCACCTCCTCTCTGGTCTCCTCATACAGCTCAACAGCTGGACCTCGCAGTAGTGGAGACGAGGGCACTGAAACAAACACAATGTATGATGAATATTTTGATTTATACGTTTACATGTGCATTTGTGGTTGTGTGTGAGTGTTTGCACCTGATTCTTTAGTAGAAACATCAAAAATGATGAACCAGTCGTCCTCCATGTCTCTTTGAGGCTCTGCTGCTTTCTGCTCCAGAATAACTGGCTCTGGCCTTCTATAAACCACTGTCATCTGCTCCTGTTGTTTTATCTGCTCCTCCTCTTGTCTCCTTCTCTCCACAGCTCTCTTTTCTTCAGCCTCCAAAGGAGGCACAGACACAACACCAATTTCTAGAGTGACAGGAATTACACGTTATCAATGAAAATCACCACAGCAACAATCTTGATTTGTAAAAGTCATTAGAGCAAAAATCCATTAACTTTCTGCTTTATTTCTCACATAATTTTTAACTTACAACATCTGCTCATCCCTATCATATTACTTATAGATTAGTTTTCTTAAGCTTAACACTCATAACTTCCCCTACTTAGCATTAACAACAGTGTTTTGGATCTCAAATGCCACAGTTACGCTTCATGTTTGTTTACAAAAAAGTGCAGTTTGGACATTCTGCTTAATAACGTCTTTGTTACATGGATAGAAAAGAAAATCATATAGGTTTACATGCAGTGTAATCATACAGTGGCACAAGGAAAAATAACTGATTCCAGAATTTTTGGGTGACTTAGCCCTCAAATAATGAATCTATAATACAAATATCAAAAATGTGCGTTATGGAAGTACTGGCAAAATTTTAGTGTGATTATGTTTGCAGCAAGAAGTACTTCACCTGATGGGAAACTCTTCTGCTCATGCAGCACTTTGTCAAAAAGCTGAAACCAGTCGTCATCAATGTCTCTGGGCACCACTGGAAACTGTGGGGTTTGTGTAATGCTCATCCTCTTCTTCTCTGGTACTATCATTTGTTCTTTAGCGCTCATGGTCATCACCTCAATCACTTGCTCCTCTGTTCTCACTCTGCTCTGAATCACCTCCTCTCTGGTCTCCTCATACAGCTCAACAGCTGGACCTCGCAGCTGTGGATACACCAAGGGCTCTGCAACAAACCAAACCCATGATGCATGTTAAGTTATGTGTGTTTATTTTTGCTTCTTCTTTGGCACTCAACGGAGGCGGTCACATTTTTTCACTCCCCGTCCTCGCCCTTATTTTCCCTGCTTGCTCTCCTGTCTCGTCTCGTCATCTATTGAGAGACTCTCTCTGCACTGCTCTCCAAACTGAAAAATTATGGATTTGATCAACTGGTCTCTCAACGCAATTGACACCATCTTCGTTTGGCGGCTCTTTCCGTGGAGGACATTGAAGATATCTACCTATTCGGAACCATGATAACAGGTCTTCTGCTGATTGGATTAGGCTTTGCCCTGGGTTATCGAAGAATTCAGAAAACGGGAACAGCTGTCCAAAGCCTCACAAGGCTGCCCGTCACGATTGAAGCAGTGGGAAGAGCGGTCAGCATTGAGACTGAGACTATTAACCGCAATATGGATTCCATCACGGAGAAGCTCACGGCTTTGCAAAGGAAAATTGATCATGGAGATCAGAATGGACAAGGAGAGTAGCCGTGGAATTGGAATGCGGTTACTCGCCCCAAGACTAAACAATTGCAATCTTATCTTTTTGGCTCCCCTGAACCAGCACTGGCCTTGGCCAAGGCTGCTGCTGGAAAATCAACCCTGGGAAGAGCACTGCAGTGAGACGCTCTTGCGCTCCTTCCCCATTCTACAGACACCTGCTGATTACAGATTCACACACATACACACATACATACATATATAAAGATATGCATTCACCTCCCCACCCCCGATCCATCGCCTCCGTCGCTTTGTACCGCCAGCCTGACAAGCGGGTCTGTGACCAGCGCTAAACTCGGCTGCAGGACCTGGATGGCTGCTTGCCAGAGCTGGATTACCTCCCCTGTTGCAAAGTCGTGTGTCTATGTTGTGATTATGTGCTTTTGTTGCTGAGGTGTTTTTCCTGTTCTCACACTGTACTCCCCAAGGAGCATAGTCTGGGGGTTATTTTTTTCTCCTCTCTCACCTTATGTTATGCTGTATTTTTCTTCAATTCCCTGTCTTCCTGTCCTGTCTACCCCCTTGTCATATTGTATGTATGTATGTATGGACAGGTTGATGGCTAATTTCGCTGGTACTTGTGACTAGTGACAATAAAGGGCTACTACTACTACTACTACTACTACTACTACTTATGTTTGTGTGTGTGTGTAAGTGTTTGTACCTGATTCTTTAGGAGAAACGGCAAAAATGATGAACCAGTCGTCCTCCACGTCTCTTTGAGGTTGAGCTGTCCTTGGCTCAAGAATAACTGGCTGTGGCCTCCTATCTTCCACTGTCACCTGCTCCTGTTTCATTTCCTGCACCTCCTCTGTTCTCACTCTGCTCTGAATCACTTCCTCTCTGATCTCCTCATACAGGTTTGCAGTTGGACTTTGTAGATTTGAAAGAGTCAAGGGCACTGAAACAAACAAAATGTATGATTTATGGTTTGATTTGTGTGATTGTGCATAATGTGAATGACTCTAACTGTGTTGCATGGAATTGAATTATAAATGCATTTTTTCACTTTCAATTCCTGAATTTGAATTTAATTTGGATGCAGAATTTGAATGAAAGTGAAACTGAAATGGAATGAAATTCAAAGTAATTCATGTAAATATTTAATAATATACTTAAATTATCCAGAAACATTATTTTGAGTTTTAATTCATTTAAATTCATAAATACTGCTGAAAATTCAGCTTTGCCATCATGTGAATAATTTACATTTCAAACTATATTAAAATAGAAAAAAAGTTATTTAAAATGTAATAAAATTTTAAAATATTACTGTTTTTACTGTATAAGCCTGCTTAAGTAAATGCAGCCTTGGTGAGCATAAAAAAAAATTATTTTAAAAACAAATATGCACAGCACAACATATTTTAATGTATTTTTTTTTATAAGGTTAAACAACATGGTGGACATTTAGTGATACTGTGCGTCAAAAACAAAATCTTTAGAATGCTATGTTAATTGTTTTGACTGTATATCTGTCTTATTGCGAAATAAGTCTTCATATTAGGGAAAATAGGCATAATTATTATATTAGTCTAATACAGCTGTGTTTCTTTTCAATTCAGTAAATTCCTCTTTCTGTCACTTAAATTCACCTTACTTTGAGTCATGGCTAGTTCAGTTACAATAGTGTTTGTACCTGATCCTTTAGGAGAAACATCAGAAATGATGAACCAGTCATCCTCCACTTCTCTTTGAGGTTGTGTGGCCTTCTGCTCCAGAATAACTGTCTGTGGTCTCCCATAATCCACTGTCACCTGCTGATGTTGTTTTATTTGCTCTGTTCTCACTCTTCCCTGGATCACCTCCTCTCTGGTCTCCTCATACAGCTCAACAGAGGGCACTGAAACAAACACAATCCATCATGCATATACTGATTTATGTGTTTTACATGAGCGTGTGATTATGGTTGTGTGTGAGTGTGTGTACCTGATCTTTTAGGAGAACCATCCAAAACGACAAACCAGTCATCCTCTTTGTCTAATTGAGGCTCTGCTGCTCTCTGCTCAAGAACAACTGTCTGTAGTCTTCTATAATCCACTGTCACCTGCTCCTGTTGTTCTTTCTGGACCTCCTCTGTTTTCACTCTGCTCTGAATCACCTCCTCTCTTGTCTGTGTTTCTGTCTTCTCTGGTGTCACCAGCTCTTGCTGTATTTTTATTTCTACCTCTCTCTTCTCTTCTTCACCCTGATCTTTTTCAGGAGTGAATCTGCTCACATCTGGTAACAGAAACCCATTTTAGTGGTTGAAATTTGTTGAGAAGTAGGCTATTTTAAAATCCTATTTATGCATGTTTCTAGTGTTATTATAAAGAGCGGTCAGGAAGAACATTTGCTTAGCCACTCACAGGGAAACAGATGCATATATATAAGGAATAATGTAGACAGTCACCAAATAGACATGGAATATTAATTTCAACTTTATTTTTAAACTTAATTATTCATTTTTTATATAAATTAGCTTTTTATTAAAATAATCAATAATTTTCTTAGCTTTCACTTAGAAACTATATAGCGGTTTTGAAAAAGATTTCAACGATTCCTCTGTCATTATTGTTACAGTTGTGGTGTGAAGTTCACTACTCTCATAGTAGGCTATTATAATGATTATTAAAACTTTTTTGCTATAGTTTTTTTTCTTTGTGTGAAAGAGCCTAAAGAGCCTACTATAGGAGTATGTGTTTCCAAATTCAGCAGCTTTTATGAAAAAGAGCAGGAGTCCACAGTGTGATAAGAGATACATGAAAGTAGTTATTTTAGTTGGACGATGGTAAATATAATATATCTGACCGCTAGATGGCGCCAATAAACCAATCAGAATAAGGTATTTTCAGAGAGCCGTGTAATAAAAGGTAAAGGTTTTTCATAGATACCTGGAAGGGAGCGCGATATTTCCATGGTTTTTGGAAGCACATCAAATAGAATGTACCAGTCGTCATCTCTTTTCATTGGTTGGGGGATATATACTATCTGTTGCAACTCTTCTTGAACTCCTCCTGAAAAAATGTGATGTATGACATTCTCAGTTTTCACCCGAGGCATTTCAATTAACATTGAAATTTAAAGCATTTCAAGCATTTGATGAAAAGCAATGAACACAATTTCTGGTGATAGATGCACACATGACATACCTGTGGGGGTAGCAGTGAGCATCAATTGGCCTGCGATCTAGTAAAATGTACCAATCATCTGTCTCCGCTCCTTGAAGCTCCTCCTTTTCAACTTGCTGCAACCTTTGTTCCAAACTTTCCACTTCCTGTAATCCAAACCTCAGCTCTTCCACCTCAACTAGCATTTGCTTGATAGCGTCCACCTCTTCTAGTCTCTGTTCCATGATTTCCAGTCTCTCAAAAGTGTCCTCAGATCCCAATGTCTTATTTTCGGTGACTATTACACGTCTTTCCACCATCTCCACCCTCTCTATCGTTTTGTCTACATCTTCTTGTGTTTCCACCAAAGAGTTGAACCTCCTGTGTCCACTGTTTAGTGATTACTACCCTTTGTATTCTTTCTCCATTGACTTCTAGTACTTCTTCCTTTAGTGTCTCCTTTAGAGGTTTCATGATTTCCTGTTTTAATTCAAAATTAGGAAGTTCTTTCTCAAGGTCAGACCCCTCCTGGATAACCTGAACTTTATATGATTGTTTTATCACAAGCTCATCTTGTGAGCCTCTCCTCTGACCCCTCCACATCTTCTCTCTGTTCTTCAGTCTGAAGGGGCAGCTGGACGCCTGATAGTAAAACTGGAACAAAATGAGCCAAAATTACCAATCACAGCTCTTTCCTTGAGGGAATGTCAAGTTTTAATGGAAACTAAAATATTTATTTATGCACATCAGTCCAGTGAGACTTGGACATTTCTTCAGGAATGTTTTGGAAAATGTCAGCCCTTTTATTCTTATGTCAACAAATTTACCAGTGGTGGCTTGACTTTTTGGCATGTGGTGAAGTGAGAAAGCCTAAGTTAGGTTCAAGCTGCAGAAACTGCATAAAGCCTATACCAAAATTTATGGAAAATTAGAATCAACAGGATCCATCCATCCATCCATCCGAGTCTGTTCCCTTCTATAATGTACACAGACTTACATGGGCTGCCGTCAAGGAGAACACACCAGTCATCTGGCTGATGCTTCCACTCCTGCAACTTCTCACTTTCTAGCATGGCATCATCTGTACAGGATGTTTACAGTTCATCAGAAAATAATATTTTATATTTTCAAAAAGAAAGAGAAGGGACAAGACAAGACCAAAAATTGTATAATGCAAATGACTATGTGTATGTTTGAAGTTTGAACACATGAATTATTAATTAAAACAAGTTTGACATGAGATCAAATGTATTTGTTGTCAAATGGCAAGAGCAAATAAAACAATTCTGCCTATTTATTTACTATACTCTGCTCATAAAAATGACAAATATTTATAAGGCAGTCAGTTTTTTTTAATTTAGATTATTATTTTAATTATTTGAATTACTATTTTAATTACTATTTGAATTACTATTTTAATATGCCTCACCTGATGTAGAAATGCGCCATTTATCTGGACCATAGACCAGGAACCAGTCGTCCAACTCTGTTCGAACTGGTTGTTTTAAAACATCAAGAATTTCTTCATTTCCTGAAAACAGATATATCATTTACCTTTGTCCAACTAAAACAACTACTTGCATTTAATGAGTTAATCAGACAGACAGACACAGATAGATAGATAGATAGATAGATAGATAGACAGACAGACAGATAGAGACAGATAGATAGATAGATAGATAGATAGACAGATAGATGCCTTTTCTCTTGATGATAAAGCGTGTGAATCGTGGGGGAGCCCGGGTGATGTTGCAGCTGGCTTCCAGACACTCAGACTGAGTGTGTCCATGGTAACGGAACCTTGAACCCAAGGTCAGGAGCCTTTTTGTTTTTGTGTCTTGAAGTCTATTTCTGAGAAACACATTCAGAGGTATGGTCTTATGACTTGAAACTTACCAAAGACGTTAAATGAGCATGTTTTTACTATGTATACTTCTTTCGAATACTGTATTTGCATATATTTGACTGGAGCGCCCCCTTGTGTTTCTAATGGTCATATGGATACAAAAAAATGCTGCACCTTGCTAAGCCTTGGTTTCGTAATACACGTACATGGACTTACCTAAAGAAACTATGATGTTCCACACAGCATTTCCACAGTTGTTTGCAGGCTCGGTAGCTGGCCAAACTGAAGCTGATGGCACCCTCAAACTCATCCTCCTAAATCAGGTCACATGGAAAAACGTAACCCATATAAACCCGACAAAACTCCTGAGTTTGTCACTACACCAAATGAGTGAACAGAATGCATAACCCAACACTAACATATGAATGAAATAAAGGAACTGGTTATGGAGAATAAAATGAATGTGCATTGAATACCTCAGAAGGACGCATCTTCAGAAGAAAGGTGCTGCGTTTGTGGGAGATTTTAAGAACTCTGGGCCAGAGGAAAATGTTTGTTTTAATCTCATCCTCATATACCATTAGTCCTTCAGAGCAAACACCGAGCATCACATCTGCACCATCGACATCCTATGAACATATCAAACATTGCATTATATTAAAGATGTACACCCCAAAATGAAAATTGTGTCATAATTTATTTACCCAAAACAACACTGGACCCCACTGACTTTCATTGTATCGACAATGAGACTTTCTTAAAAATGTCTTTTCTGTTCTGCAGAAGACAGAAAGTTGTAAGTGTATAGAAAAAAAGAGTCTAATGTTGTTTTGGATCCCATTGACTTTAATTGTATGAACAAAACATTCTTTAATCTTCTTTTCTATAAATTTATTTGGGCTAAAAATGACACAAAGGTGAACAAATGATGCCAGAGTTTTCCTTTTTGAAATGATCTACTATGAACACTTTCCAAATATTTTCCAAATTTGAGTTGAAGTTGAGTTCACTAAATAAAATTACTTTGGCAGGATGCAGGTCTACTCCATACATGGGGAGCCCCATGGCGTTCTCAAGGAAAAGCATATCTGCCTGGGCAGGACTCATGAATCTGTGTAATAAAATAAATTATGTAAATGTGTGTTGTTGTGTATGTGTTAGAGGACATATGTGTGAGTTTGCTTGTTGGTATAAGATACCTGTATGTGGAATGCAGCTCCAGTATTCTCTCCTCCAACTCTTCACTCTGATTGGGTGCAAGAACAATTTCACTGACATAGTTGTTCTTGTGGAGATTTGGGTCATAATCGCCAAGTGTTGACTGAACTGTGTATGAACCCAACAGAGCCAGGATGTCTGATGGACAGGGCAGTCGACCAATCAGAATATCTTTCCTCAGCTGAAGACACAGGAGATATCTGAGAGAATTAGACAGAACAGTGTGTTCAGTCAACGCAGAAAGAAAAACATGCACAAACAGACAGAACAAAGACAAAACTTAAGTGTGAAATGCAAAAGTGTGAACATTAGAAAATAGTGTAAATGAGTGAGATCTCAGTCAAGTGTTGAATATCTGGTTTGTGTCTTATTGTACCTTGTGATGTCTTCAGCTATAATGGAGGGATCAGGCGGGTAAAACTTGATATTAAAAAAGAATTCAGTTTCTGGACCTGCAATCAACAAATAGGGAACAGATGCAGAGATCAAAACGCAAGAATCTTTACAGACCATTAATAAAGTATATGTAAAAAATCACATACTTTTTATCTGTTTTCGGATCTCTTTAGCACAGTCCAGCCATACCTGAATCAATAAACACAGAATGATTACGCTTAAAATATATATATATATATATAAGCTTTTGTTTATCATATTGAAAATAATATTGAAAATAATAGAATCATATGTCAGCCTGATAAAAAATAAATACCCTGGTACTAGGAGAATCCCACATGACCAGACCATAATAATCCCTCTCCAACAGGTCAAGGTGTTCACAAACTTTGTTGAAGAGATCCTGTCCCAGTGCATTTCTCTGTGGAAGAGTTTTAATGGTAATATCTATATTTGTAATGTCTTTTAATCTTCTACAGTAAAACTATTTAAACATTCTTAAAACAAAATTAATTAGGATATTATAAGATATATTATTATAATATCATTACAGAGAGAATGTGTTCAGGTACCTCCAGCTCCCACACAAAGTAGGTGTCGTCCAGGAAATTCACTCGGCACTGCAACATGTCTCAAACTGTTCTCTTCTCTTCTATTTATTCCTCTGGTGGTGGAATTCAGTCGGCTTCGTCCTTTTCTCCACTTTAGATATCAGGGAATGAGCTGCAAAAGTTCAATTCTCTTCAGAACGGCACTTTAGTTCACATTCCTGTAACTGCGTTTCTATAGTGCAGCAGCACACGTCTGTATGAGGCATCATAAGAGGTCCTGCCCTCCTGCACTGTCCCGTTTTGTGATAGTGCTAGGAGTGTTTTAGAAAGATATGACCCCCTCTCTCAGACACAAACACATAAATACACACACATGGCTGTTTACAGTTTTGAGTGAGGGGGTCAGTCATCACATGGTGAACATGAATTTATTTGTCCATCATGACTGGAGAAAGAGGAGGCAAGGAGGAATCACTTCAATATAAATGGATTATTTACAGTATTTAATGTGATGTTACCCGCTCTTTCTGACTGAGATAAACTGATAAGAATGGGTGTGGTAGCGAAAACCTTCATGCGACTCTTTCCTCACGCAACATCTTATGACAAAATATGCACACAGCTGTTATATATGCAGGGCTTGAAGTGACCTTTTAAATAACCCTTGGTTTATATATAATGTTTTGGCTTATGAAAAATAATATTTTCAGTCTTATTACAGTATGTTAATAATTTATTTGAACATCTTGTGAGAATTCAAATATCCTGAGGAATTTGGAAGATTCACATTGTTAAATAACAATCAGCAATCATAAAATCAGCATCATTAAAATGTATTTGTACTTTACATTTTTCTTTCAAGTTTCAAACGAACTTTCCTTTGCCTTATCCATATTAAACAAGTCAGCAGGAGAAAAAAATTATGGAAGATAAAACTGGGCAATAAATAACAATATGCATGATCAACTTACCTGTAAATGTGAGGTGTTCGTTGGTCTTCTCATAGCTCTCACCAGCCGTCTGTGACAAGGGCGGAGAATCAACACAAATTCCCATGACGTTATTGAGAACTGTGCAGATGAAACCAGACCCAGTATCTTAAACAAAACTGAAATCATTTTCAGCACTTTTTGAACCCCTGTCCCCTCCAATAACATAGCTAACAACTGTTTTATTATTTAGTTGCTACCTTCAAAGTGAAGAGCTACAGCCTCCACGGACACAAATATATTCTAACCACATATTCACTTGGACTAAGCAAGCCTTTCCATCCATTTATCCATTCTCTAAACGTAAGGTCGTGGGGAGGCTGGGGCCTTTCTGTTTAACATTACATAAGTGCAATATGATATTACTATATAAATGTGTGTCTTGGGCAAATGAATCCCATAACAGTCCTCTGTCTGTTATCTCTCTCAGCGCAGAGGAAAGCATGAGAACCTCAGATAGATAACACTGTAACTGTCATACTTTTACACATGTACAGCCTCTTTAAAGACCAGCGGCGGTTGCATAAATTGTTAAGACTGGTCACAACGTTTTAAACACAGTTACTTAAAAATGTAGACTGGGTTCATTTGAATCAGAAAAGTAAAACTGATTATCCCTTGGCTAACTGCTAGTTGGTCAGACTAGTTATCAAGACCATACTTTTTAACATAGCGGCTGTATTTATGCAACTGTACAGCTGTCAGATTATTGCAAAATGAAATAGGGTAAAAGTACCTTTTAGTTTTCAACATCTCACATATGAGAGTCTGTTTCATGGTTGAGTTTGCCGCAATACTGGAATACTCTAAACACTTCCAACAATTTATTCAAAACATGCGCTTTCACAATAATTTGGACATCAGTCTTAGCTAATCTTAATGAGACTGGTGAAATCAGAGATTTTTCTAATATTAATCAATGTAGTGTTCCTTTTTTGACTAGAAGATATTAAACTAAAATGCTGCTGGAGGCAAAAAACAAAAAAACACTCATTTATAAGTGAAATCATTTATTGTTATTGTTTCATTCAATTATGTGATATCAAAAGCTGTACTATATTATTGTAAATAATATACCTGGCACAATTAAACAGCAAATAAAAACGGAAAACAGCCATCTTGAACTATTCAAACAAACAAATAAAAAAAAATAATGGTTGAAATTGAGTTGTTCTTGTTTAATTCTTATGTTGACCACTATCATTCAACAGTAGTACGATTAAGTAAGATCTGAAGATATAAAAGACATTCTCTACTGAACGATCAATAGTGTTTTAGCAGCAATAAAGATGCTATTCACATTGTGGAGGATGGAAAAAATACCTCCATCCTGACACAGTAAATCACACAAAACATAAAAAAAACAAACATAAATCATGACATATCTTTTAGTATAATATATCAGCAAATGCTGTTCACCACCTTTGAATTTCCATTTCTTTCTTTCCCATTTTCCATGTTCAATACAAGTTATTCACAATCAACAGCATTTTTGGCATAACGTTGATTACCACAAAAGATCAATTTCAATTTGTCCCTCATTTTCTTTAAAAAAAAAAAAAAGCAAAAATCAAGGATCACTGTTATGCTGCTGCACCTGAAATGAAAGTGCACGGTCCAGTTTTTGGAGGATTTAAAAGTAGAAAAGCAAAGCTCATCATTTTCTAAAAGCACTTACATTCATTCTTCTTTTAAAACTATTATTTAATCTGCAACACTGCTTAAATCATGATTTAACAGTCATTTAAAGGTTTTAGGGTTTATGGCATTATGGTGTCATGGTGATGAAATTGTAAAACTGGATATAGCTTTACACAGAATAGGCTAGTAAGTGATTTTTTTCCATACTAAAATCATGTTAATAATGCACATTGTCTATGTCTTGTGGCTATACTATCAAAAGAGTATTTTAATGTTTATGAATTGGCCACATTCACTTTCCATGGTAAGTTTCTAAGTGTAAATCTTTTCTTTTTTTTTTTTTTTTTTAGAAAAAGAAGGACATGGCGAATTATGCCAAAAATACTGTTGACTGAGATCAATTTGTACTGATTCCGAAATTGAATTCTGTTCAAAATAAGTAGCAACTTTAGTGAAGGTTTTAGACTCTTCAGTCTCACCAGGCTTAGATATAAAGCATATTTACTTATTGTTTGTGTATGGTCACTTTAGCAGGCAAGATAGTGATGGGTGTGCTCTGGAGCCCTGGGCCAAAGATGGGGAACAGCTTTTCATTGAACTTATCATTGTATGTACATAGGTGCTTGTTGTTGCCTGTATCCCAGAAGGACACCTCTCCCTTCTCCATATTGACCTTTACCCTGATGGTTTCAGGCCTTCTCTCTAGACTCAGCTCAGTGCGTGGAGTGGTTAAGGCACTGTAGACTCCTTTACTCAGACCAATGGTCCACACTCCAGCTTTTGTTGTTACTGTGAACTTTCTCTTCCTAACCACTGACCCCTTGCATACTCCCAAGATCCATTTGGGATGGTCAGCCACACGGACCTCCCAACGGTGGCGGCCTGAGGAGAAACCCTCTGAGCCAAGGACAAAAACACAGGGATCAAACCTCTCAGGGTTGTCTGGGAAAGTCTGTCTTTCCAGACTCTGTTGCACACTGGAAAAATCTGGAGATATGGAGAGCCAGGGCGAGACTGAGTTGGGATCCAGGATTACAGGCACTGCAGAAAAAAAGTTCACAAAGAAGTCAGTGACCACAAAGATCTCTGAGTTAATCATACATATATTTTAGACAAGATGAGTGCACTCACAACATGTGACATGAGTCAGCATCTTCTCCCAGACTTTGTAACCCAAAGCACCAACATGCAAGGCCATGTTGATGAGAGCTCCTTCAACCTTCTTTGGTTCCTCACTAGTCCACTGGGTTCTGTGACAGACATCAAGAGGCCATCTTAGCAGAATTAGAGTCACAACAAACCGTGACAGATCTTGTCTGCCCTATATTGTGATGTACATCCAAAACAAATCACTGAAAAAGTGCAGGACGGGGACTCGGTTCTATGTATTGGTTGTTTGGATTTTGGAGAAGTTCTGCATTCATCATCAAAAGAAGTCTTGTCATTTCTACCGTAAGGTCCAGTTCTGACATTTTAATGAGGTAAAAATGTGCGGTCACATTTACTGTTGTTTGCCGAATTTTTTGTGGGTGAAATCTAGTTTCAGTAGGAATCTACGCTATTGTAAATTTCGCATGAGGGCAAAAGATTTCCCCACTCAAATTTTGCAACAGTTTCAAGTTGGTCATGCAAATTTTTTATGTGGACCAACAGAAAGTTGCTTGCTTTGAAAGTGACTTCTTTGTGAACTTTGGAAAAGTACATGGATACATCTTTGGGTTTATCTAGGCATTGTGTTTTGTGTCACATTATTATTAAACACGATTTCTCATTATGGCGCGTGTGTTCTTTCCCTGGGCGAATGTCATGAATGTGCAGTCATGCACAATAGACCAACACCCAAGGTCAGGATTTTCATAAATTATAAATTACATTTTAGTTTGTTTTTCACAAAACCCTGTTGTATATTTCAAGAGCACAAGTAACCAGGGATAATTCTGTAATAAAGTTTGAAGCTGGTCGCTATTCACTATATGGACAAGCGTGAGCAGGACATTCATCAATCCTTTTAAGTAATTTTCATTTTTGAGTGAACTATCCCTCTAAAACAGTGTTCTCAAACTCAATTACCTGGAGGGCCACAGCTCTGCACAGTTTATCTCCAACCCTAATCAAACACACCAGATCCAGCTAATCGAGGTTTTCGGGATTATTAGAAACTTCCAAGCAGGTGTGATTTGGAGCTGGTTGGAGCTAAATTCTGCAGAGCTGTGGCCCTCCAGGAATTGAATTTGAGACCACTGCTTTAAAATCTATAACATGAATTTAGAAACTACATTTTTTTCATTTCATGTCGACTTTAAAAACACAATTAATGTAAAGAACAACAAAATGCATCAGTGTGAGTAAATATGACTTATCTATAGTGGTATTAAGAAAGAAATTCATAACAAAGCAGACCTAAGAAACACTTAATAAAATAAAAAGGCACATACCGTCTTTTTAGCTTCTGGAAATTCTGTGGAAGAAGAAAAGTTGACTTATAAGAGCTGAATGCTGGACATGTCTAATTTAGTTATCAGTTATGTTAAAGTGTGAGAAAACCCAGTCAGTATAAATGTATAGGTTCAATGACAAGTTTTCATGTCAAGTCCACTTCTACACTTGCCATATTTTTCTGCATTGCCCATTAAAAATGCAATTCATACATACAATGACTGGAATACACATCTACTATGATGAGTATGCTTTCCATTTTTGACAAAGTTAATTATGATTTGTTTGGTAGGGCATGAGGAATAAAAAATGACCTGACATGAAGTTTGAAAGGAATTTGACATGACAGAATGAGCTGACATTTTTCAGTCAGTGAATTTAAACTTATCATGAAAAGACTTTCAAAGCCATATGAAATCAACATGAATACAAAAAAATAATTTTGGCACATGTGTTTAAACTAGATTTTCCTTTTCTTTTATTATAGACATTATTTTTTGTCATTGACCCACCAGTGATTAGTCTAGAGGATTCTGCCTGTAATCTACATATTGAAAACAACACTTAGACCTGTTGAAATATCTGGATGTATACGTGTATCCTCTATCCTGTATACAACTGGTAAACACGGAGTAAGTTTGAATTATTATCAGGGACACATACAAAACTTATAAAAAAATGTACCTGAAGGAAAGTCAAATCCTCAGCTCCCATTTCCCTCTTTACTGCCTGAATCAATTCTGCAAGAGCCGTGATATCACGACTGATGGCTTCAATCTTCTCATTCACCATTTGCTTCTTCTCATTTTCTTCTCTATACAAAGCATTTATTCTAGATGTCTCCTCATCGCGTAAGACCTGATGAAGTCTTTCAAACTCCTCTTTGATTTGTTGCTCTGCATCTTTAGTCTGGCTCTGCAACAATATGAACAAGTAGAATGAGAATTAGTTCTAAATTATTAAGATTTCACAGCATGTTATGTGTTTGGCCTTCAAAAAGTTTTCAGAGACTGCTTACCGCAATAAAGGAGATGGTGTCTTTATATCTTTTTTTCATTCTTTTGAAGGAGTCCTGCTTATATTCCAGTATTTTGATTTTCATGTTAAGCTCCTCCTATAAAACACTGCACGTTTGAAATGTGTATTTATGTATTTCAATAAAAAGGTCACTATTCATTTCAGTAGCTGTAAGTTGTGACACGAAGTGAGTTTCTTTTTATAAATGAAAAGAATGGGAAAACAGCAATGAGCTGACCTTGCAGAAAGGCACTCCTTGCTCTATAGGCACCAGCTCGTGTCCTGGATGAAGAGTTACGCACTCGACGCACACGGGTTCCTCGTCTTTAATGCAGAAGAGCTGGAAGGGCCGCTGGTGCATACCACAGATGACCTCATCTCCACCAGTACCCTGTCCTCTCCAGTTCCTCTCCTTTTTATAGGACACGCAGGTGTTTTTTAGTGCGCGGTTTTGGATCGGTGTCTCTCCGTCGCAGCATTTTCGGCACATCGGGCACTGCCGTTTTGACTGGTTCTTCCAGCTGCCCTCCAGACATTCTTGACAGAAACTGTGGCTACACGAGAGCAACACGGGTTCCTTAAAGATGTCTTTGCACACAGGACACGTTAAGTCTGTCTCTAGAAGAGATGGCCTGTCTGTGATATCCTCGTCACTGTTTTCTGCCATGTTAGCTGTACGTTACTTTCACTTTCACTAAACGGCTATATTTTCTCAGCAGAGTTTAAAAGACGTTTAAATATCGCAGAGCTGTTTAAAACACCAGCCCTTCTGCGTTTAAAAAGTTAAAAGAGAAAGAAGGCAGCGATTTAATAAGGACGAGACGTTCTACCTGTTTTCGTCTTTCTGTCAACTTCCGCGTTATGTGAAGAGGGTGGGCGCTAGAGAGAACGGCAGAAAATAAAATAAAAGCACAAACAGTTAAACAAGTTTGTCTACATTTTCATCCAGAACTGGTTTGTCTTATCTCCACAGTTGACCCTCAGGACCATAAAAGGGACTTTTTATTAATTAATTAATTAATTATTTTTTATGGTATGGAGGACGAAACCTGCAAAAATAAAAAATAAAATAAATACATACACATGTTCGTGCATAAATATATAAATAATTAAATCTGGAAAACAACATTAAACAAATAAATAAATTTAATAATATTTCTTTTTTTTAATATTTCAGTGTTCTTTTTTTTGCAATGACAGTTTTAAAGTAAAGTATTTATTTTGCAAGCAACACGTTGCCTATGGAGTAATTTAACAGAATAAGTATATTAAATAAATATATAATGAAATGATTAAATTCGTAATGCAGCGCTGTAATAAATAAAAGTAAAATTAAATTTAGGCACAAATAAATAATTTATGATTGAAATACATTTATTTGTAATGTATTTTATTTTACATAATAAAATGTTGCAATAAGCATTAATAAAAGTAAGAATAAATAAATTGGGCATAATGATCAAAACGTACACGGTCCAATTATGTAAAATGATGCCTCAAATACATGCCTTGAAATAAAAAAAAACAAAAAAAATAAAATGTAATAATTTTTTTTATATATATTGTTACATATTTGTTTATTTTAGCCTGTTAAATTATTCCATAACTTGTCTTCATGTCTATATCAAGTTACTATTGTTTTGACACATTAATGGTTTCGCCAGTAGATCATCATCAGTCCTTAGAAAAAAGATTGAAACCCCTGTTACATGAGAATGAAATGCAATACTATCAAAAGACCAGCAGTCCGTTCAGCATGCAGCCAGCCATGCACACGGTTATTAGGCTTTGTGTTGTTGACAACCATCTGGAAGCACACACACCTCCCCAGTTAACAAACACAACTGTCCTGCACGATTCAATGCGCGTCCTGGATATCAGGGAACAAACTCACGCACAAGGCTGAGGTTGTAACATTTATTGCTTGGAGTTAGCCAGAAGTTGAAACAGAGAGGACGCGCACGTTGTTCTTAATAACATCTGGAGATGTTTCGTAAATAAAGCCATTCTGTGAGCGGAGCTCGAGGCCTTTGATTCCTGCAGCTCACACATCACTATCATCCGCGGTGGTCTCGAGCTTTAAACCGCCGCTGGGCTCCGCAGCACCACAATAGCTGCAGCGCTCAACGCGTCTTTTTATTATTCTATCTGATACAGGATGTAAGTTACGAAAACCTCTATGCTTTAGAAACATGGAGACCAAGACTCGGGAATTGGTGAGTAAATGAGTGGAGACGGTTTGCTTTTTCCGACAGCTAGCGGGATAGACATGGCTAGTCGGTTAACGTTAGCCTGTTCAGCTAAAGCGAAGGCTCGGTTGTCAGTTTTAAATGTCTCTTTGATTGATACGAATCGGTAAATACTGAACTATGGACAATGGACAGGTGTACACTGCTATATGAATTATTGTAATTATCTATTTTAACAAGGGACCACAGTCGGTTAAATATGATGACAGAACAGCTAACACTAAAGTAAACCGTTAGCTCAGCATTGCTGTTACCATGATGCTTGTGTCAGCTAAACTTCTGGACATAACCTTACTAGTATAAAAAGTCTAGTATCCCTTTTAGCTCTTATGTTGCGTAACGTTGTGTGTGTTTTTTTTTGTCAAATAGTTTAAGAGTTTGGTGTTGAAAGTGTTGTTTTCAAAACAAGATTTGTGCTACTTGGCAGCTTTGCAGTTTTTCAGTTTATTGCAGTTTTTCAAAGACGACTATTTTTCACAAGGGTTTTTGCAGCCATGCCTTTTGCATAAGATGACACCACAAATAAAACAAAGGCAATAACATAAATACAATCAATGTTTTTTGGCACTTTTTTTGCCATATTATAGGGTGAATGTTTATGCTTTGCATGAGATGTATTATTTATAGATAATTCCACAGTTGTTGTTTTTTCTCTCTCTGCAGGTCTCTATACTGTGAGCAAGTCCAACCACCCTCCAGTAGTTTCTCCATCTTTTTCTCACTTTGCCCTTTGTGGGTGGAGGAGAGGATGACTTCTAACATCCCGACTGTCCTGCTGCCTGTCTTGCTGGTTCTGATACCTGCTACCTGGGCAGGAGACTGTAAGGGCCAAAGACAGGTTCTGCGGGGTGTCCCAGGATATGTCACAGATGGACCAGGAAACTACTCTGTGAATGGGAACTGCGAGTGGCTTATCAAGGGTTGGTGTCAAAAACTATAAAAACAAAGGGCTGATGAATGAAAGAAGCGTTATTAGCATTTAGTTGGATTTAAACGAATGACTGTTTTGCTTGTAATTCAAAGTCGGCATAAAATGAAAATGTTTTTTTTTTTTTTTGTAAATGCATGATATTCATCTTATTGTGAATCCATGCATGTTTAATTTTTTTCATTTAATTGAATTTTGAATTAAAATGTCATAACTGGATCTTCTGGTGAAATTTTCCAATCATTTAGTTTACTTAAATCCCATCCCTTTCTTACAGCGACCTCAAGTTTGCATTAAGATCTGCCTCCATCAAAACAACCACTGATGGATAGAACCAAGTCTGCACCCCTTTCATTATGTTCTTTATTTGATTATTCATTTCACTTCGATGTATTTCACAATCACAACACAGAAGAAAAGATCTGTTGCTACTTCCGTTTCATTGCAACTTTGTTAGTAGTGATGGCTTGATTAATAATTATTACAACTACCAATTTGAGTAACTGAGTGACCATGACCCTTCTCTCAATTTGTATATTTATTACAAATGTCTACCTCTTGAAGGTGATATTAAGACAAGCACTTGTATGTTTTTTTTCTGGTTGTAATGGGAACTCTTCTGTCCTCCTTCAGCTCCCAGCAGGAACCATCGCATTGTGCTTAACTTCACATTTATGGAGACGGAGTGTACCTATGACTATCTGTTTGTCTATGATGGTGATTCCTACCAGAGCCCCCTACTGGCAAGTTTAAGTGGCACCACCCTACCACAACCAATTGAGGCCAAGTCTGGTAAGGTAAGACCAAAAGTATCAGTTTATACCATTTGTTCAACTGAGCCTTACTTTTCAGAGAATCAAAATGCTTCCCTTTCTATCATACTCTTGATTTGACGAGATTGTGAAGAAAGGAAGCTCCATTTTAGGTTTTTCCATTTCTCTCAGCATGTCCATTTTATAACACTGTGAGTCATAAGAAACTATGCCAGCACTCAATTGATAGATGTCTTGTTCACAGTCTGTCTCTATTTTCCCACAGTCATCATAATTTGTTCATTTTCTGTTGTGTTCTTTACAAGATGCTGCTGCATCTCTTCAGTGACGCCAACTACAATTTGCTGGGCTTCAATGCCACGTACACATTTTCAGTTTGCCCTGGGGACTGCAGTGGTCATGGGCGCTGTGACGTAGCTACTGCCCGCTGTCAGTGTCATCAGGGGTGGGGAGGAATGGATTGCAGTACCCCTCTCTGCTCCCAGGTCTGCACTCAACATGACCACGGTCACTGTGATAAGGTAGGCAAAAAGTAGGCTCTGCATTATGCATAAAGTGAGTACAGAATGTAGGTTTGTTGTTTTAATGTCACGTATCGTCTCCCCCTCTCGATAACAGAGGGGTGAGCATTGTATCTGCAGCCCTGGCTTTGTGGGACAGAACTGTCAGCTGGGTCTCCGTGACAACAGTGGGGCAGGGCAGTGGTGGGAGGTGAGCCTAGGTGACGTTAAAGCAACCCCTCGCACCGCCTCTGCTGGGGTTTACCTGGCTTCCACTGGAGCCATGTACATGTTCGGAGGTAAGATGGAGGTTTTTCAGCTAACCTTTCCCATCACTGACTGATTGTTAATCATTTATCATGATCTGGAATGTGGGCAGCTATTTTACATGTTTTCATGTATAAAAAAACATTTATACTTGTGTGATAGAAATATTAAGCTTAATATGTTTCAAGGATAACACAGTTAAGTAGTTGTTTACAAAATTAAATAATTGTATTTTATATTATCAGTCAATCAGATTGCTAGATTATTATCTGTAAAATATTAACAACATTATTGAATTAATATCTAATTTGTGGGTGTTACCTTTGACAGCCTTAAAAATACATTTTGTAAAAATCTTGTTTTCCTCTCAATTTTAGACTTTAGTAAGATTCTACCATACAAGATTTTAGATTTGTTATTATATGTAAATTTGCTAAATCTTGTATAATTGTAACTGCTGTATTTTTGTGTTTGCTTTTTTTAATGTTGTTTATGTAACTCTTGTATTATTCAAACTTTCAAACTCATCTTGTACTATTCATGTTTTTGCCATGAAGACAAGCTTAGATGCTGACATGGCAATAAAAAATGAATAACTACTCTTCTTAATTTTAAAACCTCAGCTCTAAAGTAAGCTTGTGGAGGGATTTATTTCAACCCTTGGTCTTTATTTACAGGGTTTGATCTGAACAGAGCACTGGAGGACCTTGTTGTTTACAATTTTTCGACCAATAATTGGGAACAGAGATCATATTTATATAGTCCAGTAAGTTTCTTCTCTTTTTTTTGTCTTGCGTATTTCTAGTGATCTGTTTTCATTTTAATGATCCTCTAATTAATAATATCTTTGTATCAGGCTCCTCGACATTCCCACACAGCAGTAGAATGGCAAGGCAATATGGTCATCTATGGCGGTGAGCTTGCCAACCACTCATTGGCTAGTGATGTCTGGGTGTACCGTGCACAGCAAGATGAATGGCAGCAGCTAGGCCAATCAAACGCTTCAGGGGCACCAAGGCTGGCAAATCACGCAGCAGCAATAGTAGACAACTATCTGTATGTTTTTGGGGGTGAGTAAATTGTATTCTTATTCTTTAGTGGAGAAGATAAAAAGAGCAACATGAGCTTTATTGTCATTTTGTGAAAAACACATGCAAAGATCATCAGCATCATCATCTCTTCATTCCTCTCCTGCCCTCTGTCCCCTAAAATGTCCAACTTTTCTGGTTGTGTTGTTCCCTTGCTTGTTTTCTTTTTATATATTTTTTACTTTTCTTTAAAAATAATTGATCGACCTGTCTTTACAGGAAGGACAGAGGAGGACATGTTTTCCTCATCACTGTACCGGTTCCGGTTGAGGGATGGAATGTGGGAAGCAGTTCAGCCTACAGGCGGAAAACCACCTGCTACTGCAGGACACAGCATGGTCTACCATGCCCCTTCCAAAACACTGCTGGTATATGGGGGACACAGACCTACCACAGCTAGGTATTGTACACTTGTGTGTGTAGTAGAAGCTGAATTTATAGTAAATTGCTGCTGAGGGTTTGCTTATATCACTGTAAAATCTAAACCGTTATATCCCAGCTCTTTATATAAAGTTTGATACAATGTGTATGTCCACATACTTTTATCTGCATACATACAGTATACTCATGTAGAGCTCTATGTATGCACTATATAGCATATTTCAACTGCTTTATTGCTTGTATCATTGCAAAATGTAAACTGAATTATTACCCAGCTCTAATCTGCTAAATATTACTGTCAGGCAGGAAGATATTATAAAAATTAACATCATGATTTTCTGTAAAGCTTTGTGTATTGTGAAAAGCACTATACAGATAAATTTGACTTGACTTGACTTGACTGACAGCTGGAAATGCTGTTTAAAATCATATTGAAAGGTCCTAAAACAGATGCAAACGTTAAGTTGGAAATGTGTTCCTGTAGTGTAGTTTATAAGGAAAAATCATGTGAATAAATTTAAGATAGTAATCTGCTACTTGGAATCTGACAGTGTTCATTGGTCCATCTACTCCTGTCTCAAACAGGTTCAGTGTGCGTGTGAACTCAACTGATGCTTTCCATGTTGACAAACGGTTTTGGACTTCCTTCCGTTCACGTTTTCCTGCCAGTGGCCCGAGGGAGAGAGCATTCCACTCTGCCACCGTCATTGGCAACTACATGGTGGTGTACGGTAAGTAGCAATCACTTTGACATAGTAGTAGAGCTACAGCCAACCTCATTGTGTCTGCGGTTTGGAGTGAATGGAATGTGAAGACTTTTATAGCGATATTAATTAAGGGAGATCTGTTTTTCCTCTTAGGAGGGAATGTTCATATCCACTACATGGAAGAGAAGTGCTACGATGAGGAGATCTTTTTCTATCATCTTGGTTGCCATCAGTGGGTGTCTGTTGGAGAGAGCCTCAGTCAGCGTAAGTGTATATTTAATGGTCAGAGACGGAGTGAATCTGTTTGATATGTTTAGAGAGGAGATGAAGTATGATGATGTATGCGATTGATGACCCATGCTTCCCTGAGGATTTGTTGCACAAATAACAGGAGAGCCTGTAAGAACTCATGTTCAAGATGCTTCAGCCTGACTGGGGGCTTGTTATGACCTACTCTTGAGAGGTCATCTGTTGTGTAAATTCCCTTGTGTCTGATGCAGATTTACTTGCCTGCAGCTTTTAAACAAAGGGATTGATGAGAAGTAAAACTCCCCTCAGATATTTATTTTTATTTTATTTTTTTAATGTTGTAACTTAACCACAGAAAGCTGACATAGGTTTGGTACCCCTCATAGTGCCTGTCAGGATTTTTGGCATTGTTATTTTTGGTTTGCAAGACATTTTTCTCAAAGTTGGTATTATTTTATAATGATGCTTCAGTTTTGCCCACTAGAATATTGTGCATTTCACTGGGGGTTTCTTCTAACTCTTTAACTGTACAGCATTTTATTGTTTCCGTGCTTTAGTTATTTTCAATCCGTTATTTACATCGTTACCTCAGGATCTACATAAAGGGATGTTTAAAGTTAAGCTCAATCAGCAATTGATTACCACAAAAAAAATAATTTTCAACCTGCCTTTCTGATTTCTTAAAATCAGGGTTGAATTGAGGCAATTACAATGGAAGTAAATGAAGCCAGTCCATAAACGTTAAAATATACAGTGCTTCAAAAGTATAGCCACCACAAGACTTACATATTCTATGTGAATGTGTAAAGTTACAGTAGCCCTCAGTAGTGGATGTGAGGCACTCTATGAGTTTTTTTCAATTATTTGTGCATATTATTTGTTCTCTGAAATTTCCTCTGTGCTCTTATAGGAGGTGCGTCGGTGAGGGGCCGATATTCCCATGTTGCAGCTGTCATGGAAGGCCGTGTGCTGCTAGTTGCTGGCGGTTACAGTGGGGTTGCCCGTGGTGACCTTGTGGCATATAAAGTACCACTGTTTGTAAGCAGTGACCCAGGAGACAGGGTAATAAATTTAGATGATACTTTTTCTATTTTCTTTTATTTTCTTTTTTTTTTTCTGTAAGTATTTGTACTTTTGAAAGTATGCTTATGCTCACCAATGCTGTATTTATTTGATCAAAAATACAAACATTAATATTGTGAAATATTGTTAAAATTTAAAATAACTCTTTTCTTGTAATATACTTTAAAATCTGATTTATTCCTGTGATGGCAAAGCAGCCATTACAGTCTTCAGTGTCACATGATACTTCAGAAAGCATTATAATATGCTGATTTGGTCCGCAAACATTTCTTATATATTAATATTTTAATATTTTAGTGTAAAGCGATTCTATGATAAAAAAACAGCATAAATTTGAAACAGAAATCTTTTGTAACATTATAAATGTCTTGAATATCACTTTTTGTTGAATTAAACAAAAATCATACTGTTCTCAAACCTTTGATCGGTAGTGTATCAAGGTGTTTAAATGTGTGCGTGTGTTTTTGTCTAACAGGACACAGTATGTGCTGAAGCTCCAGATGAAAGCTTATGCCTCAAGAATCCAGAGTGCAGTTGGTGTGAGGGTCGCTGCCGGGAGTACCAGCCCAACAACCCGGTAATACTTCCCCAGGCTCCTTCACTTGCATTTTGCTGGTTTTTGACCACTCATGCCTCTCTGATGCTAACAGTCATTTCCACTTGTGTTTCTCACTCCATCATCTGATTTATGTGTGTGTTTGTATACAGTGTGGCAGCACCGGATGTCTGGGCCTGGCTCGTTTTTTGTCGGACTGCCAGTCGTGTCTGGTGTTCAGTGGGGTGCCAAACTCTCTGCCACAAGTTTCTGGGGAATTCGGGTGGTGTGTGCAGAATGAGTCCTGCTTGCCTGTTTCAGGTAAAGAGAGAGGAGAGAGCAGACCATAACATGACTGTTAAAACAACCACACACTGCTCAGTAAATCTTTATTTCTAGATACTTTACAGTCGGTGAAATAATGTGTTACTGAGTACTGTTTGTAGATGACTTTTAGCAGTCATGCTGTGTTAATATCACTGCTATGTGCTCTTCACTGGTTTACAAGCTAATTTACACAATATACTTGAAAGCCAAGTGACCTGAGTGTGTGGCATATAATCCTTTGGCATATCATGAGTAAATATTGTACACTTTGACCCCTGGCAGAGCAAAGTGCATGCCGCGTGGACCAGATCTCTGGGGCGTACGGCTGGTGGGGGGAGCGCACGCGTTTCCTCACCTCCCTCCCCTTCTGTCGCACCGAGAACTATGTCCCGGGACTGCACCTGCTTACCTTCCAGCATCCACGTAATCAGTCACAGCCTGACAAGGTACGACAAGTTCAATCCTCGGCTCTCATGACTTTCTACACTTCCTTTCTTCTATACACCTGCTCTAGGCATATAATTTCACTCCTTAAATAACAGTTATTTCTGTTTGTTTATGGCCACATCTTGTGATTTCACTTATAATAATCAGTGTTTTTAGTATCATCTTTTCATATTAGTTTGAAGTTTCATTAAGTTTTAGTATTATTGTTGTTGTTGTTTTTTTGCGTTTTAATAATATGTGTCATATAGTTTTTATTAATGTATTTCAGTTTTAGTTATTTTAGTAGATCAAGTTAGGTAGCTGAAATAATTTTTTAATTTCAAGTTACAAGTTTATTTTATGGTTTTAATTTTAGTCAACTGTAATAACCCTGGGAATAATAAGTTTTCATTCTTTATTTTCTACATCCAGATTTTTTTACTTTTGTAAAATATTTGTTACTGTAAACTCTTCCTCTGAGCCCCCCACCCTGCCTCTGCTCTCCTTCTCTCTTACACTCATGCACACTTCTTCATAGGTATCTATTCTGCGCAGTACCTCCATCATCCTCAATCCCTCTACAGAGATGGATGTGACCCTGCAGTTTCGGGGTTTCATTCATCCCTTATGGGGTGCCCCTCAGGAAACTGTTGCCATGTGGGCCCGAATACAAAAGCTCCACTTTACTGCTCAGATGGCTGCTGGACCCAACTCTCTTCAACTGGTATGGGAAATCACAAAATCAGGTTTCCTCTTTTAGACAAGAAAGGCATGGCATAAAATCTCTTGAGGCATGTAACTTGCTAAGTCTCTTCTAAACCTTTCTTCCATGCAGACGGATGTGCTGGGAAGGTGGTCCACTCAGGAGGAGAAGGAGATCCGTATGCTATCCCGGCCAGATGGTTCCCGTCTGTTCCAGAATCTTACACGAGGAAACTGGTACCTGATCCAGGCGGAGGGCTACCTGAATAACTCTGCATCAGGACAGACCAGTGAGATGGCTCTTACCTGGAACCGCACAGCTTTACCTGGAGGCAGCGTAAGTGTTTATTACCTAACAAAGCAACTTAAAAGGAGACTCATTCATATTGTGCATTTCTTCATTTGACATAATTTTACTTCTGTATTTTTATAAAATTTTAGGGTTGCAACTAATGTAATACTAGTGAAATTTTGTTGTTTTTATTAAAAATATTTTGGAGAATTTAAAATTTAAATTCTGATAAATTTATAACCCAAATTTGAAATAAAAAAAAAATATATTATTAACATTATATAATGAATTATATAAAATTAACAAGTCAGAAAGAGCTTTATTGCAAAGTATGTTTGCACATATAGGGAATTTGTTTTAGTGACACAAGCTTTCAGTACACAGAGACAACAACAACACACAGATAATAAAAAATTAGATATGAATAAAATACACGTGTATATATAAATAAACAAAACAAAAAAATAAAAACCAAATGATTGCAACCTGACTAATTATTTTAATTATTGATGTTATCTTTAGTTCCAGTCCTATAAACTTTCTTAGTGCACTATAATATTTAGGTATTATCATATAATGCTGTTCATTGTTCTTTTACATTCTTTTCTTAATTTTCAACATTTTCTAGGAGATTTCTTTCCTGTTCCTCGAACCCTTCCGCTCCAATTCATGTTCAGAGTACCGCTCATGTTCGGCCTGTCTGTCTGATCAGTCGTGTGGCTGGTGCCCCACTATGAACCTGTGTTTTCTGCGCTCTGACGTCGATCAGCAGCCCTGCATATACTCGCAAGGAGAAGAGCGCCACCTACTGCTCAGCCCTCAGCATTGCACACTGTGTGAGGAGTATAGAGACTGTGCCGCTTGCACTCAGGTACTGCATCCACATCAACATGTCTGAAAGACTGCCATGAGTGTTTTGATCCAGAGCAGCATGCAGTCTGTTTACCAGCTTTCATGTTCTGTAAGGCTGCAGTGGAGTTTCTCTCATGTCTGAATGTTTGTAGGACCCCTACTGTGAGTGGCAGATCAACTCCAGCAAGAAGGGAGATTATCTGTGCAGTCGCCGTGGGAGATTGGAGGGGTCTATCCGGGAACCAGGAGGGTGTCCTAAAGTTTGCAACCAGTGAGTTTGAAGTGATAAACTTGTCTATGAATTATTTGGTGTATGTAATATTTGATGAAGCTGAAGGACCTCAAAAAGATATCAACTTTTAGTTTTTATATACCTTCCTTTTTCTCTCTCTAACAGGAGGTTGACGTGTGGAGAATGTTTGTCTAACTCCAGTCAGTGTGCATGGTGTGAATCTGCTCAGTCCTGTTTCTACTTTGCTGCATACCTTACAAAGTTTCCCTATGGAGAGTGCAGGGACTGGTATGACAGGTAGGTTAGTGCAGCTTCTGCTGGGATTTTAGGTAATTTGTCTGATAAAAGCTAATGAAATCCCGTGTGTAGTTCACATACACTAGACACTTGTAGTGCTTAATGGGATAGTTCACCCTAAAATGAAAATTCTGTCATTAATTACTCACCCTCATGTCGTTCCAAACCTGTAAGACCTTTGTTCATCTTCAGAACACAAATTAAGATATGTTTGCTCTCTGACCCTGCGTAGACAGCAATGCAATTGAAATGTTCCCAGACCCAGAAACGTAGTAAGGACATCGATAAAACAGTCCATGTGATATAATTCTTCCCCTCTAAATCATGTCCTCCACCATTATCGAGAGTACCTCTGCACATAAACAATGCATGCGCATGGTGTTGCTGACGGAGAACACGCATGCTATGCGCCTTGTTTACGTGCAGAGGAAAGCACACGCATGTGTGGTGGTACTCTCCATAATGGCAGAATACCTGATTTGGAGGAGAAGAATTGTTGAATCAAGTCGTTTTTTTTTTTTTCTTTGTGCACAAAAAGTAAAAAGTAGAGAGCTCTCGGATTTCATCAAAAATATCTTAATTTGAGTTCCGAAGATGAACGAAGGTCTTACGGGTTTGGGACGACATGAGGGTGAGTAATTAATGACAGAATTTTCATTTTTAGATGAACTATCACTTTACTAATTAAAACTGGATACACTCCTGAAATGAAGAATAAAATATGAAGGAAAGCTGAATTTTCTGGAGTAAGGACATGATTTGGCCAAAAAAGCATACTGTTTGGTCATATTGCATTTGCAGTTTGATAAACATTTTAACATCTCATGATAAACTTTTAACATCTCATATTGCTGCTGCTTAAATGTCCAGGAAAATAAAACTAAACAAAAACACTAGATAGTTTACCCCAAAATAAAAATGCTGTCATTTACTCAGCCTCATGTCGTTCTAAACCTGTATGACATTCTTTCTTGTGTGGAAACATAAAAACATAAAAATGTTTTTAAGAATGTTGGTAACCAAACCATTAAGCTTCCCATTAACTTCATTGTATTTTTTTGTTCATTTAATGGAAGTCAATGGGAACTGAAACTATTTGGTTACCAACATATCATCTTTCAAGTTCCACAGAAAAAAGCAAGTCAAACAGGACAAACATGAGGGGGAGTAAATGATGACAGAATTTTACTAGATTCCTTTGTGTGGTTTAAACTGTAAATGACTGACTGAATAATTGAACATTTTTTAGACAGTTCACTTTAATTTAAACTGTCACAAAACTAATAAACAATGGACGTAGACTTTAGTGTCATTGCCTTACATTTACAATGTTGTTCTTTTGGAACCCAGTCAATGTGAATATAATTATAATAATAAAATGTTATTATTAAAGGGGTGGTTGATTGCGATTTCACTTTTTTAACATTAGTTAGTGTGTAATGTTGCTGTTTGAGCATAAACAATATCTGCAGACTTGCGGCGCTGAAAGTTCAATGCAAACGGAGATATCGTCTTTTAAAATTCTGTCAGTTTAATGCCTACAAAAACGACAGGTAAGGGACTACAACGAGTTACTTCCCGGGTCTGATACGTCACAGACCCAGATAAACCCCGCCCCCGGGAACACGCAGCAAAGGGGGCGAGGCCATGCTGCACTGCTTTAGAGAAGAGGAAGAGAAAACTAGGGGTGCACATAACAATCTATTCATATGAATCGCGATTCTGTCTTCTAACGATTCTAATGGATTCACAAGGAGAGGGGCGGGACGTTCAGACGTGCAGTAGAGGCTGTTTAGCCAATCACAACACACTGAGCCAGCTAACCAATCTCAGCCCATCGAGGGAGGGGCTTCATAAACCAGGAAATAAATCGAGGCGTTTGTCAGAGAAGGGACAGAGAGGTGTGGAATAAAGGTAAATTATGTGAAAAATAATGCGTTTTAAAAAAAAACAAGCATGAACGCATGCTAGACTGCACCCCATAAACACAATCAAGCCTAGAAAAAAAACAGTCAACCACCCCTTTAATGTTATTATTATTATAAAAATAAGATAGCAAAATATTACTATTGAATTAACATTAATAATAATGAATTACAGTATATTAGTAATAATAATTTTCTTAATTGCTTTTCCTTCACTAGTGCTTGTTGTATTGTACTGCATAGCCTTTTATTGCTTTTGCTGAAAATTGTCCTCTCTGATCTTCTCTCTCCAGTGTTCACTCTGTCCCTCAGTGTAAGCAGTGCTCTGCTCTTGCCACCTGTTCAGAATGTCTGCAGATGTTTCAGTGCGGCTGGTGTGGAGACTACAACAACCCCACTATCGGCAGGTAGGATAGCAACGTGGCTGTGAATACACCAAACAACCATCAAGTTTAGTAAAACTTCTCCTGATCTCTGTTTTGCTTATATTACATCCTGCCCCTCTGGATTTTCACAGGTGTTTGAGAGGTGACTGGGGTGGGATGGATGACCCCTTGGCTGTTAACTGTAGTATGGCTGTAGCTGAAGTGAAAGCCAGCAGGTAAGATTAAAAAATGTTATACCTAGTGGCTAAATTAATGTCATTTGATTTTATTTACATCTCTTCCTTCTTCTATCAGCCCTGAACCTCAAACTTTATCGCCCCCTCGGTTAATGGAGCTTGAGATGGAGATTGAGTTGGAGCTGGAGCTGCTGGAAGGGATGGAAGGAGACGGAGACGCCGTTTGGTCTTACCCATCCTGTCCAGATGTGGAGGAGTGTCGCTTGGGCTTGCATACCTGCCATCCCTCCGCTACCTGTGTCAACACCCCAACCTCCTACGAGTGTCATTGTGAGAGAGGCTTCACAGGAGATGGAGTGCACCACTGCAACCAGACGTGAGACTTTCTGTTACACTGTTGCAAGGGTGGATGTATTTCTTTATTACAGCTCAGGGATAATCATAGTACATCCTTGTAATCAGGGGCGCCTTAAGATAACCAGAGGCCCCTGGGCTACAGCATCGGCAGGCCCCCCTACCTCAGAAAGCTACTTTTTTTTTTTTCTTTTTTTTTTTTTTTTTTTATAAAAGCTTCCTGACAATTATTTGTCAAATTTAGATTATTTTTTTTCTTGTTAATATGCCAGTTAACATTCACAACACTGTTCTGTGTAAAATGTGAATATAAGTGAATATGTATGGCCTTATTTTACTGCCAAATGCGCGAAAGTAGATTAAAGGTGCTGTATGTAGGATTTTGACTCTGCTAAAGCATAAAAATACCATAATATGCTTGCAGACATTTAGGAAACATGTTAAGTTAACATACTTGTTTATCTGAAAAACAATGCTACAGTCAGTTATTCTCCTTTGAAAATGTGCGATCCGGCCCGGAATGTCTGTGTTTGTTATGGTTTGTGAAACCCGCCCACTGCCAGTTTACCCAATTGTATTTCGGCACCCCGGGTTGCCAGTTGCCGGAAAACACAGCGTATTTAATTTAATTCATTGTCATGTGCGCTCGTTCCTGTTGGTGTCGTTAATCTGGCATCCTGCGCATGCGTCAAGTCTGAGGAGGAGGGGCTGGTGAAAAAAAAACCGTCTCCAATATTTTGAATTTGGACTGCAATACCTAGTTCAACCGCTAGGTTGATCCTACATACAGCACCTTTAATATATTGCTCCAGCGCGAATCTCCCCGCTCGCACACAGATTTCCTTTGCTCTCCCACAAAACCGGACGTGCGTGTGCGTGCTCAAACTTTGTCCTGTGCACTCGCACATCTCTCCGAGCTCTTGCACTAGATATTAATTATTTTCACACCTGGATTAAACGTCAAAAGTTATCAGCCAATCAGATTTTTCTATGACTGACCCGATGAAAATACTAGGCCTACGTGAAGAGGGAACTGATCCTGAAATTTCTTTAAATTTAATAATATTTAGTCATATCAAATGTATATTAGTAATGGCTAGGAATCGGGTGCTTAGTTTAAAAAAAAACTAGTTTGTCTAATCGTTTGGCCAACCCCCTCTGAGCGATTTATCTAAACAAACAAACAAACAAAAAAGTATATGATTCTTAAAGTTCATGTGGCCATACATGTATTGTGTTTTCAGTTTCAAGTTTTATTTGTCACATACACGACTATACAGAGATTGTATAACCAGCAGTGAAATGTGAATGCGGAGCGACCTGGACGGCGACTGAACATAGCAGCGCCATCTTGGTTTAGAACCAAGTACACTTGGTTTGTGTACTTGGGATGAAATATATATAGATGTCATACACTGATCATTCTGCGCAGCGCCTCTTCAAGTCGAACACACCTATTCACTTCATCTGTGATAGAGTATGCAAACACCGCGAGAGCATCACTACCGGGAGCAGAAAGAGTCCGACTTCACGTCTCCGCTTTCAATTCCGCCCCCGACTGCAAGCGGCTACTCTCGGCGATAGGTCTTTTTGGCGCTACATGAAGTCGAACACACTAGTATATCGGTGGAACATACCAACTATACAAAGTGTGGGGGGAACCTAAACTGAACCATTGTATAGGCAATTACAACCAGGGCGTCGCTGAAAACGAGTGTGTGAGTTTGTTTACAGAATGCTGTTGTCACTGCTGCAAATTCCCATATAAATAATTATTATAAAAATATAATTTCCCTGCAGCCAGTGGGTCCCCTTTTCCCTTGTAGGCCCCTGGGCTTCAGCCCCTTGAAGCCCGTGCCCCTGCTTGTAATATATAATCATGTTCACGCTCTCTTTCAGATGTTATAACGAGTGCCGTCAGGGCCGGTGCAGCGGGAGTCCTCGGTTTGAGTGCGAGTGCTCTTTGGGTTGGACATCTGATCCAGCCACTCTGGTGCTGAGCGGAGTGGAGTGTGACGTGGATTGTGGATGTAACTTCCACAGCACTTGTATTACAGCTCCAGGGATCTGTGATCAGTGTCAGGGTAAAGATCCTCCCTGTGTGTTAACCCTCATTTCTCCATCCTTTTAGTAATCATAAGCTACTATATTTTTCTTTCCTTCCTCAGACTGGACAACAGGGCCGCACTGTGAGCACTGCAAGCCTGGTAGTTTTGGCTCTGCTTTGGCAGGGGGTGAAGGTTGCATTCCCTGTCAGTGTAACGGCCATGGTGACGCTCTACAAGGATTCTGCCATAACCAGACCGGCCAGTGCTACTGTACCCACCACACCCAAGGCCCACACTGTGAATCTTGCCTGCCTGGATACTATGGAGACCCCAGGTAAGGCTGAGAATTAGCTCTGTTTATTTGGTGAGGAAGGTGTCTTCAAATTCGAGGGCAGATGAAAATGTGGAGTAAACCAGGGGTTTTCATTTGAGTGTCTGCTGATTATTTGATCTCGAAATTCACCAAAAAATGAAAATTGTCGTCGTCATGTGCTCTCTCCTGTTGCTCCAAACCTATGTATCTTTCTTTTTTTTCTGTGGAAGTTATTTTGATAAAATGTTGGTAAGCAGTTGCTGGTTCCATACTATGGAAGTCAGTGGGATTTTAGGCCTAATCCTAAAATACAACACTTGGTTTTATACAATATGTAACATTGAAATTCACATTTCTCTCACAGGAACAATGGTACCTGTTTCAGGCAGTGTCAGGGTCGCTCTGTTCTGCTTTCTTCTTCCTCCTCTGTACCCCTGTCCCTCTCCTCCTCTCTGGGGTGGCATGGAGCAGTCGGTGGCCATGGTGGGCTCTCTCACTGCCTGTGGGTCCTCTCTGTGTCCCAGGATTTGGCACCATGCATGCCAGGGCAGTCATGCCCACCCGTGGCGCTGACCTGGCACCCAGATTCACACACACAGTGCACAGTGAGTAGATTATTCCACACCATTAATGTCAATTACTGTCAAAACAGCATAACAAAATATAGTTACAAGCAATATTTTGACCAGAAATGTTTGCATTTCATTATCCAACAGAACTCCTATGTTTACGTATTTGACGGCTTGCCAC
This sequence comes from Schizothorax lantsangensis, assembly GCA_027422415.1. NCBI lineage: Eukaryota > Metazoa > Chordata > Actinopteri > Cypriniformes > Cyprinidae > Schizothorax > Schizothorax lantsangensis. The sequence goes on along the minus strand of CM049850.1, from coordinate 20,593,309 downwards.
AATTCCTCAGCAACGATGTTGTGCACTCTGACCACAACCTTATTGGAGCATTTTGTGGCACAACGAGAATGGAGCCAATTACTGTTGAGGCTACATCAGGTACTTGACAAAACTAAGGACTGAATAATTGTGTTTTTAATCACACACAAAGCAAAGTTAGATATAACTTTCAACGTAGCACCATGTAATGATAAATCACGTGATTTCTTCTCCTCTAGGGGTGGTATCTGTGTATTTTGAGGCAAACGTTACCTCAGGACGTGCTCAGGGTTTTAATGCCTCGTTCTGGGTGAAGCGATGTGGAAATGCAAGTTCTGGAGAGGGTACAGCCGTCTCACTCGAGTGCCAGGCAGGAGCTCAGTGCATAAACGGAATCTGTGAATGTCCCCATGGTTTTGGTGGTCCACAATGTGACCGTCCTGTCTGTCCAGGGAATTGTGGAGCAGAGGAAGGCAGAGGCATTTGCAACATGGTGTGTGACATTCTTATTGCAGCCAGTTGTTTTGCTTTAGAGCATAAGAAGCACACTAAAATGCATTTTAGGTATGTCCCACAGTTCTCATCTTACATGTTTACATATACTTTTACAGACCCTTGGCCTGTGTGTGTGTACAGAAGGCTGGGCTGGATCAGACTGTTCTTCTATCTCAGACTCGGACAGCCTGGTTTGGGAAACGTTGCTTGACACTCAGCTCTCTGCAGTAAGATTAACTCTCTCCTTCAAGACAATAGGAATGAGTCTCTGTTCTTACAGACTCTCAGTTTTCGGTTTCATTTCCTCCCACAGAATAAGGCACATAGGTTCCTCGGGAGGATGGGTCACTCCCTAGTGTCCGGGCCACAGGGCACTCTTTGGATGTATGGAGGCCTCTCACTCCCAGAGGGCATCCTGGGAAATGTTTACAGGTAAATTCTTGTACATTGTACTTGATGTAAATTGTTTTTTTATACCTATTTCTATAATACATTTTTTATTGGTCTAGGTATTCCGTGGCTGATCGTCGCTGGACTCAAATGTTGACCAGTTCAATGGAGGAAAATGCAATGCCCCTGTCAAGATACCATCATGCCTCTGCTCTGGTGTATAATCATGACCCATTTTCTGGCTCCCAGGCAGCCACTCACAGTTTAATGTTTGTGGTTGGTGGGGTCACAAAGAAAGGTGTTGCAAATGACACATGGTGTCTGAACCTCAGCAGTCTGGTGTGGAAGCAGTATAAGGTATCGCATGTTCAATATTGTCACAGTGCTCTTGTGCTCCTCTTCAACTGAATTAAGAGTGTTAACTGACATCTGTGTTTAGAGCTCAGTGCTTCCCCCTGTGGCTGGACACAGTCTAACTGTGCGAAGAGGCTCATCTGTGCTGCTGATTGGAGGTTACTCGCCAGAGAATGGCTTTAATCATCATTTGCTGGAGTTTAATCCTCAGTCTGGGAACTGGACTATCGCTCCACACACTGGCACACCCCCTACAGGTAGAGATTGAACACTGCACTTTTTCTGGCACAGTTGGGACATTTTGTCTGACAATTAATTGTCTTACAAATAATTGCTCTTTACAATTTAATTGCCTGTTTTGTTCACTTAAAGTTTAAGCTTAATTCCTGTACACATCATGAAGAAATAATTTATTGAAATGGTTTACAGTAAAGTAGTTTTTTTTTTTTAGGTTTTATAAACATATATACTATAGTATGCTATAGTATAGTATATACAGAAGTATACACTACAGTTAATTTTTTTTTTTGAAGAAGAAGAGATTCATATTTTTAAGGAAGGGTGCATTAAATTAATTTAATGAAAGACTTTTATAATGTTGCTAAGGATTTCTGCCAAATAAATGCAATTTCATAAGCACCACATCAGCATATAAGACTGATTTCTGAAGGATCATGAAGACTGGAGTAATTTTAGCTTTGTTCTTACAGGATTAAATTAATGTTAATTTTAACACAGTTATTTTACTAATATTTCACAATATTACAGATTTACAGTATTTTTGGTCAAATAAATGGCGCCTCTGTGACCATAAAATACTTCTTTGAAAAATATATAAAAAAATCTTACTGTCCCCAGACGTTTGAACGATAGTGTATCTAGTAATATTTTAAATCTTTACAAATGTTTCAGATTTCTCTAAGCAATTTCTCTTAAGCAATTTCCTTTTCACATTGATGTTTTTGAAACACAGCCAAAAACAACTAAATATAATAATTTTTATTTGTTGTTGTTGTCTTGAATTTTACAATACTGTTAAATTGTGATATATTTCTATCCTAAATTCTTCACATTCTTCACCAATAATGGGCAAAAAGTATTTGCCATTACACCAATATTAAAATGAAGTGAAACAGCTCTACACTCTTGGTTCAATTATTTTTCTGTCCTTTATCTTTTCAGGTCTTTATGGTCATTCAGCAGTTTATCATGAACAGACTGATGCTGTGTATGTGTTTGGTGGTTACCGTTTCCACGTTGAAGCTGTAGAACCTTCAGGAGAACTTTACAGTCTTTATTACCCCAATCTTACTTGGTCTTTACTGGTGCCCTCTCAGGGAAACAAGGTAACTATAACAAACAAACAAATGGTGGGCAGAATGATGAATGCATAAGCAGTTTGGCAGGTAGATGACACTAATCATCTCTCTCTTTCTCCAGCCTCTCTCTCGTTTCTTCCATGCGGCGGCTTTAGTGAAGGACACCATGGTAATTGTTGGAGGCAGGACAGGGGAAGAGGATTACAGCAACACAGTTTCTCTCTATCAGATCAACTGTAACACATGGATACAGCCAGGTATCAGTCATATCTGGATACAGTATATTATTAATTATGCATTTGGTAACACTAGTCTGTGTTTACTGACAGAATGGTGTTGGCCTTTACTTGTACCATTTCTCTAGTGTCCTCAGTGGGTGAACCTGTAAACCGTTCGGTTTCCTTGGCTATGACTGGGTGGGGTGGTCGCCTGTTCCTGTCTGGAGGTTTTAATGGAGTGACGCTGGGGAGACTTTTGACTCTTTCCTTGCCCAGTGACCCCTGCATCCTGCTGCCCACCCCTGAGGCCTGTAACAGCAGCACTGGTAGCTGTGTGTGGTGCAGAGGTACCTGTGCTTCATCAGACACTGCAGAAAGGTACTACAGGAACTAGTATCATCTTTATTCACAGTAGGCTATTATGGCTACCAGAATTTTTTTTAAATGTCTCTTCTCTTCTTCTCTTTTTAACAGATTGGGTTGTGCTATTGGACAGGCTACCTGTTCTCCCACTCCTCGCTCCCCAGATCAGTGCCGCAGACTCAAGACCTGCAGCGAATGTTTGGCCCGCCATCCTAAAACATTTTCCAGCCCTATGCAGGTACGATCATCACATCACAATCCAAAGTACTGCCATGGTGTAGTATTTTAAGACCGAGCTATTTAGTAAAAGCACTACATAGCCAAACCGTATCTAATTAACATATTTGACTAGGCTTTTTATGTCCATTGAAAACAAATCATATTGTGTACAGTATTGTTCAAAAGTTTGTGGTCGGTAAGTTTTTTTTGGGTATTTTTTTTGGTAAAAAAATATTTTTAAAACAAGTCTTTTATGCTCACCAATGCTGCATTAATTTGATCAGAAAATACAGTATAAAAACAGTGATGTGATTTGTCATTACAGTTTAAAATAATTTTAATATGTTTTAAAATGTATTTTTTATTTCTGTGATGGCAAAGGTGAATTGTCAGCAGTCGTTACTGCAGTCTTCAGTGTCACATGATCTTTCAGAAATCGTCTTAATATGCTGATTTGGTGCTCAAGAAACTTTTCTTATAAATATCAATGTTGAAAACAGCTGCTTAATATTTTTTGTGGAAACTAATACATTTTTCAGGATTATTTGAATAGAAATTATGAACAGCATGTATTTGAAATATATTTTTTTTGTAACGATGTAAATGTCTTTGATTTTTACTGTGATTTAGCATCACTTTTAATGCGTACTGCTACTGACCCCAGACTTCTGAACAGACACATTGCCACTAGGGATGTTCATTTCGGTTATTTTTCCTAACCGTTAACCGATTATTAACCGTTAACCGACAAGATTATTTTAAATTAGAACTGAATTCAATTAGAAAGAATGAGTGTCTGTGACCCGTTAAAAATACTAACATTTGTTTTCCGGGGATTAATTTTACATGCGCAAAAAGCAGCAAACAACAGAACATGAGGATTCATATGGTCATCAGTCATCATATCTATCACATCACGCACCTGCAGCGCTTCTGTGAGCGGAGAAAAACATAATAAAGCTAGGCGATATTATAACGAATAAATAGGCCTATACAAGAAATATATTTTCACTTAAATAATAATTTACGAAAACGAAAGAAAGCGGCATCCTATTTTTTAGGCTTATTTTACAAAAGTGCAAAGATTTGTTTTTATTGTGAATGCACACAAATAAAACCAAACCTTTTACAATTCTGATTATCTTCATGTTTAAAAGGAGTAGTTGCTTCCACTTAGGGCTGCACGATTATGACAAAAATCATAATTGTCGATTATTCCCTTGAAATTGTAATTGCGATTATTATTTATGATCATCACAATTTACATTGAATGATGTTTATACCATTGTTTGAAGCAACCGCATGAAAATAAATAAGCTGAAAACACTCTAACTGAAAAACTTCTATAGTATTAAGCCTCAAATGTGAACTATACTGTATATTGGATTGGTTTCTTCTTTAAATAAAAAAGTAAAAATATGCATGGTATTATAATGCTATACTAAAATTAAAACAATGCAAAAACCCTTAAGATAACTTGTAGAAAGAAAAGAACACATCTTAAGCACACAGAATAACATAAGTGGATTTTGAACGATTAATTGCCGCTTTGAACGATTATGTAATTGTGGCATCCATAATTGTAATTGCGATTAGAAATTCGATTAATTGTGCAGCCCTACTTCCACTGTTAGAATGAAAAAAAAAAATCAAGTGATTGCTCCAGCGCCGCATGCGCGCACACAGTTAAGCATTCTACCTTGACAATGCAGCATGTTCATTATCATTATAAAAAACATATGGGAAAAAAACACACTGCTCAGTTTAAATATATAGTAAAATCTTTGCCGTTAAGCGTTATCACCGTACCGCCGTGAAGTTATGCAAAACATTTTGTTTTACGTGGATATTGGAACGCGAGTGAAGCAGGCCTACATAAAAGGTAAATAATATTTGTGGCATTCAAATACATCGCGAATACGGAAACATTTGATTTTGTGTCGAACAAGAGACCCAACATTGGTTTCAGTTTCGCTTTTGCCTAAATTAATTCGTTTTGGTTTGTCGTTTATATAGCTATAGCTTCTTACATTTTTAATTCTTGTTCTTTTCTAACTAGCCTACTGTTGAAAGGATTTGTTGTGGAGTGAGGGGAACTAAAATAGCCTAGCTATGTTTACAGTGTTTATTATAATGTTTGTAATTCGCGACGGCCTATTTCTAAATGAAATAATAAAATGCGACTTATGGGCTTTTTTTAAATTTTTTATCTCTCTCTCTAAAAAACATATTCTTTATACACGTAGCTTATTTTAACCATGCAGCAAACCTTTTAAAATATTTTGATAAATTACTGAAAAAAATTAATAAATAAGTGACTTTAAACTGTTTAACTGATTGTATTATTCGGTCAAAATTCTTATCGGTCGGTTAACGGTTAAACGGTTAAAATGAACATCCCTAATTGTCACACTTTCTAAGATCAATAGAAAAGGTTTAAAAGTTAAAGCTGATCTTATTATTAAAAAAATGGCATGAAATTATCTCCATCTTTCAGCCTGCTCTGCAGTGCAAGTGGTGCACAAACTGTCCTGAGGGAGCATGTATCAGCAGCTCAGTAAGTTGCACATCAGAGCATGACTGCAGGATAAACCAAAGAGAGATCTTCCTCTCCAGTAACTGCACTGAGACCAGCTGTGAGGCTTCTGACTGCCCCAAATGCACAGCTTCTGGGAAATGCATGTGGACACGCCAGTTCAAACGCACAGGTGAGAGTGACCACACAATGAGCACGATTCTGTGGAGCCCCTAACAGGATTTCAAAGATTTCTGATTTGTTTTCAAAACTGCAGCATTCTCTTGCAAAAGTATTATGCTCACTGCGAAACTTTGTGTTTGCTTGAAAATATTTTTAAATATAGGATTTCCTCCCACCTCATATAATTTCCATCACCATTTTTGCGTTCTCTTGCAGAAATGTGGCCTTCCCCAGAGAAACAAATCCCACAGCCAGTGTTTCTTGGGGAAATGTCTTTTTAAATGAAGGCCAGTAAAAACAGCTTGTGCTAAACAGCTAAAGTTTTGACTCTTGGTTTAACCATCCAGGTGAGACCAGACGTATCCTGAGTGTGAACCCAACTTATGACTGGACATGTTTCAGCTATGCCTTGCTTAACGTGTCTCCCATGCAAGTGGAGTCCTCTCCACCAATGCCTTGCCCTGAACCCTGCCATGAAATCAAAACCTGCAGCCAGTGTTTAAGCTCTCGTGGTTCTGATGGAGGCTGGCAGCGTTGTATTTGGAGCATGGCACTGCAGCAGGTAACATTTTCATAAAGTTTGTTCCAACTCGATAACTTTCTACAAGAAGTTCAACCAGTAACCTCGTCACCTGTCCTCTTTCTTCTCCAGTGTATGAGCCCCTCCTTTGTTCCATTGCGCTGTGAGGCGGGTCAGTGTGGCCGTTTGCTCGCAGATGAAGACTCCTGCTCTCCCCAGTGCTTCCAGCTCACTCAGTGCTCTCAGTGCATTTCCAGGCCACAGTGTGGCTGGTGTGCTGCCCGTGGTGGAAACGGGGCAGGATGCTGTCTTCAGGGAGGACTGAATGGTACATGTATTTATATCTTCAGATTAAGCTAGTGAAAATAATGGCACTAAATTTATGATTAGGTAATGAGTAGTGAAACTTTTTAGAAGGCTGAATTGTTGGATGGTTTCATGTGGGTACAATCGGTTGCTCATTATTGCAGAAATGACAGTCATAAATTAATAATTTTTAGCCACAAGAAGGCAAAAATGTGTTATTCTAACGTGTTGGAAAGGGAGAGAGGCTGAAGAGTGAAATGAGAGACAAAAAGTAGTACTAGTGTGTTGATCTTAACACCAAAATGTCCCGTTATGTACAGTATACAAAATTATTGAGCACTCATTGACGTGCGTATCACAGATATGATATTGACTTTTGAGATCTAACATACAGGCAGTCCACTTGTCAGTCCACTTGTGAGCTGTAACACATTACACACACATTTATCTTTTTTAAAAATTTTTATGGGATTAAAACTTAATTGTCTTTCTACTCTCTACTTACTGCAGGTGTGAGTGAGGCTTTTTGCCCACAGTGGAACAGTAGCTGGTCCTTCCTGCATTGTCCAGAAGAGGACGAGTGTGCCAATGGACACCACCACTGTAACATCACTCAGGACTGCCATGATCTGCCTGAAGGCTACCACTGCACCTGCAGACAGGGCTACGTACTCAGCAGGTATATTTAACAACTTTCATTTTCAAACAATATCACTGACTTTTCCACGGTTGAGTAGTTTATTTATATATTGTTCTCTCACTCTCTTTTTCAGTGTGTCAGGCCAGTGTGAGCCAGTGTGCGCTCAAGGCTGTGTTAATGGGACCTGTGTGTCCCCAGGAGTCTGTCAGTGTCACTTTGGGTTTGTTGGAGAGAACTGCTCCTCACAGTGCCGCTGTAATAAACACAGTAACTGTAAAAGCATCTCTCAGCTGGACACCTGTCTAGAGTGCAAGAATAACACAAAGGTACTGAAGCATTTTAATGTATATTGTTATTGAAAATATCAATAACATGAAAATATCCTCATATATTGCCTTCTGTTTAGAAGTTTTTTATTTTTTTCACAAGTCTCTTATGCTCAACAATGCTGAATTTATGTAATAAAAAAGTGGTAAAAACAGTAATATTGGGAAACATTACAAATTTAAAATACTGTTTACTGTTTTTGCCTGTGGTGGTAAGCCATAACTTTAGTAGCCATTACTCCAGTCTTCAGTGTCTCATGATCCTTCTGAAATCATTCTAATATGCTGATTTGGTGCTCAAGCAACATTTCTTATTATTATCACAGTTGAAAAGTGGTGCTGCTAATATTATTTGGAAACTGTGATACATTTTTTAGGGAGTCTTTGATGAAAAGAGTTCTAACAGTATTCATTTGAAAGAAGAGATCTTATGTAACATAAAAGTATTTACTGTAACTTTTGATCAATTTAATGGATTTAATGTGTCCTTGCAGAAAAGTATTTCCTTCAAAAGAAGACAGCAGTAATACTATGTTTGTGTTGTTATTATTAGACTATAGGTCACCTCTATCTCTTTCTTATTTTTAGGGTCAGCACTGTGAAAAGTGCAAGCCGTTGTTTGTTGGCTCAGCCGTGGGAGGTGGGATGTGTCGCCCCTGTCGTGAATTCTGCAGAGGAAACAGTGACAAATGTCTGTCCAAAGAGGAGCATCGGAGGGCAATGGAAAATCCAAAAGACTATCCACTGGACCGTGAGAGTGTAAGCAATTTTTGGAAATCGTCTTTCCTTTCTGTATTCGGTATATGAAGTCTTGATGCAGGGCCTGAGTCATTCATTGTATGCTTTTGCTTCTCAGATTGAACAATGGGCAACAGAAGGCCCTACTGAGGAAAATGCTGTGTGTGTGAGCTGTCAGAACAATAGTGTGGGGGATAAGTGTGAGAGCTGCCTCAGTGGCTACTTCCTGCTGCAAGGGAAGTGTGAGAAGTAAGTGCATCAGAAAATTAGCATTGTCTATAATTGTGCTCCAATATTTCATTAGGTGTTTGTCACTTTTATTCTTTTGGGGTGCAATATATATGCAATATATTATTTAATTGGTCTGTCAAAAGTTAGTGCATATTTACAGAAAATTGGAAAAACGATTTGGCAGTTGGCTTCACAAGCATGTTAGAGATTGGAAAATGTCTCCATCTCAAAGGTTTTCACATCACTTTGTAAAAAATACAATGTTTCTGGATCTAACATCAGTATTTCCATTGTTTGTTTGTAGATGTCAGTGTAACGGCCATGCAGACACATGTAATGAACATGATGGCACTGGCTGCCCCTGCCAGAACAACACTGAAACCTCATCCTGTCTGAGCAGCCCACAGAATGACCGCAAAGAGTGTTACAGACAGCAGGTAACGGCCAGTTCATTACAACCAATGACATTACACTCCATATTTCACAAATAAGACCTTGTATGAAATACTGTTTATTCTTCTTACAGTGTGCGAAATGCAAAGATTCATTCAACGGCAATCCGGTTAATGGGCGGCAGTGCTACCGGCAGTTCAATGTGGACAGTGAATGCTGTTTCGACCCCACATCACAGGTCAACTGCTTCCATGAGCCTAACATCCGCAATCTGCTCAGGGGCCGCACAGTGTTCTTTTCGGCCCAGCCCAAGTTCACTAACGTGGATATCCGCGTCACCATCGACGTTACGTTTGGAGAGGTTGAGGTCTATGTGTCCAATTCGCACGACACCTTCATTGTTGAGGTCGACCGCCAGACCGGTGTGCATACCATCAAGATCGAGGACGAGGCCACCTCTGCGACCACTTCCCGTGGAGAAAAGGAGGTTCCTCTCGCACCACCGTCACCCATGAAGGTGTTTGCAAACTCCTCATCAGCATTACTCGGCACGCTGCAGTCCACAAAGTCACACGGGACAGAACGTGAGATACGGGAAGAACGAACCGAAGGTCTCATAACCTACATCACCGCGGGGAAGCCACAGACGGTGTTGATTGTACGTGGCGTACGGGACCGTGTGGTCATCACCTTCCCACACGAAGTGCACTCGCTCAAGTCCAGCCGCTTCTATATCGCCATGCGTGGCGTGGGCACGGATACTCATAACGGAGAATCCCAAGGCCTCCTCTTTCTCCGACAGGACCAGGCCCACATTGACCTCTTTGTCTTTTTCTCCGTTTTCTTCTCCTGCTTCTTCCTCTTCCTGTCCGTCTGTGTGCTGCTCTGGAAAGTCAAGCAGTTCTTAGACTTCCGCCGTGAGCAGCGGCGCCACATTCAAGAGATGACCAAGATGGCCTCTCGTCCATTCGCTAAACTCACCGTCTACCTAGAGCCAGAGGAGCTGCAGCTGGTTTACTTGCCCTCGGCTGGAGGGGGCAGCACTGTGTCCCTCGCCCACGTCCGGACAGGCAAGCTCGGTGGCATGGTGATGGGCCAGAGGGGACGACCCGGAGCTCTGTCCTACAAACACGACCCCAGCACAGGCACTGTCACTCATCACCACCACCATCTCGCTCTGAGTGGAGGCAACAACGGGCAGCACCTTCCCCTGCACTACCTGAACACTCACCACTACGCTCCCAGCTCTACGGCAAACCCGACCTCGCATCACCATCACCATCATCCGTCCTCACACGGCAGCTACCAGCATTTCTGCCGCTCCGACCCCTTCCTGTCCCAGCTCATGGGCTTTTCGTACTCGTCCTTCAAAGTTGGGCCAATCACTCTGGAGCCCACAGATGACGGGATGGCAGGGGTGGCCACCGTGCTCATACAGCTGCCAGGAGGCATCCTTGCTCCCAACCGGGCCTGCTTGGGTTCGGCGCTTGTCACTTTGCGGCAGAATTTGCAGGAGTACTGTGGACACGGAGGAGCAGGAACGCATCCTGGCGCCGGGGGTGGCCGAAAAGGCTTGCTGGGCCATCAGCATCTAACCACCATGGCCATGTGAAAAGAACGTAATGAGATGAGGAGAAATAAATTGAAAAGGAAAAAACAATCATGAGAGTGAACAGGAAGGACAAAGGAAGTTGCAGAGATGTTAAAGGGACAGTCCACCCAAAAAATGAAAATTGTCATCATTTACTCATCCTCATGTCGTTCCACTTTCATTGACTTTCTTCTTCGCAACACACAAGATTTTTTTTGAAGAACTGTTTTTGTCCATACAAAGAAAGTCAATGGGTTCCAAAATCAAACGACATTGGAACTCCACTGACTTTTTACCAAACAATTTTGGACCCCATTGACTTTCATTGTATAGATGAAAAAACAGAAACATTTTTCAAAATATTTTCTTTTGCGTTCCACTGGTTTTGAATGACATGAAGGGTGAGTAAATGATGACAATTTTTTTGGTTTGCTCTGTTGAGGGTTACAAAAGGGATGTATTTATTACAAGAGAGGAATAAGGTGAATCACAGGAAATGTGATTTGTACATATACTGTAATTAATTATTAGGTGTCGTTTACTTGTTTATCACTCCTAAAAAGCTCCATATTGACTTAAAGCAGCAACCTTTATGCAATGCACTACTCGTATCTCCATGCTTTGTTGCTGCATTCTTTTGTCCTATATACACTACTGAAATCAGCTGGACAAGCTGAAGATTACGGCATGACCTATCGACCGGTGAAAAAGTTGTCTTTGCAGCTGAACCAATGTGCTTTATATCCTCATGTGACAATCTGAACTGCCATCCAAACCAAGAGACGGTGCAACATGTCCGCTTGAATGTGCAAAACATTGATTGTCTGCAAAAAATGGGCACAGATGTAAAAAAAAATACAAAGGTGTAGTTGTAGTGCTTTTGTTACTGGTATTTTGTCATGGCTGTGATTGGTCGATGTTTCCTGTAATATAGCAGATTTGAATCTAGTCAATAGGTCTGTTTCATGGTGAGCCATTGGCTTATTTTTATACATATTCATTCAGACTGAAGATGCATTTCAGACTGTCAGTCGACGGTTTATGGTTACATGTCCTTTTTGTTTGCATTAATGACATGCCTTTACTCACTTTGCCTTGACCAGATGCTAATATAACTGTGTGACAGAATCCTCACACTCTTTTTGTATTAAATTTAGGATTGAATTTCTATTCGAGTTTAGGCCATTAATCTTTAGTGCTGCAATTGTGTGTGTATAATATATATATGAAGGAATAAGATGATTAACAAGGAACGTTACATTTTTTTCACATTGTGTAGGAAATGAAGGATACTGCTTTTTTTATTTTTCCCCTTTCTTACACTAATAATTTCATATTACTTTAATTTTTGTAGGAAAACTTACAGCATGTGTTAACGATGTGCTAATGTTTTATTTCCGATGATCAATGAAATTATTACACAAGCTGGGTTGCTGCAGCATTTTCATTTTTATTTCAGTGATGGGTTATTTTTTGCTAGATATATGAGATCTGTTGAACAAAAAGTGCAATGGAAATTTTAAACATTAAAATATAGTGTGCTCCTGGTGAGACACTATAAGGTAATGAAATGAAGAGGAGAAAACACTGAAAACACTACAGTTTGTTACAGTATTGCCATTTATATGGAAATTCCGTTGTATTGCTTTATTGCTGTTTTTTTTTTTTTTTTTTTTTTTTTTTGGAGGATGGACTGTTATTTTCTGTGTAATCTGACTGGTATTTATGTAGGACAGGTTGATGTAGAAAGTGTTTTTTTTTTTTGTTTGTTTTTTTTAGAATTAAGGTGTTTTTAAAATTAAAAGTGTTCATTTGACGTTATGATTATTTAATGTAAATAACAGAAACATAACAGGAGAAGCCATATGTTTATCTCGGATTTCACTCCAGAGAAAGCAATTTTAAGCTAAGTTGGTTAATTTGTTAGGTTAAACCAGAAAAGGTGATTGTAATATAAATTATGCACAAGAGTAAGACCAAAACAGATTTGGGTTTGAATATGGTAAAGAAAGCTTTGTGTTCTGTTCAGACATTTTCAAATGCTTTTACAGTTTTTACTGTGGTTGGTGCACATGCCTTTGATGCTTAACAGCGGTTTGTCCATAATAAAATATACATTAATGGTTACCAGGGTTTGTTGTGTTGTTGTCTTACTTACACTTACTTCTTCGAAAAATGAAATTACCTACTGCAGTGTAAAACCAAAAACAGTAGCTGCACATTTGATTCAAATTGAGTTATGATTGAAATTAGGTGTCATACCCCCGGTTTCACAGACATGGCTTAAGGCTAGTCCCAGACTAAAATGCATGTTTGAGCTGTCTCAACTGAAAATATCTTGCTCTGACATATCTTAAAATATGTCAGTTCCATTGTTCTGTCTCAAGATGCACACATGTAACGTTTTCTTCTAAGGCATTTTTATAAAAGCTGCTTAAATATCTTAATTTAACTAAGGCCTAGTCCTGGCTTGAGCTAAACCCCGTCTGTGAAACCGGGCCTTAGTGATCTGTCTCGTGTTAGGTGGATTTAGCTCTATTATATTAACGTTAGATGCTAATAAAATGCTGATATTTACACTGTATCTACGGACATTTACGTGATTTTAATGAGTTTAAAATTATTTTATTAGGAAGTTTTAAATATTTCCACTAAAATCTCAAAAGGAAAAAAAAAAAGGTTCAGGAACTTTTATTTTGAAAAGCCGCGTCAGCGTTGACCTTATTTTGAAACGTGTTGTCGTTGCTGGCTTTACCTAGTATCTATAAGCAGCATCGTTATAACGTATTTCAGACCTGAAAAGCAAGGTCAATGCAAACTGCTCCAGGTCTTTTATAGCTACACTTTCATTAGTATAACTAGACGAGTTGGTGTGATTTTAGCGGTGGCTGTGTAAGACGTCTGTTTGAGCTGCAGGATGCTGTATGCTGAGGGCGGTGACAGTCCACAGGACAATCAACACTGTCTGCAGCCCAATCCAATATTCATTGCCGCCTAAATGCAGCAGATTAACTAAAGGTTTAGTATTTTCGGTAAGAACATTTTGTGCTTTATTTAATCAACACTTCTGTTTACATCTGCATGTCTGCAACCCGCTAATACTGTCACATGAGCTATATGAACCTTCATGATTAAACATCCCTGCTGAAAAACACAAACCAGCCTTTGTCCCAGCCTCGTCAGACAGTCTTCTTGGCTGGTTTTACAGGAGTTTTGAGCCGTTTTCAGCTGGTCTGACTGAGACCACCTGACTAGTTTGTCCAGGCTGTTAGACCACCTTAAACTCGCTACCTTGTTCCAAAACAGTTTTTCCAGCTAAATTTTGTTTAAAACTATATTATTGTCCTTCTCAAACATTTCTTTAGGTTGTGCACAAGAAGATGAAAGCTAACTTGCTAAAGAAAAGAAAGTTATCCAGAAAAAAGAAAACCAAACAGCTGCCAAATTGTGATAAAGAGCCATTGCCAACAAATGGTGATGGCATTAGTACTGACACAAATGAAAGCAAAACATCTAAAGCCTCTCAGGACTGTGCTGTGGACACCTGTCCTGCGGTCACACAGATCAAACCAGAAGAAGGAGAGCTGGAAGCTTTGGGAGTCCTGACGGTGTCCTCTGAACAACACCAACAACAGAAAGTCAATCTGCAGCCTCATCCTCCTGCTTTCAGAGCATTCGTTCCAAAGACAGAACCAGACTGTGTCCCTTTAAACCCACCTAGTTTTCAGGTCAAACCTGAGCCTGACATTTTTGAAGTGCTGCAGAGAGAGTCTACTTTGATTGTGAAGGAGGAGAATGACAGCTGGAAGGAAGTGAAGCTTGAGACGCTAGATGAAAATTCTGTGGGTGATTCTGGCCTGGAGAAAAACACAGGTAATACATTTATTTAATATGCTCACTCTTGTGAATTACACAGTTTACATATATTAAAGTTGATAGAAAGAGGCATGCTTTGAAATCCTGAATCCTGAGTTTTGAATTTTTTTATTTTATTTCTATTTTATTTATGTTTGTTCTTCCATTTTAGTTTAGTTTGAATTTTTAGTATAGTATTAGGGTTTATATATCATTTCATAATAATATATATATATATATAATTTCAGTGTATTTAGTTTTTATATAATTTTTTTTTAGTATTGTTTTCTGCCAAAGTTAGTGTGTGTTAAATTATAGAATTTAAATTGTGCCACCGAATATCTCCGGGCTGTCTAGTGTCATCTAGTGGCATATTTATGCTTAATGAATGAGTCTTATACAATTTGTATAATAATACAATTATACAATATTTTCTGTATCAAACATTGATACCTATAAATATATCACTTTATAATGAAATGTAATAATTAAATTATAATAAAGTAAAAAATGTTATAAATAATACATATTTATATGTTAGATAGTTTTGGAGTTTTGGAGTAATGAAAATGTTAATTCAGTTAATGTTAATTTAGTTTCAGTTCTTCCAATTCTACAAGGTTTTTTTTTAGTTTTTTTTTTAGTTTTTGCTAACATTAATGTCACTGCCTGTTAACCAATTTACCATGTATTTAAAACCGATATCTACTGTACTTAAAATATATATTTTTTTTATAATGAAATTGACCAATAATTTGATTATAATGAAGTGTAACATTTATTTCAAAATAAAATGTATATAAATATTTATTTGTATGATTATTATTTAATTGTAGGTATTGTATTTAACTCCCGGAGGTTTGAATATTTATTTGATTTAGTCTGAGGTCTTTCAGTTATTCCACACTGTAAAAAAAAAAAAAAATGTTGGGCTACCTTAAAATTATAAGTCAACCAGCTAAAGCTGATTTTTGAGTTTTCTCAACTTATTTTTCAGGAAATTTCTCAACTTTTTGTTGTATAAACTTAACACAAGAAGTTGAGAAAACTCAAAAATCTGCTGAAGCTGGTTGCCTTAATTTTAAGTTTGCCCAACTTTTTTTTTTTTTTACAGTGCAGTTAGTTTTTATTTCAGTCTATGTTTTCTGGGGGGGAGGGGCATTATTAATAACACTGCCTGTTAATTGATTGCAGATGATAACCTAAACCTAAGAAGATTTGACATTTGACCAGACAAGACTGTTTCTTTATCAGTTGGCATATTTTTCTGTCCCTTTTCCTCTCCACAGCTTCCTCCTCCCTGATTTTTCCTTGTCCTCATTGCTCTGTGACATTCACTGACTTTACATACTTGGACAAACACCTCAAATGGTGCCATCGAAGTGAATACCTGGCATGGGTGAAAAACCACAAAGTCTACAACTGCTCTAAAATATCCTCCGGGATGCTCAGCTGCTCGTCATGCCACTATCGGTTCTTCTCTCAGAGGCAGCTGGAGACCCATGTGCGCAAGGCCCACCTCCCTACACCCAAACCCATCCGAAAACGCTACACCTGCCCACAGTGTGATCGCAGCTTCGATTACATCGGTAACCTGAAAAACCACTGCCGCAGATGCCATGGCTTAGCCACAGAGTGTAAAGATGGACAAATTAGCTGTGCTAAATGCGGTCAAAGCTTTGCTGGAGTCTGGGGTCTCGGACCACATCGCTGCCATGAGGACGAGAAGAAACCCAAGGTGGGTGTCAACGAACCCATTTGCACGGACCGTGGCTATTTGTGCCGAGACTGTGGCAAGAACTGCTCTACACTTCAATGCCTGACGATACACAAACGCATTCATACTGGTGAAAAGCCATATGTCTGCGAAGACTGCGGCCGTGGATTTCATGATATGGGGAGTCTGCGGAGTCACAAATTCATACATACAGGAATCCGGCCATTCAAGTGTCCCGAATGTGGTAAAGCATTCGCGAGGATGGCCAACCTCAGATGTCATCTGCGAACCCACACGGGCGAAAGGCCGTACCCTTGCCCCCAGTGCGGAATGAGATTCAGCCACCGATCCACGCTTCGCATCCACCAACAAGTTCACTCCAAGGAAAAAACATTTTCATGCCCAGACTGTGGCAAAATGTTCTCCACTCTGAGGTACGTGAAGGTCCACCAAAGAACGCACAACTCCGAGCGAATGCTGCAGTGTAGAGAATGTACGAAGACGTTTTCTCGGGAGGACGTGCTTAAGAAACACTTACTCCTTCACACGGGCGAGCGGCCGTACCAGTGCAATGTCTGCACCAAACGTTTCGTCCGCATCTCGCACTTGAAAATCCACATGCGTACGCACACCGGCGAGAAACCGTACCGCTGCGAGCAGTGCGGCTCCAGCTACACCCAATCGGGCGATTTGACCAAACACATGAGGACACACACAGGGGAAAAACCCTTCGCCTGTTCTGACTGCGACCGCCGCTTCAACAACTCGGGCGACCTGAGCAAGCACAGGCGCATTCACACGGGCTACAGACCCTACAAGTGTACGGAGTGCGGGAAGAGTTTTCTCATGCCCCAGCACCTGAAGTTACACAAACTAACACACACGGGCGAGAGGCCATACAGCTGCCCGCGGTGTCTCCGCACCTTCACTCGAACGCACCATCTTTCTCAACACATGAAAAAACACATTTAAGGATGGATAGCTGCACAACTTCTGTCTAATCTCAGTTTCATTGAGGAAAATGAATTGGGAGTTCATCGATGAATTTGAAATCAGTTTTCTTCTTAAAAGTTACTGAATCCAGATGCATAGTCTTCCTTTCTGGACTATAGGTTTAACATTATAGCTATTTTGCATGCTCAACTCCATTGGAGATATCGATTGAATAGAATTAATGCCTTACAAATATCTTTGTTAATATGGGTAGTAAATCTGGCAAATGAACTGTGCTTTAAAGTGTATTTAAAGTACATGCGTCATTTGCAGTGTAGCTTGAATTGTTAAATAATTTAAAGTTCATATTTAACCATTTAAAGACACTGTTGGTTCACAAGAATGAATGAAGATGAGAGTTCTACTTCTGCTGTGGCCTAATAATATTCTGTGATGATTATTATTTTAATATTAATCTGTGAGCTGTATGATGGAAGCATTCAAGGGCTGCATCACCTATAATTTGAGGTCTTTCTCTTTGCTGTACCAAAGGCATCTGCAAATATGAATAAAAGATGAATGTGAGGCAAAATTACAGAATTTTTATTTCTGTTTTAACACATGTACACCGTGTAGTGGTGATTTTAGAGTTTCATGAATTCAATTTTGTGTTAATATGAAAGTATGTACCATTTCCTCTTATTAATTTTTAATCTTATTTTCAGATGCCTTGTGTGCAACAAAAAAGCAATTTTGTATTTGCCATCCTAATGCTTTACGGAGGGCACTGTAAATCTGTTGAATTGCGTGTTGAATTTTCTCCAAGTTAATACTGTAATGGGTTGCTTATTTTTCAGTTAATTGTTGTAGTTGATCCATTTAATGTCACTGTTCAATGCCAAAGTATTCTGAGAGTAAGATCATTTTATTATTATTGTGGCTAGTTAAGATTAAATAATTTTACATTTATGCTTTGAAGCACTGGTATTCCTGATGTAATATTAAAAATGAGTATGACGGTTTAAGATTCATAAGTTCATATGTTCACTGTTTATTTTGAAATAGATGATGAAATCAAATGAGTTGCACTAAATAAAACAACACAGTGGTTTCGTCATTGTATTGGCTTGAACTGTGCATCTGAAACGGTATTCTTCTCATCTTAAAACAGTAAATACAATATGCAAACCATGGCCATTTTGTCTAAACCATTGTCTTTTTGTTGTTTCCTTCTCAGCTTGCGCACAGGCAACCAAAGCATCGTTGCAGTCTGTGCAAATACTCAAAGCCAATAGATGGATCACTTGGTCAAAGGGTCCAAACAGGTCTGCTTCAGTCAATGTTGGGGGAATAGCCCTATTATTTTTATGTCTGTGATTACGAGGACAGCAGCGTGACTGGTGCACCGACACAGATAACAAAGATGTATTTAGGGCTAAATAATATTGAGTCTACCTTTGTTTAAAGCTGGAATCAATACTTCTTAAAGCATATCCATTTTTCATTTAGCAAGCCTCTTGTCTGAGAGGAGGGTCAGGGAGATGTATGGAAGGGAGTGTGTTTTAATTCTCTCTGTTGCTGTAGTTAATAATAATTGTCAGAACAAGCACGGCTCCTAAAGATCGGGTGATAGGGAGGTGAGCCACATGCACAAAATGAATAGATTTTGAAAATTGAGACAGATTACATGACAGGTTTTTTTTTTTTCCCTCACATGATTTTCTTGTTTTACAGGGTACGGACAGAAATGAACCGTTGGAGACAGAGTAACATGGGTAAACCTTTTGAGTTTTTGAATATATGCTTTACAAACACTACTTCTGTATTTCACTAGCCATATCAGTCACTCTCTAAAGAATGTATAGGCTATTGTATAATGTATGTTTAGAAATGGTCACTAACCTTACAATTTGGTAGCAGTTCCTCCTTTGGGGCACCAGGGGGAAACAGATATCTGTCAAAGTGTGCTTTTGGGAATTAGGATGTGCTTTGGTGCCATCTGTCTCTCTCCTGTGCTTCTCACTCTTCCCACAGTGAGACAACCTGCAGGGTTACTTCACACAAACAAGTGAAAAAGCATAACAGCTTCTAATGCGTAACATGCATTTCTGTTTGCATTACTCCCTCGTCTCCGTGTCAAATTATTATCATAAAATCATACTGAGCTGCTTTTACAGCTGCTTTTTTCTCTCTTCTGTGTATTCATTAGCCACACTGACGACATTACCGCTCGTTTCTTGCGACGTTTTTAGCCTTTTCAGGAACCAGGGCTTAAGATGCGTCACAGGACTCTGCGTTCTTGATTTCTGTTGCACTGCGTTACGTGTTTTTGATGCAAGAACGCTGTTTGTGAGAACGGTAGTGGAATACACTACACGACTTTGAAAATCTGAGCAGATTTTAAAACACTATCACACACTTGCCGACTTTGTAAATGGTTACAGAAAAACTCAACATCATACATTAAACGACTAAGGATCATACACTACTAGACATTCAAGTCGTTTCGAACACACACAAAATAAACTTTGAAACATGCACTTCGTTGCGGAAACACGTCACAAATGAAACCGATGTGTGTTCTAATATTGCCTCAAACATCAGCCATGTTGGATATGCTCCGACTGGATGGAATCAGGATGATCTGAAGCTAAAAAAAAAAGAGAGTTGGGGCCCATCATACACTAAACTCTGTGAACTGCGACTGCTCAAAATCTGCAGACTGGTGTTGACTTTAGCGTTGACGCCTCCAGACAATTCAGACACAAATCTATGTAGAAGTCATGTAGTGTATTCCAGCCTTTAGTTTACTACATAGCTGCTATGCTAACAAATGTGTTGACTTGTTTTCTGAGATCATAGTTTGATCTTTGACCTGTGTTCTTTTGTAAAATGCTCCATCAACGGTCAGTGCTGAAACTGTAATGCCATTATTTACAGGCAGTTTTCTGACTGACCGTCTCTAGAATACTCTAAAATTAAATTACATCAATGTTGAATTAAATAAGAGCCCTCTTGCACATTTTCCCCCCCATCTCCAATTTTTTATATGTAATTCCAGGAATCCAATTTTCTCTCAATACTCTTGTCAATTTGCTGAAGGAACACATTGTTGGCTTTGGTGTGCTGGTGTCACAGTGTCGTCTCGCTGCAGTGGTTTTGGCGCTTGTTGGCCTCAGAGGTCAGTGTGTGGGAAGAGCCGCCGGTCTTCAGGGGGCTTTAGGGCGGCTGCGTCTGTGTCCCTTTGGGCTCAGCCAAGCCCAAATCCACTTCTCTCATTCATGAAAGGGTTACAACAGAGGTCAAATCACCACTTTCCACTCCCTGCGAATAACACAAGCCGTGCGTGAGGGATGGTTTATGTAGGCGTAGATGAAACTGTGTATTTTAGGTGTTTTTTTGGTCATGGTACTTTCTTGGCACGTATTAACTGCCTGAAAGCTCAGGCGCACAAAAGACAGTGAAAAGATGCTGTGAGTTTTGCTTAGGGGAGGATGGTTAGCACAGAAAACGAGTAGGGTCGGTGCTGTCAAACTCGAAATGAGGAGCTTCTCATTTTCGATTAGCATCATGGTGCACACAATTGCCATCTTTTTATGTTGTGCACCTCCCAGCACTGGTGCTTCTCATATAGCCCCAAATCTACAATCCACAACTGCTCCTTTCTTCTCCTCCTTACTTCTCCTCCCCAGTCCGCCCTTATGTCCTAACCTTTGGCTGTGGGTGTCTGTTTAGCAAAGGGATAGAGATGTGGAGGGTGAGGGAGACTGACAGTGTGCGCTCCCCTACTCAGTAAATATGAACTGCACCCAACAGACAGCCTCATTTATCACAAGGGAAAGAGCGCGGGAGGGAAGGAGAGAGAGAGGGAAAAGGGATAACCGGCTGGGACGATGTGGCCTCAGTGAGCAGGAAGAGAGCGCGGGGATGAGAGACACGAGAGTAAGGAGGGGAAGACAAGAATAACACAACAACTCAAGCGAGCGCGGGAGGAGAAAGACGACAAGCAGACGTGATGTTTAGAGGAGTCAAATAGTGGGATCAAAAGAATGTAGTTAGAAGAGAGGAGGTGTGGGAAAAGACGCAGGCCTGCTGAAATACTGTTGAGTGAAGAAGAGAGAGCAGAGACCTGACAGTGTGACCAGATGAAGTGCTTAAAATCAAAAAGCGTTGAGCAGATCATAAGAGAATAAGGCAATGTGAGACCGAAAGGAACAGCGGTAGCTGTGCCTGGGGTCGGTGTGATGAATAAATCTCATTTTGATCTGCTGTGAATGAACTTATTAACGGATCACAACCTGTAATCTGGCTGTGAGTGTGGATCCTGACAACTCTGCTCCAGTTGATAAGGCTTTAATCCTCAGTGCTGAACACAGGTACTGACCACAGAGACCAAAGGTGACTGAGCTTAAGATGCTGACTTCAGAGTCATTATCGTCTGTGCTCAGTCAGACACTACCGCTTGCTATCGCAATTAAAGCACTAAAGGTAAAAGTTCAAAATAGTTGATCATTTCCACGTGCCTTGCTTTATTAAGTGGCATATGCTTACTGAAGCTGCATGCAGTTTTCAGAAGTTTTTTTTTTACATAATGGCCCCAAATTTTGCTTCAATCTAATATCATTTCCCACTCATTACTAGACACATTATCTATCTATCTGTCTGTATGTCTGTCTATCTACAGTCAAACCAAAATTTATTTAGACACCTTCAACATTTCTCACATTATCACAGTTTATTCATTATACAAAATGGTAATAAAATATGACAAGAACTCAGAGTTAAACTGTGTCAGAACAAATTCATCTTAATAATATCAGATAACTTTGATAGAAAAGTATGTAATGAATTAGGTAGAATATCTGTCAGCTGTTAAATTTAAGTACACAATTAGATAATACCAATTTAGGTCAACCAATTACCAAGCAATGCTTAATTTTGTTCAGTCTGTGGTGTAAAAAGTTTGCATTAGCAATTAAAGAAAAACACTTAAGCAAAACATGGTCAGGTCAAAGTGTCGGAATAATTTTTGGTCCCAAATTTTTATCAGTCCACTGTATGAAGAATTTTTGGGTATAATATGTCACAGTTTACTTTATTTTGCTATCCTCACTTACGTAAATGAACTATAGTGTCGTGCACCCACTAGTAAAAATATATAAAAAATTATATCCGGTGACTGAATAATTTTTAGTTTGACTATCTATCTACACAATTGAATGTGTTTCAATACACTTGCTAAAACGCTGCACAAGCAAATGTATTAATGGTACTTAATATTTTAGTGTGGTCAATCACCAGCTGCTTTATAGATTTCTACATAAAAAACATCAATATTTATTTTATGCAGCAGCAAACTTATCTGTATTTAAATTTATTGGATTAGAGCCTTCAGTATTTAAAATTATTCAGTGATATAAACTCATTTCTGTGCATAGCACATGGTAATCACAGCCTATATGATATATTTAATATCCTTTGTAATAAAACCTTTTAACAGGGTCGGGATACTTGTAATTAAGGGCTCCTGTAATGAACTAGGCCTGAGTGGACTAATATCCCATAATTGGTGCTAATAGCTGCTAACTCAAAGCTAATTGTCTGCCAATAAGAACCTTGTACATTGCCCTCCAGTCTTCGTTATGGTCAGTATCTTGACCTTTGCATTCCCAAAGAGTGAAGGGCAGATTCAACTCTTTTCCCCCTTCATTCTTAAGACCAATTGAAAGCTCTGAACATGTGATTTTTTTACAACAAATACTTTTGTTAATGACTGTTAGCAGACATTTTTACTGCTACTCAGACGGCTAGTAATTTAGATCAAAGTTAAGAAACTATAGTTTTATTAAATAAAATGTTCAAGAAGCACATTAATTACTATTATTTTAATGGCCGTGCAAAGTCAACATTATAAAATGATGTATACATTAATATGGTACTGTATGCATGTTGTTATGGTCCCTGGTCTACCTCTGTCCACTGAAGAGTCCTAGACCTGAAGGGAAGGTTGAAAACTTCTGACTTAGATGGATTAGGGAATAGGAACGGTAGTACTGTAGGCTGTTCATAGGTCTACGGCAGAGTTTCTGTTGACTTATACCACTGCTTGCTACACATTGTTATGTTACAGTATGAGCTGAAAGGCTTCAAGCAGGTCTATAAATTAAATCAAGGCCACGATAAGGAAATTGACAGAGAGAGAGTAGTGCCCCAATGAAAGCAATTGGATGCTCGTAAAACGATCCCTGGTGGGCCCTCTATATCTCTTTTCTCGCTGTGCATCGTCCACTTTTCCTCTTGTCAGTCCTTCTTTTCCCTTTTTTTTTTCTCCAACACCTCACTTAGCTGTTATACTATCTACCCTGTTAAATTTTCCAGTACTGTTCTATTTGCTGTGTTGATTTCCCTCCTATTTCCTTACGTACATCTCTTTCCTTTTATGCGTTTACCACATTTCGGTCGTTCTCTCATTTTCATGTTTTCTCTTTCTCTGACTATTTCTCTCACACTCTTTCTCTGTCTGAACCCCCACTCCATGGAGAGACAGGAGAGAGGAAAGATGATGTGTGACAGTTGCTATATTTCGATCTTCTGTCAGTGAGATTAATATTGACACAGTGTGTATCTTACCAGAGGCCTGTTGACTGTGTACGTTGTGTATTTATTCATTATTCTTGGTTGGGGCATTTTTCTCAAGAATCAGACAATAACTGATGTGTGGACTTAGATAGAGGGAGTATATTGGTGGCCTGAAACGAGTCGATATGGTCACATCTGGGTTTGTCTTAACCATCGTCTTTGTCTCCATGGGGTGGCTGCAAAGTCAAACCTTGTTGTAGTTTCATGGGGTTTGAAACACCTCATGTTTCACTGACAAGCCCTTAGATACGGTCAAACTTTGTCAGGGAAGATGTACCAGATAATTCAACATTTTGGCTACTTTGTGTGTTTAAATGATCCGGCTGTGAGAGGATTTGGTGTTTCTAGTTACAGGATCAACTGATCAATTATTTCAGCATAATTACATTGAATGCAGTTTGGCTTTAAAAAAAAAACTTGCCAAAATGTGCCTTAAATTTTTACTATAAAAGGAGAATAGGGTTACTATTTTTATGTTCATATTATTGTTTTATTCAGTGTAATTTCACACCAAAGTTGGCTGCGAAACAGAAAGGATTCTGGATGTAAACAAATAGGAACAAAAGAGGAAAAGAAAGAGTACGAGAAGTGCAAGAGCCCAAGGGGGGAAACAGTTGTCGCTGGAGACTTTTATTGACTTTCCCCCCCCTCTTCAATCGCACGTGACTGGAGCACGCGCGGGGGCCAACAGATAAATTCACAGAGAGGGGCTGAGGAAGAGAGAGAAATGGGAAAATAAATTACTCTGGAAAGATATGACGATGGGCTACATGCGGCTTTAAATCTAAAAGGGAATTCGCGACACACTCGACCAATTTGTCACTGCGCTTTTTACCCTTCTCTCCATTTCTTTTGGCTACTTTTTCTTTATTATTTTTCCACGTCTTCAAAACACGTACAATACATGTTTTTTTCTCTTTTATCTGTTTTATCTAATAATGAATAATTATGGTTCACTGAAATGACTAACATGCTTTGTGAATTTCTAACCACAATAATTTAGTTACTTTTAATGGAAAGCATATGTACTTTTAAAGTAACTATTCTTTTAAAATATAAAGTTTAAACAAGGTTTTAATAAAATAGAATTTTTCACCGAACGGTAAGTCACTGAAAAACAGTAGGCTAACTGTAATCACAGTTGATTGAGGCGGTAACCATGGCAACCGCATAGCCTGCCTCTGGAATAAATTGCGTAATCAGATGGAACATTAATAAAAACAAATCTCGTCATTGTTTGCGTCTTTGTTATTTTAATTAAAATGTAAATTTGCATAACCAAAACTTTCCAATTTACTTTTTAAACTTTCTTTTAAAAAGTCAGCCATATGCACACTGTTGGGAGTATTGTGAAAGCGTTTACAATTTTTTTGTTGTTGTTGTTGTCCTATTTGATATGCCCGTTTACAGTTTCTGGAAAGATCCATATGTCTTATCACCCCATTCCATTTGTCTTTCCCTCGATCTCGGATTATGTGTAATACACCGTCATGCCCCACCCCCTATAATATCTATAACAGCCAAAGGAGAGAGGGAAATGAGATGCAACAAGGGAAAAAAATGAGATGGACTTAAAGTGAGGGATAGCTGGAAAAGGGGGAGAGAAAGAATGGAAAAGAGAAAAGAAAGAAAACGCGGTCTTAAAGTATACCCCCCCCCCCCCCTCTTTTATTTAATTTAGACGCCAGGCGAAAATCGATCCTGCCATTCGATACGCAATCCGAATCAAGGCGAATTAAGCGGGCGGAAATTAACTCTGAAAATATTTTTGATGGAGTGGCTTGTAGTCTCTCGGCCAAATGGACTGCAAAGTGGAACAAATGACAGGGGCCTAGTGGTGGAGACAGCGGCGCTCCATCTTCCATTAGGGCGTAATGGGATAGGTCCAGCCCCCTAGCTCGACTCGGCTGCATTAATCAAAACAGCCTCTATATGAAGATTTATGGTTCTCCCAGCGTCGCCGCTTCACTTCAGCGCCGCTGAAGCCGGAGCCAGTTCTTGTGTGTTTCTCTCGCTCTCTCTCCCTCTCTCGCTGTCGCTTTCTCTTACGCTGTGTGTAGGTGTTAGAGAGACCTTCTCCCTTCTTATCTCCTCCTTTTTTTGTTAGACCTACTAGTATACTTAAACAGAAACGCGTTTCTCGCGTCGGTAATTGTATCGTGTCATCATCTGCGCGAGTGTAGGCTATTTCTCATCCTTTTACAATGGCGTGGGTCAAAATCCGGAATTCCAGTCTATGTTTCTAAAAGCTGAAATGGACGTTTTTACAAGCTATAGGCCTACATTTCTTCAAAGTCATTAGACAGACTAGCATAAAAAGTAAATACAAAGTTAAACCAAGAAACAAGTCTCTCAAAATTCTTACCATAACGTGATTTATGAATTATTGTTTTGAATATAATTTTGTATACTATGAATGTTCTTTTATAGCAGGTTCAGCAATTAATATTTTTCTGTATAGGGATCTTGAGTTAGTTTTTCATGATAAGGTTCTTGGTTCTTCAGATCAGCCTTCTGGATTATGTAAAGCATCTGCACATAGCTGGCTAAAGAACTGAAGAGAAAAGTTTTTTGAGGAACTTAAATAGGTTCTCTTGGCATTGCGCTGTAAAACACTTTTTGTATCTAACAGGAACCTTTATTATCAAGAGAGCAATTGTGTGAGAGAAAGAGAGAGGCAGATAGAGGAGAGCTGAAGTAGTGGAGAGACTTTTGACCATGAGGGAGAACTTGGGTCCGGTAATTTTTAAAATCACATAGTTGGTTTCACTTTTTGTCTCCCCCGCCCTTTTAGTCCTAGAAAGTCCCATCTCAATGTTTTATTTATTTTGTTGTGGTCCAATCTCTTTACCTCATCTAGCTCTGTTGTTTTCCAACATCTCTTTCTCATTCCCTTCCAGCCCAAACTCTCATACTCCAGAGCCAAATGCATGTGGAGACATCTCTATATCCCCCCATCTATCTCTGCTTTCCTCCTGCCCTGCCTCCTTTCCTTTTTCTTTACTTTGCTTTCTTTTCCTGTGCACAGAGGGGAAGCCGGCTGCCAGTTTTAGTCTGCCGAAGGGTTTATTCAAATTAGAAACGCTTCAATCTCCTTATCCCCTCTCCTCTCCCTCATGCAAGCACTCACTCTCTCACCTGCTCTTCGTGGCTCCCGTCTTCCCTCAGAAGTCCCCAGAGCCCAGCTCGTTTAGGGGGACGATGTTTGTGGAGAACTGGGAGATGAGGGGAAGGAGAGGTTAGGAGGAAATCAGGGAGGGAGCAGCACTGAGGGCCTTCAGATTTGTCAGGTGGGACCTGTTAGCCATTTGGTTTCTCGTCCCTCTCACATTCTCGTCTGATTTAAGCTGTTATGAGTGTTTACATATTTCCCTTCAGTGGAGATTCCTTTTTTTGTCTGACAGTAGTATCACACTAACAACTTGTGTGCTCTGCAAGTTTAGTTTTCTGTGCTTTCCATTGTCTTGCTTCTGTTTCACATAACTCTTAACTCTTGTGTTTTTCCCCTCTTTGACTGGCTGTCAGTCATCCGTCAGTGAAGCAGATGGGACACAGAGGTCCATCAACCCTGGTAATCATCACTGTAAATTCCTATAAACTATAAATCTCTAGTATCCCACCTTTGAGCATAGAAATGTTTCATTGGTTTTGAGTCATATTGTGGAGATCATACTTTTTTAAAGCTGTGATTGTTTTAAAGGAACTTTAGGTGTGCTTCACAGTAAAAGTGTTCCACAGAAGAAAGATATACAGGTTTGGAACAACATATAGGTGAGTAAATAATGACAGAATTTTCATTTTGGGGGGGAACAATCCCTTTAATCCTTTGCAGTCAATATACTATTGCATATTTTGCATAATATTATATAACTAGTATAATTGTTGTAGACCTTCAATGCAGGATCTGAAAAATAGCATGTATATACAGTTTAAGGGAATCCAAGCATACATATCAACCCAACAAAGCTAAATTAGACTAAATGGAATGGATTAACATATTTATTAATAAGGCTTATTCAATGTAGGGAACATGTTGGACATGCTGCTTTGATTCCATTATATGACCAGTGGGAATGTGAATATTTTTGTGCTGCTTAAAATAACTAAAAGATTAACCCCATTCAAGTCATTATACAAATGAGCCAGGAGGCCTCAGCTGGGCCCCTAGGCCTGTCATATGCAAAGCAGGAGATGGGTTCTGTTTGTCATATGGAGACATGAGATCACATTAATACACACAGAGTAAGTGCTTCTAATCATCCAATTGCATTTGCATATATAATGTTACCTTAAATGATGGATTCTGAGGCTGATTTTTTGAATTACAGTCATGTTTTGAAAGTGTTCATATAGGACAATGCAAAAGAAGCATTATTAGTAGCTCTTGACATATTAAGACCTTGATGGCTTCAGTCTGCAGTTAATTATTTTCCAGTATAACATTCGGCATCGGCCATTTATAGGCCCTTAATCCCATAAGGATTAGCCTTTGCCAATCTTTACATAAGAGTTAATTGATAAAACAAGCCACAGATTCCACCCAGGCACACAACTTCAAAAGTTAGAGCTGGCATTGATTTGCCTAGGCATCCTAATCACTCAGAATGGACTTCTATAGTCATTAGAGCACTTGTGGAGATTTGTAATTGCGATGTACATTGTAATTAAGAAGCATGAGACTATCGCCTTAATCACAATTCAGGTTCAATGACAGTGTGACCATGTAGTCAGAGTTTTCCCTCATATTGACTGCTAGTGTACTGTAGGCCACATTATTTGGAGCTTAATGGTCTGATAAGTTTTATGAAATTTTACTTGTCAATAAAACAACCTATGCGAATATAAATTTATTAGAAAATAATCTTGCAAAAACATACATAACACAAAATGGTAAATAATAAATGTTTATATGTCGTTTCTTCATGTTATGCAGTATGTGTGATTTATTTGGTTAGAGTTTATTGCTCCACTCTGGTGAGTCAACAAACTCTTTTCTGCCTTGGTTCTAATCTTTTTCCTCTATGTGAAATTAACTCCGTTTGCATAAATAATTAAATAATTTTCTTAAAGAATTATACGTTGTCTTGAGCTACTTGCTTTTGATTGATGTCTGTTTATGATTCGTTCCGCTTAGAAATTCCTACAACATTTCTTTCCTGATAATATATCAATTTATCAGGAGAGGTTTTATGTTAATTTCCGCCCTCCCCCATACAAATACCCATCATAGTCCAATACCATCTCGAGCTAATTAAGCAAGTGTTAATTAAAAATGCTGGAGAGTATGAACGCGAAGAATTGTTATGGAAACGTTGAAGTTAATCAAGCTTCCAAATTATTGATAACATCCTGAGACCGGTGATCGATCGGGAAGACATTAAGAGGCGAAATAAAGCAGATATGTGTGCGTGCGAGAGAGTTAGTATGAATATCGCTGTATTTTCTGCCTTGTGTGCTTTTGTCAGATCTAATTTTCTTACACTGCCATCCATTTTTTGTAGCCTATTAACGGAAAGTTTCTCACTGAGTGCTTACAATCACCTACATACAGTATTTTGTCCCTGACCTGCGCCTGCTGAATTGAACATGACTCTCGAGATGCTGCAATGGAAAAATCACACTCACTTACAGCTATGCAAAGGCCACTCGGTTAAGTCTTTGGAAATTAATATTTCCTCGTCCCCTGTACATGCTCTTATTCAATCCAGCGCACGGTAGCTGTGCTTACACGTTTTCACCCCTTGTGTGTGTGCTTGTATGTCGTGTACTTACAGGCCCGCTTCATCATTCAGCCAGCGATAGGAGCAATTCACCCATAAAGTGGCGCTTTCGGCCATAAATAATATTCAAGTCGGTCTATTGTTAAGTGAAAAGTTGACTGGTGTGTGATATTTTTTTCTTTTTTCCTCCTTCTTCTTTTCCACGGCGACCTCGGGTTAGGACTCATACATCACGGGATGACAGCTATAGAAAGGCCCTAAATTAGCAACTAAATCGAATATTGATCAGCTATGTGCGGCCCTTCGCGTCGCGGTTCCTTGCCGTTTCTCCAGTGGAGAGAGGTAGCGGTGGAGGTGTACGGGAGGAGGGGGTGAAGCAGCGGCGGTCTCCCAGTGTTGTGTTGTTTTTGTGTATCCACAATGTGAGAATTATACAATGATTTCAGGGGAACCAGCTTTTTAAAAATGGAGTGCAATCTGTTGAGATTCATCTCGAGCAACTCGAATTTTGGCGCCCTGAAAGTTGGTTAATCTTCTTAAAATACTAACGTAAATCTGAAAAAAAAAAAAAAAAGACATTGTTAATTTTTAATGACCCAAAAAATTGTGATAATGACCCAAAACGTGTTTAAGTAGCCTTATGACTGTTCGCGATCTATTTACGAAGCAGGTAACTTGTAATTTTTAACTTTTGTAATCACTGACATTTTTGAAACCCCAGCTAAATGTTGTTAGCCTAAAACTTTTAGAGGTTCAATACCCTCTGAATCGCATCGACTTAGGCTACCTGTGTAGGCTATTTGCTGAATCAGGACAAGGCGTCGCAGGTCCCTAACTATACATCATCGTTACTCATATACCATAATTTTATTCAATGTATGCAAAAATAATTATGCACGCCCAGTATCTCAATTAAGAGCAGCTTAATTTGCCTGCAGTTATTAATGACTGAGTGACAGCAAGCGTGGCCGCTTCTCAGCACTCGCTTTCTTTTAGAATGCAAACTTTATATTATCCAATTATCTATTCACCCATGCAGACAAATCCACTCATCCATTTATCTGTCCGTCCGCACATCGACATGGGTCTTCCTTCATCTCCATTTCATGTGAATGCTTCCCTAATATCTGTGTTGAATATGAAGTTCTTGCTCAATGAATGCTGATTGGCAGTGTTTGTAAATGATCGTTGCATCATATTGATGTTTTCGCGCTTTTCTGTTGGGAGTGGGAGGTCCGTTAGTTAGCGCGCGCTGTTGGACAGCGTTTGATGAAACGATCCAGAGACCTCTGGCGGGAAGGCTCTGTGTCCGGGGCATGGTCGTCCAAACCCAAGGCCTCAGTGTAGGTGGTCAAGGTCATAAAGGGTCACTCACATGAGCCCACTCGTGCTCTTTTTACCAAAGGGCGGGATAGTCAGGGTTGCCGGGTCCAGATCAAATATCGAGTGTTGGCATCATGGTAGAACAAGCAGAGCACAGAACCGCGAAGTGCTGGAGATTGCTAATTGAAATGGATGCTCCTGAAGCTGAGTGCTAAATGAGGCCTCAAATATTTCTGTTGTTCACTCGAGAGATGTGTCCGGGCCTTACACTGCCCCTTGTATCATCTCCCACATCAAATACTGACCTTTGACATTAGACGCATTTATTTAAAAATCTGTCAAAATTCGTCAATAATTCGAATATGCACGTAAATCTGATAAATGCGCGGCGATTTAAGCACCATGGACAGCGCACTCCTCTCGCCTATACTAAAGCATCTCACTTTCTTTTTCATTATTATTTTTTTTAGCCATTTTAGGCATGTCTGGCATTTAGTTGAATAAGCTACTGTTTTACATTTTTACTTGGTCACTAGGACAGCACTGCATGTGTATATTCTGCTGAAATTCGTCACGCACGTGTGGAAATGTTAGAATATTTGATACGCACGCGTCTTTGTTTTTCGCGTTTCTTTTCCATCAGAAAACTCATAGCGTGCTACTAGATGCCCTCGCCGCTCATCAGCGACGTTCTTGGCAAACACTTTTAGAACTTCGCTTGAGGACAATTCCGGCAGCCATCTGTTTCTGGCAGAGCTATGCGCACGGGGCAGGAAGCTGAATTAACAAATTTTGAGGGGGAAAGGTGTTTGTCAGCCAGTAAGGTCGTTACTGTGAATGTGCACCACTTTATTTATTTTCATTCTCGCTCCCACTTTTCTTGAGAGCGAACAGAAGGTAAGAAAAGACATGTTATTTTCCTGTTCCTTTTTTTCTTTCCTGGCAAAGTGCCGTGATCCTTCCTTTTGCAATTCCGAATCTTAACACGACACTCGTATTATCACTCTCTGAAACAAAGTCCACCGTATTTCCTAGCATTCCTTTGCTATTTATCCTGGAAGTTTTACACACCTTTAATAGCTAGTGAAAGTCATTTATGCTACATCACTGCATGCATTAATGCTAAATGACTATACATTATAAAGTCAAACAAGATTTTATGTATATGTCTAAAGAGAAGTGAATGCATTTTAATCATTCAATGTTTGACAGGAAGAAATAATGTAGATAGATAGATCTATCATTTGTCATGCAGATACACACCTCAAGTTGTTTCTTAAAACTTGTATGAGCAAGTAATACCAGTGCCATGCCAATCTATCTATCAGTCTATCTATCTATCTATCTGGCTGGCTGGCTATCTATTTCACTGTTCACGTTCTCT
Source organism: Schizothorax lantsangensis (assembly GCA_027422415.1). Lineage (NCBI taxonomy): Eukaryota > Metazoa > Chordata > Actinopteri > Cypriniformes > Cyprinidae > Schizothorax > Schizothorax lantsangensis. Next base: position 20,560,958 of record CM049850.1, on the reverse strand, counting down.
TAAGCATACTCCTGAAAAGACTTGTATGCAATAGAATAACTCAATACGTCAGTATAATTGATTAATGAGCATCTCGGGTTATTTGTGTCTTCAAGGTGCAGGTGGAGATGAAGTGGAGTAAAGTGTGAAAAGGGATCTGGAGGGAGACGTCCACACACACGGAACTGCTGCGGTGCCCGTCACAAAACAAGAAGTGAATCAGAGAGAATCACTGCAGAGTAAGTAAAGGAAACCAATACCCCATAGGGTGAAGTAATACAAACTGAGAGCCAGATTTTAAGGAGGGGGATGAAGTGACTGAGAATGAGAAGAGAGAGAGAGGGAGAAGGAAGGGATGAATGAAAGGTAATTGCATTAGAAAGAAAAGAAGGCCAGAAGGAAGGAAATGATTAGAGGAAAAGAGACTGATAGCCGATAGAGAGGGAGTGGGAGAGATGGACAGAGAGAGAGAAAGAGGGTGGGGTGTTCATTTACTCCTTCATTCAATACACACTGACACTCCCTCAGTGTCAATACAGAGTGTGTGTGTCTCCTCTAAGCACACTATCAAGGTAACTTGTCTCTATTAGTTGTTGTACTGTATGTCTGAAAGAGTATTATACTTAGAATGTATTAGTATCTATTTTATTTTAGTGTTGGCATCTATTAGTATTTTAGCATTCTTGAAACTTCACTTAATATATTTTATTGCATATTATATTTTTAAAGGTGATTTTAACATAATTACGTTTATATACGAAGTGACTATATATATATATATATACATACTATTTATATGTATATATACACACACACACTTGAAAATTAATTTATTCTATTGCGTAAATAGTTACTTCATACATAAAGTAATTCATGTTAAATCACTGTGTAATAATAAATCTATATATTATATACACACACATATGAATGAAATGTTGCATATAATATATTTAGAAGTGATTTGGCATAAATTGTTTAATAGGGATATTACTTTATATGTATATTATAACATTAATTCAGTGCATTTATATATTGTATTTTTATCTAATTTGCATCTAAAACCCTAATTTAGTGCATTTTCTAGAATCCCTAAAACATGTTGTAAAAGCATGTAATGATCAAGAAAGGCCGCTGGCCTCTGACCCTCAACAGCCATTTTTCTCTTAAGCATCATAATCTCACCTCAATCTAGCATTCGCATTTGAGGCAATTCATTCATTTTGGCAACTGTTTAGTATGAAATAACAGTAATCACACCAAACGCTGAATGTCTTTTCTCTCTGTGTCTCTCTGCCTCTTCTCGTTCTTCTTTTGTCATTGACCTTTGGACCCCGTCTCTGTCTGCATATTGACTGTTGGACTGCGAGTCACTTGAGCTGGCTGTCAATACTTACCTGGTTTAGACACCCTGAGAGCTGTGGTCATCAAGCAGACACAGTGAGAGTGGGGGAAAAGAGACACATGCTGGATGAGAATGAAGGGATTTATGAGGCCATTTTATTATATTATTTAGTTTAATCTTTTTAAAAATGTGAGTTATACCAAAAAAGTGAATAAAACCCACAAATCTGTGTTTAAGATTATTCACCAAGGTTTTATAATAATGTGTAATTTCACAGGCATATTTGTAGTGACCTTTGCAACGTGTGCCTATGCTTGTCACTTCTACGGCGCACAGCTCTATCTGCGCCTGTTTTACAGTCCACTCCACCTTCTCCACGCTCTACCTCTCATTCCTTCTCTCCCTCTTTCCTTTTTACTCTTTTCATTTCCTTTAATCTCTCACTCCCTCCTCTTTCTCCCTCCCTGTCACTTTGATTTCCCTATCCACTGGCCCGGCTCTCTGTGTGCATGTGTCTCTGCGAGTCTGTAAGTGAGAGCAGGAGAGACAGACTGTTAAAATATGTTTGTATTCACAAACGGCTGTTGTTGTTTTGGTCTATACATCTGACGTAAAAAAAATACACAATTGTGTCTCAGTAAACCTGATTGTGACTGATTTTATGATTTTCTAATTATGCATCCACAATGTCACATGTATAAATCAGACTCCCATGCTTGTTCATGCTTTTTTCACTCTAGTTCTTTTTGTATGAATCTGAATTTATTTACATCTGAGAATAGCTGAGAAAGAGCCATGCATGTCTCGTTGAATGTGTGTATTTATATTAGAGTAGACAGTGTCTGCATGGGCCACAGAAATCCTGGGAGTGAGAAGGTCAGAGCATCAGCGTGCGGGTGTTGGGGTATATATGTGTGTGTGTGTGTGTGGATGGGGGGAGAGGCAAAGGGTCCCCCTCTTGTAGACAGTTTGACTGATGACATGCATTAAACAGTTAATCTGTCTGATTGAATGTTTGCTTCCTCCAAATTGAAACATTAAACAACAAGGCGAGAAGCGGGAGGGAGGGAGAGGCCGAGGAGGAGAGTGGGATATGGCTTCATCTACTCCCCAAATCATGCAAAGAACAGACTGGAATATATAATATCGTCCTTTGAGTGAGGGAGAGCGAGAGCGAGAGGAAGAGGGAGATTGGAAGGGACAGTGCGTGTGTGTGTTGCAGGAAGGGACGGGGAATAAGTGAAGGGGAAAGCGGCCCGGACAGGAACAAGCAATGAGAATGAAGGGACGGTGAAAGATGGTAGTGAAAATGAAGGAAAAGAATAGGGATTGATAAGGGTGTGTTATATTCAGAAAAAAAAAAAAAAAATGTGAGACAGAGAAAACTTGGAAGATCTGAGCTTTATTATCTTTATTACTTTGTAGTCCATGTAACATGAAAGTTGTCACCCATTTAAATAACATTTAAAGCTGTGAAATGGTGACTGCATTCTGATGGACCTCTTTAGATGTCAAAATGCAATTCAATAGAGTTACAAACAATGTTTTTTTATTTTTCCTACATTATTGTTAGAGTGCCATGTGTGTTGCCAGTCATTCTCTTTCTTGCTTTTTTTCACCCCAATATATATACTGTGTATGTAATGCACTTAGAGAAATCTACTTGCAAAGCTACAGTACTGTGAAAAGTTTTACAAAATGCGGTATGGAATTGAGGATGTTTTCAAAAACAATATATTTTTTGCATTTTTGGTATCCTATGCCTTTAAAACAACTTATTTCCCAGCCTAGGTCAATTTTTGCACAGTTTATAAAGCAGTGTTTAGGTATATTCCTCAAGCATCTTGAAGATGTTTCCACAGTTTAGTCTCATTTTTCTGTTTCTTTGTATAATTCCAGACAGGCTGAATGATGGTGAGATCAGATCTGTGTGTTGACGTACTGTCTGTAGTTGGACACATTGCATACAAAAATGTCTCTGGATTAGCTATTTCATAAATTGACACTTTGTGCTCGTACACTAAATCAAAAGATATAAATTAATGTCTTAAAGCTATTTTTGATGAGTAAAATTAAGCCTTTTGCAGAGTAGTATGTACTGTATTTTTATATAACAAACATAGAATATGAATAACATTTTTAATACTGAATGATTACATATGTGTATTTTTACAGTATATATAATGTATAAATATACATTTTATATAAATATATTTTACATATATTCACAGCACTCTGATTGGACTGATAAAATCAAGGGCAATAATCCAGACACTACAGTAAATCTGGAATCCAGGTAGGATCTTTTTCCTTTAACCCATGTGAGGAGTATACATGTGACTTTTATATACAGTGTACAAATCTATATTTCCTTAGGCTATGCATTTGGCCGAATAACTGCCTTTTTTCCTTTCCTCCATCACCTGTTCTTTTTTTTTCTTATATTGTAGCTGGATAATTGCAGAATGCCACACAAGATGACGGATTGACGACCAGATGAGCCTATGGATGCTCTCACATCAACGAACACGAAAAAGCAGAGCGATCACAACATAAATAGACAGATTGCAGGATGGATGAATTGATAGATCTTTTAGAGAAGGTCAAACTTCTGTGCGCACACTCTCAAACCATCGTGAAAAGAAGAGAAATTGATTGCCGCTCACAAAAGGGTTGAAATGACCAAGAAATTATTTTTCTGGGCAATGAACATTGTGAGTGAGAGCGAGAGAGAGAGAGGGAGAGAAAGGGGGAAAAATGCCTCTTTGTATGAATTGTCTCAAAAGTAACTATAGTCATCTTCAAGATGTTGCCAGTGTTCTGTTCAAATGGCCACTCGGCCAGACCAGAGCGGTTTTGAGTTTCAGTACCTCATCTGAAGTTTGGCCTTGAACGTAGCCTTCACATTTCGCCAAAGGAGATGGTCATGATGTCATCATTTCACCTGTCAAGAATCTGTCAAGGTTGCCTTGGAGACAACTGGCACTGGTGGAACCCTAGTGCCCCATGGCACAAGCTTTCGATTGTGGATATCACAGTTCCTCGATTGATGGACGCCTCCAATCCACACTATATTACCCTGCTGGGGTGACAAAGAAGACGTCTAACACTCCCACCCCTTCCCACATTGCAAATAAAGACATCTAGGGGGAAAAAATGAATGCTTCTTTAATCATATGACGTCTGTGTGCACCAAGCCGTTCAAATGGCGCGCCACTAATGGACTGCTGATGAATAGACAAAGGGAACAACCATCCACAGTGAGCAGAACAAATAGGCCTCCAGCACAAATGGAGATGTAAGTGAACCCACTCACTCACATTTGGATATGTAGATTGGGGTTCAGATGATCACAACCGCAGACAGAGATGAATATATGGGCTCGTGAGCGAATAAACTCGTCGAGCCTTATTGTGAGCTCACTGAGAGGCCATTACCACGAATCCGTGTGCTAATCATAATTAATCACTTACTTATTAAGCGTTAATTGCGCTGCGCAAATGTATCCTCGCCCAGAAATGCCCCGGTATTGAAGTTGCTAGGCCTAGACAAGGCAATATTAATTTATTCTTACTTATTAATTTCCCTAATTAAAACAACAAGACCTAGATATATAAGTGTATTCTTTGTGTAATAAATGAGGGTTTTGAAAAGCAATAGCGAGTCAAGCGTGTCGCTGTACAAACCGTAAATCATCTTCTCAGGGTTGATTCATACTCTTCATCATTTCTGAGCCAAACGAACATATTAAGAAGATGGCACCCAAGTCTGTATAATTACGCACATCCTTTAAAAAAATACATAAATTCATTTAGATAAACGGTTTTACTCCTAATAGAACTTGCTGATCTCTTTCCACTAAAGCTTAATCATCTATCTAATAGGATCAGGATGTGTTACTGCTTTGCAGGCCTCTCTGAAACTAACAATGCCTCTTTTAGGGAGAGTTTGCCACTGGCGGCAGAAATGGTTTAATTTAGACTCAAACTGTTGGCATGTTGCAGATATTTTAGTCTAGTTCTCGGTTGTGGGTTAACTTAATGAGTGCCCCTTGTTTTTCCCCACGTCTCGCTTTTCTCCATGCATTTTTATCGGTTTCCTCATTTCTTTTTCTCCATTTCCAAAATGGTCCACCTGAGCGGGCTAAGCGAGGGCGGGGTGCCGTAATAGCGCTAATGCCCAGTAATACGGGCCAGATATTATAATCTAAGCGCTGTCACAACGCGTTAGCCGCCGCAGACTGACGTGTCAATGCTAGTGAACGCAGGTGATATGGCGGGGCAGGAAGCGCGGCCCGGTAATCGTCTAACACAGACACGTTTATTTTGAGTCTCGCTCTCTCCCTCTCTCTTCCTCCCTCACACTCACACACCGTCTTTCTTTAGGTTTTGAGCGCGTGAAGGCTAACGACCCGTGCGCGCTCCTGCGGTCACGGTGCGGTGCGCGCTTCGTTGGTGATTTATGCGTGTGTGTAATTGAGTGTTAATAAAAGGTTGTCCGTAGCGCGTGTAATTGTGTGTTCAAGACTTTCTGTGTGCGAGCGTGGATGTAATTGGGTGTTATCGATGTTGCGCGCGCGTTTGTATGAGGCTTGGCGCGCGTATACATGCTTTTTCTACAGGTTCTGTTCTCGTCTCTTGCTCATGTTCTTAAGGCGCTGTAATCGTCCTTTAACAGACCAGAGGCGACGTACACTAGAGGGCATTCTATACGTAGTATCAACACGTGTCTCAGTCTAAGAATCTTTGGCCAACTCATTATTTCTGACAGCAGCAAAACTATTTTATTTTAGATTATATATTTTTACACTTTAATCACATGAGCAAGACTCAATATCAGCACAGATGTGTGAATCAGCTTTAGTGATCTGCACTGTGCTGATATTCAAGAGGCCTTCTGTAGCATTATTGTGAAAGTGATACTGCTTTTATACAGCAGCTCTAAAAAGAAACTGTTAATGTCAGTAATTTAATATCCACGTATAAGGCAAAAAGTGTTAGTTGCTGTATTTCTTCTCTGCCAAACAAAAATATTTTTAAATGAAGCCAAATTGACTAAAATCTGGTAAGTAGTATGTAGCCCAGGGTTTCTCAGATCCCGTCCTGGAGGGCCAATGCCCTGCAGAGTTTAGCTCAAACCCACTTACCTGTGGAGTTCTAGAGATCCTGAAGACCTCGATGAACTTGCTCAGGTGTTTTTGATTAGGGTTGGAGGTAAACGCTGCAGGGCATTGGCACTCCAGGGCAAGATTTGAGGAACCCTGATGTAGCCCATGTCTGCATCCGAAAACTGAAAAACACTGCCTTCGGAGGACACATTCCAAGGTAGGAGCATCAAGGAACATCCGAATCCAAAGTTAGCTTCACTTCCTGTCTCATGAGATACCTTCATCTGATCTATTTTTGAAGGCAGCATAGATGTATCCTTCGCTGCCTTTGATATCCCACAATCCTCTGTTCCATTCTGTGACTGTTGAGCTAAACAATAAAGGTGGCGTCTGAAAGTTGCGTTTGGTGGTTAGTTTGTGTGTAAATGTATATTTCTGATGAACTTTTTGCACTTTTGATGTTATTTCTAGCGAAAAATTATAAAAAAAAAAAAAAAAAATATGTGATGTATTGTCAAGTATGGTGACCCATACTCGAAATTGGTCCTCTGCATTTAACCCATCCAAGTGCACACACACAGCAGTGAGTAGTGAACACGCACACTGTGAACACGCACCTGGAGCAGTGGGCAGCCATTGCTCCAGCGCCCACCTTCAATCCCTGCCGGACCTGAGATTCGAACCCGCAGCCTTTGGATTACAAGTCTGACTTTCTAACCATTAGGCCACGACTTCCCCCTATAATACTAATAAATTAGTATTATAGTAACTAAATATTTGTTTAGTTATCACCAAAACTCGTTCTGTTTTGTTGTAGATCATTAAACCGTCCCGCTGCCTCAGAAGCCGGTCCAAAATCCATTTTGTGAGGTGTCTTTGTGCAAAAACTCTCCCTGCAAAGTCATTGCCTGATAAGGCAGCGAGGCAGCAAGTCAGCTGCCTAAGTTTTCAGATGCAGCCCATGAGTGGAGCAGAGTGACAAAAATTTCCAGTCACCTTCTTTCATAATCAGCCTGCTCCAGTTCCATTGGTTTTCCATTTCTCCACTTGTGAGAGAAAACCACTTTCTGAGTGATCCTGGACAAACTCCACTCACGCATACTCTGGTCTAAAACGCTATTAGTGAAGTAACTAGTTACATGTAACAGAATTACGTAGTTTAATTACAAAATAAATGCAATTGTAATCAGTTACAGTTACTGAGGGAAAAAATGTGTAACTAAATTAGTTATTTATGAAAATGTTAAGGATAATAATAGGGGTTACATCTTAATTTTTTCACTCATACCCACATACAGAATTCATTTCTTTCATAAATTGCATTGACCTCTCTAAAATATGAGGCACACGTGTTTCAGGAGTAATGGATACAGAATAGGACATGTGCTTATTCGATGACTGTTTTTATGTCTTATTTGGGATTATATGCTTTATTTTTTTAAGGCATAGTTAGATGTTTCCTGTCATAGCTATGCAAAGGTTTGATTTCAAAAACCGTATCATAGCTATTAAACTATATTTGGTAATTATTGATTTTGAGGTGACCTAATTCAAGTGAAGTATTTTGAAAGTCTAACGGTAATCAGTGTTGAGTACTACTGTAAGGTTAACCCTGCCTGCTTTAAATGTTTGAAAATGATTAACAGTTGAACATATTAGAATTTTAACAAAGAAATCAAGAAGTAATCAAATGTAAGCAGTTACATTAATAAAGTGATTGAAATAGTTACACTATTACATTTTAAATAGGGTAACTAATCTGTAACCTATTACATTTCCAAAGTAACTTTTCCCAACTTTCCCTATATATATATATTTTATATATATATTTATATTTATATTTTACAGGGATAGTTCACCCTAAAATGAAAATTCCGTTATCGTTTATTAACACACATACACTTATATTGTATTGAAAAATACATTCCAATGAATGTTCAAACAAAACCAAGTACAAGCTTGCATTAGAGTATGCAAAATGTAATTAACCGTAAGATAGTAATGTTAAAAGTATCTGAAAGTACTATTCCTATTTGTTGCATATAACTTTTCTAATTATCCCCGATATTTAATAAACAAAAATGCAAGGGGCAGAAATTATATAGAACACAATGACTGATGTGTGTTCTTCAGATGGGTGCATGTGCAAACTACTATGTTACAAAGTCTCTGAGAGAGGATAAAAAGCTTTGTGCTGTGAATGTGGGGTGTTTGTGTGATTCAGAGGTATAATACAGTATGCCATATTGTGCTAAAAAGAAAACATCTTGGCTAAAGAATTTGTCATGATTCAGTCATTTCAATTAAATATAAAATGTATTTTGTTTATTAATGGTTTGTGATTTCAAGATAATTTTTCCTATATATTTTAAAGACTCATGAATTATATGAAGTTTGTGCACATCTGAAGCAGAACAGAACAGAACGTACAGGTGCAGGATAGTTGTGTGTGTGTGTGTTGAAGAGTGTGCATGGTTTGGGGCCTGTTTAATTGATGTGGGCTGAGCATCGATCCCCCCCGCCTGGCCTAATGAAGGCCTGATTGGTTTGTGAGGGCTGGCTGGTTCTGCTCAGCTGCCCGGGCGGCCCGTACTAATCCACAGCACAGCGCATTAACACACACTCAATCCACCATCACTCTCTTTTGCCCCCTCCCAATCTTCCTTTCTGAAATTCTCTTTTTCTGTCTTTTCATTCTCTTTCTTTCTCTATCCATTTTTACCCAAAAGTATTTTTTTTATACTTGAAAAAGTTTTACACCTATAGAAATTAATAGTACTTTTGACAACTAAATTTAATATGATGTAAAGCTTAAACGCATACATAGTAGACCTTCACATGACCAGCTGTATACTACTATATATATTTTTTTTTTTATGATGGTGTGTCCACCATCTATTTTTGTAGAGTGGTTGTTCACTGCTTCACTGTCTTCTGTTTATCTGTGCTGTTTTAATTATGTAATGTTATACTAAATGATAAAAACAGTAATTGTTCTGTACCATTACATGTTCTTTTATGTTTTTCAGAAAAATAGTTTACAACAACTCTGTAAACTGCAACATGAAGCTGCCTGCTGTTATTGACAAAAAACTACAGGTTCTTTGGTTTCCCAGCATGCACTTCTTCCTCACAGTGGCTACATGATGTTGAGGTTCAGATTTGCCACTCTGGACTGTTGAGAGTCTCCTACAAATAATAACATTTATTAATGAAACACAATGTGTAAATACTTAGGGTATGTAAACTTTATCATTTAGTAAAATTGTAACAGAAAACGTAGTGTACATTTGATTTGTTATAATTTTGTTGCATGTAATAAATGTCTAAATATACACTATATTAAACATACACTATTGTTCACATGTTTGAGGATGGCAAGATTTTTTTAATGTTTTGAAAAAGGTATCTTATGCTCACCAAGGCTGCATTTATTTGAGCAAAATACAGTAAAACAGTAATATTGTGAAATATTATTGCAATTTAAAAACTCTTTTCTATTTTAATATATTTTTAAACCATAATTTATTCCTGTGATGGCAAAGCTGAATATGCAGCCATTACTGCAGTCTTCAGTGTCACATGATCATTCAGAAATCATTCTAATTTACTGATTTGGTGCTCAAGAAACATTTATTATTATTATCAATATTAAAAAAGATTGTGTTGCTTCATATTTTTGTGAAAACTGTGATACATTTTTCAGGATGGTTGATAAACAGAATTTAATGCATCCTTGCAGAATAAAAGTATTAATTTCTTCAACAAAAAAAGGATAGAATTTGTTTTTATCTCATATTTAAAAATGTAAAATATATTTCATGTATTGCAAGGGCTAGCTAAAGTTTTAAGCACAACTGTATGTTTTAGGTACATATTATCTTATTTGTCTGATGTTTTACTGTTTATTTATGTGAAGTTATATTCCTCCTCACTGTTGATATCATAATTTGTTATCACACGTAATGCTTTTTGTCAGGTACACATCTGTTCTCATAAATCTCATAGTGGATTCACACTGTTAAAGAAGGTGACAGCCCAGTTACAGAAAGCTGGTGGCAGATCTTGGGGATTGGTAGCTGTGATATGGTTTCCACATCAGACTGACTCACAAAATTTGTCAAAGCAATCTCCCTGGTGCTTTCCTCTCCAGAGGTGTCTCAGTTTTGCCACTTCACTGGTCAGTAAATTTTGATTCTCCAGCTTTTTCGATGAGTTTCTGCTTTTATCCAGTCTTTCCATTTATATCAGTTCTTTATTTTTGACACTAGCTTTCACCACTTGTCACTTGTTGATACCGGGGCACATGTCTGACCTTTCATACTGTCAGCAATCCCCTCAACTGAAAATCAGCTAATATTAATTACTTCAATGCAACATAATTACACAACGCTGAAGCTTTTAAGTCCATTATGTTCAGTCACAATGACCCTTGTCGGTTTGTAAGATTCACTACTTGTTTGTCATCTCCCAAACACATTATTTGTCCGTTCTTTTACACTAAATGTAAAGCTTATTTGAACGTGTATTGAATTTTCAACACTTACCAGCTTGATAGTTTTCCTCTTTAAGCAAGAAAAGCAATTAAGAAGAGATTTTTATTTGTAATGGTGGACTGCAGGTGCAGTTAATTTAGTTATATGAATTCAATAAAATGAGAGTGTGAGCAGGTCTAATTCAAACTGCAATGAAAACATTAAATCTGCAAACACATTATGCTGAACATGTGACAGAGTGCCAATGATAATTATAGTGCACACGTGAGGAGTGTAGAGATGTAGTGAAGAAAATGTAAAAGGGTTACATATGTTGAATTAATTGTATTGTGAAGTTATGTATTTATTCTAACAAATGCCAGCGATTGTGGTTGCAAGGGATTTAACTGTTGGCCTAAATGAGTAAAGACTGTCTTATAAGTGGTAAGACTTTATAATTGTTGGATGCAGCAACCTGAAATAACAGGCATCTTATGGATGTGAATACAGTGGAGATCAAAATTAGAGAACAGCAATGATTGTAGCACAAAAAAGATTACAACTAAAATTTCTGAAGGTTACAGCAGTCAAAAATTAGAAGTGTACAGGCCCTTGCTTTGAATGACTTCAGCACATCTGCAGCCACAGGACACCAGTCTCTCACACTGCTCTGGTGTGATCTTGGTCCACTCGTCCTCCAGTCTCTTCCACAGTTCGGGGACTGTAGTGGGTTTCTTAGCCATAACTTTGTCACTAAGATATTTTCCAGAGATTTTCAGTCAGGTTTAGATCAGGACTCTGGGATGGCCTTTTCATTATTTCAGTGTTTTCAGCTTCAAGGAACTGCTTTACCTGTTTTGCAGTCTGAAGGGACGTTGTCCTGCATGAAAATTGCTGGCTGATTGGGTGATGAACACGGAGGGAACCGCATGTTGTCGAGGGAGGTTCTGATAAATGTTTGCATTCACTCTGCCATATAGCTGATGTATAAGAGTCCCAACTCCTGCTGCAGAAAACAACCCCCAAACCATGACACTTCCTCCTCCACCTTTCACTGACTTCTTGGCACATTTTGGGTTCAGTCTTTCCCCAGATTGACGATGAACATAATGTTTCCCATCAGATCCAAATAAATTAAACTTGCTTTCAACACTGAAGTGAACTTTGTACCAGTTCTCCTCTCTCCACAACAAAGGTTAGTCTAGACTTTTGGTTCTTTCTGCTGAAGAGAGAGTGGACTTTTCAGTCAAAATTCTCTTAAACTTCAAGCCACTGTATGCTAAGACAGATCCTTACCCTGTTCAGCTCTGAACTGGTGAGCAATTCCAGCTGCAGTGTTGAACCGATTCCCCATTGAGATTCTCCGTGTTATCCTGTCCTCTCGTGGATTTGTCTTAGGTGCACGACCAGCCTTTTTGCGGGACTTGAATGAGTTAGTGACATTGTAAAGATGCAATTTTCTAGAAATCACTGATTTGGAAAAATCATCATCTGGACAACCTGCTGTCAGAGGGTTTCAGTCACTTTAGAACAGCTCACTACCTTGCAAAGTCAGTGAAAACTGGAAAGTTGGGCAGCCAGTTAAATAGGGTTTGTCAGACAATTTAAGGAAATTAGCATGAGGTCCCAGATTAACACCATTAACTGGCAGGTATCTGAAAGTGTTCTCTAATTTTGATCACTGTTCTTTTTCAAATATCTCCTTTAAGTTACTGTGCTTCAGAATATATTTAACTCTTTAAATATGCTTAAACAACTGCACTTTTACTCCTGTTAGGATAACTTCAAATAGGACTAAGCAGTGCCCTTAAAATTTTGGAAATTGTAGGTTGTTCTCAAATTTTGATATCTTCTCTCTCTCTCTCTCTCTCTCTCTCTCTCTCTCTCTCTCTCTCTCTCTCTATATATATATATATATATACAGGTGCATCTCAATAAATTAGAATGTCGTGAAAAAGATAATTTTTTCTTGTAAGTTATTTCAAAAAGTGAAACTTTCATATATTTTAGATTCATTGCATGTAAAGTAAAACATTTCAAAAGTTTTTTTTGTTTTAATTTTGATGATTTGAGCTTACAGCTCATGAAAGTCAAAAATCAGTATCTCAAAATATTAGAATATTTACATTTGAGTTTCAATTAATGACCATCCCTACAGTATAAATTCTGGGTATCTCTTGTTCTTTGAAACCACAATAATGGAGAAGACTGCTGACTTGGCAATGATCCAGAAGAAGAACATTGACGCCCTCCACAAAGAGGGTAAGTCACAGAAGGTCATTACTGAAAGGTGTGGCTGTTTACAGAGTGCTGTATCAAAGCATATTAAATACAAAGTTGACTGGAAGGAAGAATTTGGGTAGGAAAAGGTGCACAAGCAACAGGGATGACCGCACGCTTGAGAATACAGTCAAGCAAAGCTGATTCAAACACTTGGGAGAGCTTCACAAGGAGTGGACTGAAGCTGGAGTCAGTGCATCAAGAGTCACCACGCTCAGACGTCTTCAGGAAAAGGGCTACCAAGCCACTTCTGAACCACAGACAACGTCAGAAGCATCTTACCTGGGCTGTGGCGAAAAAGAACTGGACTGTTGCTCAGTGGTCCAAAGTCCTCTTTTCAGATGAAAGTAAATTTTGCATTTCATTTGGAAACAAGGACCCAGAGTCTGGAGGAAGAGTGGAGAGGCACAGAATCCATGTTGCTTGAAGTCCAGTGTGAAGTTTCCACAGTCAGTGATGATTTGGGCTGCCATGTCATCTGCTGGTGTTGGTCCACTGTGTTTTCTGAAGTCCACAGTCAACGCAGCCATCTACCAGGAAATTTTAGAGCACTTCATGCTTCCTTCTGCTGACAAGCTTTATGGAGATGCTGATTTCATTTTCCAGCAGGACTTGGCACCTGCCCACACTGCCAAAGGTACCAAAAGCTGGTTCAATGACCATGGTGTTACTGTGCTTGATTGGCCAGCAAACTCGCCTGACCTGAACCCCATAGAGAATCTATGGGGTATTGTCTAGAGGAAGATGAGAGACACCAGACCCAACAATGCAGATGAGCTGAAGGCCACTGTCAAAGAAACCTGGGCTTCCATACCACCTCAGCAGTGCCACAAACTGATCACCTCCATGCCACGCCGAATTGAGGCAGTAATTAAAGCAAAAGGAGCCCCTACCAAGTATTGAGTACATATACAGTAAATGAACATACTTTACAGAAGGCCAACAATTCACTAAAAATGTTTTTTTTATTGGTCT